>JAGFNQ010002454.1:437342-500789 GCA_024364735.1 Boesenbergia rotunda | reverse complement strand
AACACATGGGTACTTGATACTGGGTGTAGCTCACATATATGTAATGACATACAGGGGCTAAGGAATAGAAGAAGACTCGTCAAGGGAGAAGCGGATTTGCGAGTTGGAAATGGAGCAAAGATTGCTGCTGTTGCCATCGGAACATATTTGCTAAAGCTCCCGACTGGACGTGTCTTAGAATTGGATAATTGTTATTTCGTTCCTTCGTTAATAAAGAACATTGTATCTATTTCATGTTTGAATGAAAAGGGTTATCATTTAACTTTTAGTAACAATTGTTGTTACATAACTTTAAATGGCTTTCTTTATGGGAATGGAACTTTGTGCAATGGTATCTACACGTTAGATTTATCCGGTGACGTTTTCAATATCGAAGTTAGCAACAAACGTGCTAGAATAGATAATCGAATAGACACCTACACGTGGCATTATCGTCTTGGCCATGTAAGTAAGAAACGCATGACCAAATTACACCGATGTGGAATTTTGGAATCATTTGAACCCGATTCATTTGATACATGCGAATCATGCTTAAAAGGCAAGATGACCAAATTACCCTTTCCGGAAAAGGTAATCCAGTGGGAGAATTGCTTGGTTTAATACATACTGATGTATGTGGACCAATGTCAACTCCTGCACAAGGAGGCTATAGCTACTTCATCACCTTTATCGATGATCACTCACGATTCGAGTATGTGTTCTTGATGAAACACAAATCTGAAGCTTTTGAGAAATTCAAAGAGTTCAGAAATGAAGTAGAGAAACAGCTTGACAAAAGTATTAAAATACTTCGATCCGATCGGGGTGGTGAATACTTAAGTCAAGAGTTTCAAGATTATCTTAGGGACAATGGGATATTGTCCCAATGGACTCCGCCGTATACACCACAGCATAATGGTGTATCTGAGAGGCGCAACCGAACCTTGATGGACATGGTTAGGTCAATGATGAATCATGCAACTCTTCCAAAATCCTTTGGGGCTATGCACTTAAGACAGCTGTTTACTTGCTAAACAGAGTCCCGACCAAGGTAGTCTCTACTACTCCATATGAGATATGGAATAGTAAGAAACCCCACTTAACTCACCTTAAGATATGGGGTTGTCCTGCTTATGTGAAGCGGATTGTATCAGACAAATTGGATGCTAAGTCTGATAAATGTCTATTTATTGGATACCCTAAGGAAACGAAGGGTTACCAATTCTATCATCCCTTGGAACAAAAGGTGTTTGTTTCAAGGCATGCTGTATTTCTAGAAAAAGAATTTCTTTTACAAGAAAACAGTGGGAGTGGCATTGAACTTGATGAAGTTCAAGAAACTCCAATAGACATAACAGAGACACCTAGTCTAGACCCACAACCAATAACTCATAATGATGAGCTATCAGTTGAACCTAAAACTACACCACCTCTTCGTAGATCTGATAGGACACGCAATATTCCAGAGAGATATGGATTTCTCATAAGTGAATCGAACGACGATGAACCTATCAGTTATGAAGATGTTCTGAAAAATTCAGAAAGGGACAAATGGCTTGAAGCCATGAAGTCGGAAATGGATTCCATGTACGAAAACCAAGTATGGGACTTGGTTAACCCACCTGAAGGGATTAAGCCCATAGGGTGCAAGTGGGTTTTCAAGAAGAAAACCGACATGGAAGGTAATGTTGTTACCTTTAAGGCTAGATTAGTGGCAAAAGGATATCGTCAGAAACAAGCAATTGATTATGACGAAACCTATTCACCAGTAGCAATGCTTAAATCTATTCGGATGCTCCTAGCCATAGCAGCTCATTATGATTATGAGATATGACAAATGGATGTGAAAACAGCTTTCCTTAATGGAAACCTGCTTGAGGATGTATACATGATACAACCTGAAGGTTTCACATCGGTTGATAAAACCAAAATATGCAAGCTTCGACGATCCATATATGGACTGAAGCAAGCATCCAGGAGCTGGAACATCCGTTTTGATGAGACTATCAAAGAGTTTGATTTCTCACAAAATCCTGACGAACATTATGTGTACAAGAAGGTTAGTGGGAGTGCAGTCGTATTCCTAGTATTATATGTCGATGACATATTACTTATAGGAAACGATATATCAGTCTTACAGACTGTTAAAATTTGGTTGTCCAAAACTTTGTCCACGAAAGACCTGGGAGAAGCAACCTATATCCTTGGGATTAGAATCTATAGAGATAGATCAAAACGGTTGCTTGGTCTTTCGCAGTCTACATATATAGACCGAGTGCTAAAAAGGTTTAGCATGTCGGAATCCAAGAAAGGTTACCTTCCCATCAGGCATGGGATCAACCTTTCAAAGTCTATGTGTCCACGCACAGAAGACGAGAGGATTTGCATGAACAAGATTCCCTATGCATCCGCGATAGGATCTATCATGTATGCTATGTTGTGTACTAGGCCCGATGTATCGTATGCTTTGAGCGTCACAAGCAGATACCAGTCGGATCCAGGAATGTATCATTGGGCGGCTGTTAAGGCAATCCTTAAGTACTTAAGAAGAACTAAGGATGTGTTCCTAATATATGGAGAAGGAGATATGGTAATACGTGGGTATACAGATGCCAGTTTCCAGATAGATAAGGATGACTCCAAATCTCAGTCTGGATACGTATTTACTTTGAATGGAGGCACAATTAGTTGGAAAAATTCCAAACAAGACACCGTAGCGGATTCTACCACGGAAGCGGAATATATCGCAGCTTCGGAAGCAGCAAAGGAAGCAGTCTGGATCAAGAAGTTTGTATCCGAACTTGGTGTTGTTCCAACCATTGATGAAGCAGTGCCGGTTTACTGCGACAACAATGGAGCTATTGCACAAGCAAAGGAACCAAGGTCTTATCAACGATCCAAACACGTGCTTCGCCGCTATCATCTGATCAGAGAGATTATAAGTAGGAATGACATACAAATTGAGAAAATTCCCACTGAAAGGAATTTAGCGGATCCTTTAACTAAGGCCTTACCACAGAGCAAGTTTGAGGGTCATGTTAGAGCCTGTGGTATTGGATACCGTAGCGATTGGCATTAGGCCAAGTGGGAGTTTGTTAGTGAAATGAGAGAAGTGTCCTAAGACAATCGTCTTATGATTGTAAAACATTTATTTTAATAAATGATAATTCACTATTTGAGTATACATGCTTGTGTATTTGATTGGGATCTTAAACTCATCAACTGAATGTCCGCAATACAACTCACAGCATAAGAGAATTTGTGATGGGATCACATCTAGTGATTATCTCTAAATGCGCAAATGTGAAGTATTGAAAATATCCCTAGTCGATGAATTGATAAATACGGACACTATCAATTCTGTTGAGACTAGCATGGGTTATTCTCTAATCAGTTGATTCTCACTGGGTGGTGACATTGGGATGTCCGGAGATAAACATGGATGCAAGTTAAGGGAACTAGTTCATTGGAGTGACTAGCTGTAAAACTTCATATGGAATCTATATATAGAAATGTCAATGAAGTTCTTACTGCGGCTTTAGTGCGATGTTCCTTTGACTTGCGGTGTTCAAGTATCTTGGACATGGAGACTTATACATTAACATCTTAAGCAAGCATCTCCAAGGAGGTGTGGACCCAGGATGATTGGGTATAAGCCGAAGTGCCCGAAGATGTTTGAACAGCCTACAAAGGATTCACCACTCCTTGCGAGGAGATGTATACCCAGGCCTATCGTCGGATTGTTACTCAAAGCCTCTGGCCAGAGCATATCATGTTTAGAGTGCGAGTCTCTAATATACATGAGAGTAATTAGAAATCCAAAGGACGAGAAAGATACTACTTGGGCTAGGTGTGACGTAGTCAGTCTAGTGGGGACTGACACAAACATACCATGTCCTGAACCAAGTGGGTATAAGATGGTGAAGGGAATGAGGCACGATTCATTAGAGCTGCTGAAGGGTTTCAGAATTCTCTCTGAGGTCAATCGTTGATCTTTCGATTAATTGGGGGTCATGATGTACTACTAGGTGCCACTCATGATCGTTCTATAATTAGTTGATTATAGATGGCCAACATAAATCGAAAGCCTATTTAGTCACACGCACTACGAATAATCCGAGGGATTTAAAACGAGTTGAAAATTGGATTTTCCAATCAAGAGAAATAAGTCGAATCTGAATTAATCAAAGGCGCAATGGAAGCTTAAAATGGCTAAGTCTTTTGAAGGCTTATCGGGCGAATTAAATGAGTTTAATTCGCGATCGGTTCGGCCCGGTTTGGCCGACCAAAGAGGGTGCCAAACCCCTTTGGTTTGGCCGGCCACAATAAAGGGGATAAACTAATTTATTTGGTTTAATTAATAAAATAAATCTAGCGTGATTTGTTTTATAAAATTATGGATAAATAAATTGATATATAAAGAAATTTATATAAAGAGATTTATAAAGAAATTTATAGAAATTTATTCTTTTTATGGAAATTAAAATGAACCATGAATTGGTTTAATTTTAATTTATAAAATCAATTATGAATTGATTTTTCCATGATAAGAAAATTTTATACAAATTTTATTCCATAATTAAAAAGAGAGAGGGATTTGTTTTATATGGATAAATAAATTTGTATAAAGAAATTTATAAAAATAAATTTATAAAATTTATTCTTTTTATGGAAATTAAAATGATCCATAGAATGGTTTATTTTAATTTTATAAAATCAATTTTGAATTGATTTTTCCATAATAAGAAAGTTTATAAATTTCTTATAAAATTTATTCCATAATAAAAGAAGAGAAAGTATTTGTTTTATTATAAAGTTAGTTATAATAAAACTTGGCTTAAACGGAATAATTAATAAGAGAATTTATAGAATAAATTTCTTATGAAAAATTCCGTTAAAGAGGAGACTTGGCAAGGGAGAAGCAACTATATAAAGGAACTAAAGGCAAGCCCTTAATTCCAATCAATTAATCAAGAGATTGTTGCTCTCTCTCTCTCTCTTCACGCCTCTCTCTCTCTCTAGGGCCGGCGCTTCTCTCTCTAGGGCCGACTCTTTCTCTCTCCTCCCCTAGCGTCGGCGCAACTCCCAAGGTGGGCGTGAGCTTCTTCCACCATGAAGACCCCGAAGAAGAAGAAGCGGATCGCGTCTCCTTCCTTCCCTTTCCGGAATTTGGATTCCGATTCTTGGTGGTTAGTTTCCTATTTTTCTTTTGATCTTCTAGTTGTGCCAATAGAGAATCTAGTAGTCGGCACAAAACTCGCGACTTTGCGAAGTCATCCCGAAGAGAACTCGGCGTGGACGCGAATAGAGGCGGAGCTTCCAAGGGACGCTACGGTTGGATCTTGTCCCTTACTTCGAGTTACGCGAGATACTTAGTAAATTAGTTTACTTTTTCCGCAAAGTTTTAATTTATGATTATGTCCACACACCATAAGGTTGCATGCTAGATACGTGGTTAAAATAATTTAAGAAATTATTTTATGCTAATTCTTCCGCTGCACGTAAAAATTTAAAATTTTACGAACCCGTATCCTTGTCGACATGCACCCGGTCCCAACATGTATATACTTCATAATAAGCATAAACCATCATTCTTTGAACCCTAACTCCACCTCAAGCCCTAGATACATGGCTTGGCCGAAACCTATAGGGAGGAGTTCCATCAATTCCATAAACATGTAAGATAACATAAGGTAAAGGAACAACCATACATTACTTATAAGACCATGGGTGGCCATTAGGGCTCTTAATTAGGGTTATCCCTAACCTTTAGCCCTCTTTCCTTGTGCTGGCCGAAACCCTACAAGGCCATAGGTGCATGGAAAAATTCCATAAAAACCATAATCAAACATTCAACACCAACCATACCTTACCATAGGGTCATTAGGACCCTTGCTTGAGGGAAGTCCTAACTTTTTGCCCTAGAACCTTCTTGGCCGAAACTTACAAGGGTCACAAGACCTTGTGGAAGTTCACACAATTCACTTTAAACCCCCTTTTGAATCATGGGGATACCCAAAGTACATACATGAAAGGTTAAGCCCCTTCCTAACCAAACGGTCATGTTGAGAGTCCCAAACCCTATGGGGTCTTTAGGGTACTCCAAAAATTCCCCAAAAATTATATTTATTCCATATTTATCATGACAACACATTAGAAAATATGATTTAGATTTTTATCATCATTATGAACAAAAAACCCATGGTGGCCGAAACCTATAAGGTTAGGTTCATGGGTTTCCTTTTGTTTTCCAACATAAAAATCACATACAAGACTTTCATATCATGTTAATCTTCAAGAAAATCCATTATACCACAGGTGAGGGAGTCTTACCTTGGTTGATCTTGATTTTTAAACCTTAAAAGAGAAGGAAATTGCAAATCCTTTGGACACTTGAACCCCCTTGCCCTTGTATCCTTGGAAAACCTTTAGATCTTGGAGATGAGACCTTCTTGTGGAGCTTTTCCAAGGGAGAACCTCTCCTTGAGGTTTCGGCTAGGATGAGGAAGGAGGAGGAAAGAAAATGCAATTGATGGAAGGAAGAAGGTAACTCCCAAACCCCCCTCTTTATAACCCATTAAGGAGGTAAATGAAGAGTCTCTCCATGACCCTTCATCTTCTTCTAAGCATTAACCAATATCCACTTCATTCCCTCATAACATTCCCTTGCTAGGTTAGTTGGTTAAAGCATGCATGGTTATACAAGAGGTCCAAGGTTCAATCCTTGGTCCATGCACCGTATTTTTATTTTATTTTTCCTTTTATTTTCTATTATTTTCCCCAAAATTCCAAAAATCCTCTAAAAATTCCCCCATAATTATGTTAATATTTATCATTAAAACCCCTTTATATTTATATTAATTTTTACCTAAAATTCTCCAATAATTATGGTACTAAAAAACTCATATAAGGCCCATTAGTACTTAGTTTTCTCAATTTAAATGAGAAAAATATGGATTTCTAGGCCACATTTTGTATTAATATTTTTAGGTCCCTCGGAAAATTATCTAGACTTGCTCAATATTTTAAAAAAATATTAAGAGAATATTCTGGGTCGTTACATATTCACCCCCCTCTAGCCGGTCCAACCCGATCCAACAAGTGGTATCAGAGCCAAGGTTGTCGTAGAAGGACTAATCGCCGACTGTAACAATTTTAAGAAAATGGTTGGAGTCGTAATCTACCCGCCAAAATTTGAGGGGGAGTTCGCGATATGGAAGCGCCGAATGCAGGTACTTTTTAAAATAGATATTGAACTGCTATTAATTATTAAAAATGGTTTTTCACTTCCAAAAGACAACAATTACAAGTATAAAGAAATAGAGTTGTGGACTAAGAAAGAGCAAGCGGACTTTGTAGCAAACGACAAAGCGGAATTTCATCTGTTAGCCATTCTTCCCGCACAAGAAGTCAACCGCATCGGAAATTACAACTCGGCAAAAGAGCTCTGGGAGAAATTTCTGGAATTACATGAAGGTACCTCAGAGGCAAAACTAGCGCGACGAGACCTTCTTCGAAGCCAACTGACAAACCTCTGAAAGGAGGATGAAGAATCAGTTGCGCATTTACACGCCAAGGTAAAGGAACTAATCACAGACCTTGAAAACCTCGGAGAAAAGGTAGCAAGTCGGGACGCTCAAAGGTATGTCTTAAATGCGTTTCCGAGAACCCCGGAATGGACCTCGATAATCGATGCTTATTTCATTTTGAAAGATTTAGCGGTAAGTACATTAGAGCAATTATTTTCTACTTTGAAACTTCACGAATCTCGTTTTGTAGAAAAGAATAAGAAATCAGGCATCGTCGCATTGAACACAAGGAAGATCCAATTCGAGGAGGAATCCTCGACTGACGACGAAACAACAAAAATGGTAAGTTCTTTTAAAAGTTTTTTTAAAGATAACAAATTTTCAAGAACGCAGAAAAGAAGATGGTCCCCAAAGAAGCGAATAATCAGATGCTACAACTGTAAAGAGGAGGGACACCTGAAGGACCAATGTCCTAAACTGAAAAACCAGCCAAAGAAGAAAAAGGCACTGAAGGCCACCTAGGATGAGTCCTCGTCAGAAGAGTCGGAAGGTCAAGAATACGTGAGACTTGCGCTGATGGCAAATCATCAAAAAGGGAGTACTGATGAAGGGGGAGAGACGTTAGAAGAAACCGACGTCGAAGAAAGAACCTCGCTTTTCGAAAGCGACCCGGTAAGTGAGGTTTGTTTTCTTCCTCATGATCAGTTATATGCTAGTGTTAAATCTTTGCTCAAATCTAATTGTAGATTACAAAAAGAAAATTAAAAATTAAAAAATGAATTAACACTTACATTCTCATCTAAAATTTTTGAAAAATTAAAATGATAATTTGAAAAACTTAGTAAAAAAATTAGAACTTTATATTGCATATTTACGCCAAAAGAAAAATAGCTTTCCTGATAATTTAAATTGGTATTTTAAAAATCATAAGGGCCAATTTAAAAAGGTGCCCAAAAGCTATATTCTGCCTAAGTATTTAATTAATCCTGTAGGCAGGAACTTATTTTGGGTTCCTAAATTTGTATTAAACTGATAATTTTTTGTTATTATATATGTGCGCATTTTGTTTCTCTACCAAAAATTATGTCTTTATTTTTTTTTATGCACAATTATGCTGTCTATCTACTGGATCTTCTTTCAAAATTTTTTGAATATTTTTTTCCCTTGAAATTTGAAATTAAGAGTTTAGGGGAAAGAATCATTATAATTTTTTTCAAATTTTTCGAAGTATTTTTTTTCCAATTTTTTGAAATTTACTCTTCAAGAACTCTTATGTGTTGGTTTGTCATTTTTGGACTTGATGAACAAATTTAAAACTCAAAATTTTTGTCCAAACTCATATCTTCATCTTTGACTTTAACAAAAATATTTAGATTTTTTTTCGATTTTTAATGAATTGTTTATTTAATTTTAATTTTCAAAATTTGATAGAAAAATATTTTGACTAGATCCAATTTTTTTGGATCTCCTCATTAGCTGTCGATTTTATCAAAAAGTTTTTTGGATTTTTTTTAAATCATTTTTTTATAAAAAATGGAATTAACTTTGAAAAAATATGTCATTTTAAATTTGAAAAATCTGTGGCAACGCGATTTTTTTAGTTAGAATATTTTTTATCGCACTCAAATTTTCTTCTTCCCTAATTATATTTCCCCATTTTTGGATGTGATCAAAGGGGGAGGAATATGGTTATGTTAAGGGGTAGACTTTTAATTTAATCTAAATTTAAGTTTTTTATTTGAACTTACAGTGTTTGCATTATTATGCATGTTTTTTTATTTTGTTTACCCTAACTTAACTCGGATTGATATACATCAAATAGTGGGAGATTGTAAGTACCCCTAGTTGATTTTGATGTGATCAAACGATTTAAGTTAGGTCCTGGTGTGTTTAATCCCTCTGTTAAGTGTGCAGGAGCTTAGGTACGGAGGAAGTCGAACATAAGACATAGCAGACGAGAAGGATTGTGCGGGGAAGTGAGCCGACGGGCTCAGTACAATCCGAGGGATGCAGAAGCTGCGGAAGAGTACGTCGGTGGAGCAAGAAGGACACACACGACTTCTGAGGGACGAAAAGTTGGGAGGAAGGACGCTCGAGGGGCGAAAGGCTGGAGTCGGGTTTGAGTGAGCCTAATTCCGGTTGGCCGGAAATTACCCAGAAGACGAAGAACCAAAAGATTGGTTAGTTTGACCATGTCAAACCAGGCCTCGAAAAAAGAGAAATTTATTTGCTATTAAGAAGACTCGAACCTGAGACCTCTCTCCACATATATTAGCATGGTTACCACTTGGGATAACAGGTGATGTTGATATGTAATTGCCGATGTTACTATTTGAAGATTAAACAGCGAAGTCTAGAGTAGAAGATAAAGTCTTCAAGGATAAAACCTTATCCTTTAATTAGATCCAATGGATGCAGTTTAATCCCATCCAAGATCAACCGTTCAGATTACATCCATGAATCAACGGCCAAGAGAAAATTCCTCAATAATCAACAATCTAGTTTATTCTCTTAGGCTATAAATAGGCTTAGAGTTTCAGTCTTTTCATTCATTCAATTAATTCATTCTTGTAAACTCTCTAAAAGTCTAGCATGCTATTTTTGTAAGGCTTCTCCTCCATAAGGAGATTTTTATTGAGCGTCGACTATCTTGGAAGCAACGCTCTCAGTTGCGACTAAGTTTCTTTTTTAAAGACGAGTGCCTCCACTTTCATATTTTTTTTACCGTCTATTCACCCCTATCTAGCTGGTCCAACCCGATCCAACACCGAGCACCTCCCAACTTGGCCACTTAGCCCCGTTCCCCAACCCAAGGCTGGGTCGGGCAATACAGTCTTCAACTCCCCACGAATCTGACCACCCACCGACCCGAGACATGGCAGGATAGATATATGCCAACAAACCCCCGACTCAGGGTGTACCCCGTGCCTCACACCTCCCAGTTGGACGCGTGGCGGCCCACACTCCCTGGACATGACCTGACCCGGTCCATGACACTCAGACCCGCCGGTCAACACTCAATCTCCGAACCAGCTCTACCCTACACTGCCCTACATCACTACATTCAGGGTATGACCATGACATCAGGGTAACACTCGACTTACTCATTCATGACACACATCGCGAACAACCCGCCGACTCATTACTATCGTACTATTGGAGAACTGATAAGCACCATTTTATTGATTATTTTAATTGCTAAAATCCATGTTTGACCCATTTTTTATTGTTTAATTGTGATTTTACCCTAGGTTTTAGGATTTCCTCTTATTTTGGACTTAATTGCAAAATTACACATTTTTGGATTATTTGGCCACTAATTTTCTGACATATTTTTGTAGGGATGAAAGGATCCTGGACCTAGGGCATACTGGGTCAAACTTGAGTCGGATGTGAACCGGATCGAATTATCAAGCTTACAATTAATCCAGGCCGTCCGATTCAAAAGCGGCTAGATCTGAGCCATCTGGGACGATCTGAAGCAATCCGAGCTATGGTTAGGGTTGATCAAGCTCTATGATCAAGATCTAAAGGTTTTATCCCAATCAGAGCTAAATCAACCGTTGGATCAAGCAAGGAGGACTCTAGAGCGTCCATTCACAGATAGAATTGATCTGGACCATCTGTTGCATATCTGGAGGATCCGAGCTACCACAAGGCAGATCCTGACCCCAGATCATCTTCATAAATGTTTGGCTCAAATCAGATCAAGATCTACCGTTGGATCTCCTCCAATCAATCACAGCCGTCCGTTGATAACTATTTAATCAAAAATGCTGCGTAGTTTTTCGTGTCGCGTCTCCGCCGCAAGCAGTCATCTTCTTCGTGTTCTTCACTGTTTTAGCTAGATTTCTCCAATCCAAAGGGGCGGGACCCTTCAATCCTTCTACTAGATCAATTGCTAGGCTATTGGGAAGGCTCTCGGTGAAATTCTAGCTCCGAATTGGCCAAAACTGAGTTGTTGTGAGGTTTTCGCAGCTCTGAATTTTATTGCTTCAATCTCGATTTTGCTCCATCCTTCATCCACCCGAGCAGTTCAGAGGGGTTCCCTGGAGTGCATTGGTTCATCCCCACACCATCCGCGCACTTGGACAATGCCAGATTGAGGAAATCGATTGGAATTCAGATTGGTTCAGAGTGAGAGCTAGATTTGAATTGTTGAGCTGTTCTTCAATGGTTTTTTGAGCTTGCGGGTTCGAGGCTCAGTCTTGCTTGACGACCAAGAAGCTTTTGAGCTAGGGAGTGATTGAGGAGTAGTTTAACTAGCTAATTTTCATTGTGTAGCTGTAATTTCAATTTCTGCAAGTGTTTGTTTCTGATTTCGTAACAGTTGCTGTAGCTTCCATTTCCACTTCGATTTTGTCTTAATTAGGTTCAATTCTTGCAGGTAGTCAGTTAGTGAACTTGTGTAGTGATAGATTGCATTTAAGTTCGGTTTCTTTGATGTTTAATTCTTGCGTATCAGATGGTTACAGCTTGCGTATCAGTTTTTACCTTGTTCTGCAATTGCAGCCTAGTTAAGTTTAGCTTTCAAATCTGTCCTGCTTCAATTAGTTTCAATCTTGCAATAGCATTAGATAGGTTACTGTTAGTGAGCAATTGTAGTCAATTTCAGTTTGCTCCGAATTAGTTTCATTTCAGAAATTCCCGTTTAGCTGCTGAGTATCAATTTCTGCTTAAGTTCTGTGGAAACATTTCAGTTCGGTTGTTGTAGTTGGATAAATTGAACGTAGTTCTTCTACATCTAGTTTGTCACTCGATTGTGCATTTTAATCTCCACTGTTCTGTTTGATTCTGTAATGAATTCATAGCTGCATCTCTTCATTCAGTTTCAGAAATTCTAAATCCATTACTGCATTTAGACAAATTCAGATTTGTAGTTTGAAATGTGTCTGTTGAATTTTTCTAAGGCTGCATAGATCTGTTTCAAGTCTTGATTGCTAGATAATAGCCCTGCATCAGTATCATTTCTGGCACATTCAGTTTTTCTTGCTTATGTGCCAAGTTTGCTGAATTTTCTACCTGCTGTATCAAGATAAGTTTCAGCACTGATTTATAACAGGATTCAATCTGCCTTTTAGTGAATTGTTGAATTCGAATCTCGTTTACTTTGCAGCTGGTTTGTTTCCGAACCGTAGCTTCATTTCTGCTGCATGATCAGAATTTCTGCATCAGGATTCTGTAATTAGTCCAATTCTGAATTGTTGCATTCAACTCTTAATTTCTTCCTTAATTCATATACAGCACTTCACTAGGAGCTTGACTTCCAAGCTAAATCGATTAGCTTCACTTGGGAACGGTTAGTTTAAGGTTCTGCATTTATCTTTACACTTCACTATTAGCCTTTGGCACAAATGTCCCCTTTTGTGTGCCAAGCTGTTTTGGCATTTGTTTGCAACAGATTTTCACTTATTTGTTTCCGAAAGCTTCCATCACAGCCTCCATTTTCTTGCATTAGTAATCATTGTGCATTTGAATTTAAGTTTGCTTTTTCCAAACTTTAGTTAAATCCTCTAGCTTGATTCGGTTTCCATTGGTTAAATGATTACTTGCCATCACATTATTTGATTCATTAGTTTGATTTCCTCCATTTTGATTGCCATTTTATTTCTGAATAGCTACCCAAAAACCCAAGTTTTATTTGAAACCCGAAAATATAAACGACACATAAATACAAGCGCGAATCAAACAAACCTTCAACTAGCCCCGAGAAAAATACGACCTGTGGCCCCTATATTACATTTTCAGATTTTGATTGAAAAAAGGGTTTCCAGCATTTCATTTATAAATTCTAAATTTGAGACCCACATTCGTGACACATAGTTTGGGCTCGTCAAATTTTTGGCGCCGTTGCCGGGGAAGCAACTAGTTGATTTGATTGATTTTTGCTTGTATGCTTTTTGACATATCATTGGGTTCTATTTTCTGTTGCTTTATCATTTGTATACGGTTGCTGCCATTTTTCTTGTTTGTTTTGTGACAGGGCTGCAAATTCAAAATGGGGTAAAAAGAGATAGAAGAGGCATTGGAGGAGTTAAAAAATGTGTTAATGGGGTTGGACTACCAACTAGATTGTAAAGCTCAGTCATCTACTTATCAGAAGCTACCTCAGCCACAATTTCAGCCTCTCCAGAAATTTCAGCAGCTAAATCAAGAATTCCAACAACCCTATTGGAATTTTCAGCAACCAAATCAGTTTTTTCAGCCACAAGATCAACCATCATTTCAAAATTTTCAACCAAATCAGTATTTTCAGAACGGGCAGCCACCATTTCAGAGCTATCAGCCCCAATTCGAGCAACCAAATCAGTTTTGCCAGCCTCAAATTCAGCAACTACAACAATTCCAGCCACCACAATAATTCCAACAATTTCAGCAAGAATTTCAGCATTTTAACCAAAATTTCCAGCAGCCTTTTGAAAATTTTCAGCATGGAAATAATCAATTTCAACCTCAATTCCAGCCATTCCGACAACAATTTCAGCCTTATCAACAGGGGCAGCAAGTGTGCCAAACATTTCAGCAAGATCCGCCTCAAAACCAGCCATTTTATCAGCCCACACAGCTCTTGAATCAAAATTTTCAGCCTTACAACCAAGGGTTTCAAAATCAGAATTTTCAGCCCTTGCCACAGAATTTTCCACACCAAAATCAGAACTTTCAAGGCTACAACTCCCAGCAAAGTTTCCAAGAATATCAGCCCTTTAATCAGCCTCAACAGCCATGTTTTCAACCAAATCAGCAAGCTCAAAATTTTCAGCATACTTCATCCTTTCAAAATCAGTCAAGGAGCTATGCTAACCAAGGAGGCTTTGAGAATCTTAATGAGAATGAGGCACAACAACAAAGAATGGAGGAGATTTATCAACTAGTTGTACAATATCATCAACAGCAGCAAAGGCTTCAAGACATAGAAAGAGGCATTGGACAAATTGCTAGTCAAATGAATCAAATGCAAGTTCAAGGTGACCCTAGTGCCTGGCCAAGTCCTTCTTCAAGTGATCTTAAAATTTTGGAAGAAGATGAAGATGATGTAATCATCAAATATTGGGCACCTACAGCATGCATCCCTCCGGAGATTCCTATTCAAAATCCATTGCAAAATTTTTCAGCTCAAGAAGAAGAAACTGAAGATCCACAGGACCATTCTAGACTTTTATTTTCTGATGATAGCATTATTGATGGTCCTAATTTTTCTGATAATGTTATTGTAGATATTACAGGAGAAACTTGCATAGAAGATGATTCCATAGGTGTAGGGGATTGCACTAAGCCCCAGGGACCACCACAGTTGACTGGTACATTAGAAGATTCAGAAGATGAACCAGAAAGTGTAGGGACTTGCATGGTGGAAGCAAGCACCCAAGGATCACCTGCTTTAGTTGAGTGTCCACCAGAGTCTGAGGCTGAAGAGGAGCATGTACTTGACCAGGACGAAGCCATGGACACATCTACCCTTGTAGAACCTCCAGGTATTCTCCAGCACGCTTAGGTAAGTATTTCTCCCCTTTCTTCAGAAAACTGCAGTGAGGTACCTAGTGCTGATGTTATTGATTCTGACGAGTTTATTGATATACCTTGTGTAGAAATTGTTTGTGAAAATCCAATAGAGGTACCACACATTGATTTTATTTATCATCATGCATTACTTGATACATCTCTTGTAAATATGGATTGTGAAATAATTTTAGAGGTACCCAAAATTGATGTTGTTTTCTATGATGAATCTTTTGATACATCTTTTGTGGATATGGATAGTGAAAAATATTTAGAAGTGCCTGAAATGGATGTTATTTATTTTGATGAATCTCTTGCTATATCTTATGCTGAGGTTGAATGTGAAAGACTTTTGGAGATACCTGATATTGATTTGATTGGCTGTGATACATTGCATGATACACCCTTGATTGAAAATAATTGTGAAATTTTTATTGATGAGCCAGAAATTGATTTCTTCATTTATGATGAGTATCTGGATGCAAATTTGGTAGGAAATAATTTTGAAAATTTTATTGAGGCACCAGAATTTGATTTAATTGAATATGATGCAGTTTTAGATTCATTTCATGCAGAGACTGAGCTTATATCATTTCTTTCTGACCCTGAACACTTGAGAGAGGTATTACATTGTTTTGCAGGGTCCAGAAGACTTCAGGAGTGGGTACTCCAACTGAACAGACTTCAACCCCCTAGAAGGACTTCTGAAAGGCATAAAGAAGGAGGAGAAGATCTTACTTTAATCCATAGCCCTCATTTCCTTCAGTGGATTCTGAACCTGAATCGTCTTAGGCCACCAGAGCAATTTTTTGCAAAGTTTAAGTGTGGGGGAGTCCCAAATCTCTCAGCCACCCAGACTCCTCCACTACCAAGATGGAGGCTACTTCTGGATAGACTCCGTCCACCAGAATAAGGGGAGATTGTTCTTCTTGTATTTTCTTTTTATTACTTGTTTCATTTTTTTATGCTTTTTAGAAGTAGAATTTTCTTTTAAATTGAGTCCTTGTCAATAAATGCATGTTATTTCTTTTAGCATTTTTTTTTCTTGCATGATTAGGAATAAAAGTATCCCTCTAGGTTATCTCCATAGCATGTTAGAGTCTTTTGAAAACAAATTAAATTTGGTTGTTAAAACTTAGGGTTTGAGCTAATGGATGAAATCTTGGATGCTTGAGTACTATTTGGTTTTAGATTCTTAATTGAGGACTTGAGATGAATCATTTACACCTAGTGAGAATTATCCTTATATTTGAGACACACATATGCTATTGAACTCTAGAACTTGCTTAGGTTCTTTCAAAACCATATTTCAATGATTGGATCACATCTATAGAGGCTTATCCATTTGTTTTCCTTTCCATATCAATATTGACAAAAATCATGTTCATTCCATTTTTCTTTACTTATTTCTTACTCTTACCCTCACTTTTCTTTGGACTTGTTGTTTGAGATGTTTCTAATGCTATTTTGCCCGAGACAGACAAAGATTTAAGTGTGGGGGAGTGATTGGTGATTTGGAAGCAATTTTTATCAAGGACGCATTTCAACTCGGAAAAAAATTTTTTTTTTTCATGTGCCAAGTGAGGGATGTTTGGTACCAAGAATGAGCTAGAGAGATGGAAGCAATTGGAGATTGAGCTTCCTTATCATATTTTGAAGACTTAAATGGCAAGCAAAGAATAATCAGTGCTAAAAAGAAAAAGAAAAAAAAATATGGCAATGTATCAACTTACCTAGTGAAGCATTTAACTCTCCATTACCATGAGATGTATTTGTTTGGAGGAATCAAAGTTTTTGCAATAAATCTGTCATGAAGCCGAAATTTAGAGCAAAACAGAAAAACATTTTTAGAAGAAAAGCCAAGACAAGTTGGAACACATTGGAAGCAAACCATGCTAAGTCCTGGGATCAATGCAAAAAATTTGTGCTAAACGAACACCACTAGCAAGCAGCTGAATTTGCAGCTAATAGAGGATGATTCGGCCACTTTGCTAGAAGCTTAAATGCAGCTGTCTTTGCTGGAGAAAGCTGAACAAATCAACTTTGAGCTGCTGTGAATCATTGAAGGACTATGTGTGAAGCTGAGTAGAAGTGAAAACAGCTGGAAAAATCTGAAACTTAAGTAAATCTGTGCAGAAATTCAAGTGCAGGAATTGTTTACCATATCAAAGTGTTTCCATACAAGCTGTAAGCAGATCCTCTAGAAGTCCTTTGCTGTAGAAATCAGAACACTTTGTTATAGACTGAGTTGAAGTTGGTGGAGAGCAGAAAAATGGAGATCGTGAGCTGGAATTGCAGCAGAAAAGAAGAAAACAGAAATGCAGTTTTTTGGTGTAGAAATGTATCAACTTGAGCTGAATTGGGTTCTCTAGGAGCTGTGAATCAAGGAATTAAGTTCCTGAATGTATCAGATTTGTATCAAGAATATCCACTGCTGATCAAAGGAGAAAGAAGAAAATAGAAACAAATGCAGTACAGGAACTTAAGCTGGGCAGATTTAAGAAGAGAGAGTAGCTACTCATTGGAAGCTCACGGCACTAGAAGGATTGGAGCTAATTCTGATAGGGAACTGAGCACATCATGACTGAATAAAGAAGAAGGTAGCAGCTGAGACCAAATGCAGAAAAGAAAAAAAAAACAGAAAACAGTTTGAAAAGAAAAAAAAAGAGATAAAATGGCACACAAATGAAGACTTGGCATTGAAAATCATTGAAGTTCTCTAATCCGAATTAAAAGCTTTGCTCCACTACAAATCTGACCTTGCTAGAGGATAAAAGAAGAAGAGAAAAATTGGAAAAGAGAATGAAGAAAGAAATTTGGCACGCAAGGAGAAACTTGGCACCTTGAAACCAAAGAAGGGTTTTTCATCCAAATCAAAGGAATTACTCAAGATTTACTCCACCACACTTTTGATATCACTAGAGGACTGAAAGGAGGGCAAAATGCATCAAAAACATCCTTGAGCACTCAAGTCTCCCACTTTATCAGTTTTCCATTTCCTTGAATTTTTATTCTATTTCTTATCATTTTCCTTGTTTTTACTTGTTTTTATAGTTGTTGATCCTAATCATGATTAATGGTGGAGAGTAGATAATAAGCAAGCCTATGGTAGTGCAAGAATCATATGTGTTTGAGTGAGCTCCACTTCCATCATCAAGTTAGAACTTAAGAAGAGAGTCACTAAAATTTTTCTTGAAAGGCTAGTGACTTAAATTCATCTCAATGACTGATGATGGATGAAAAGGCTAAGATGTTGATTTAAGGACAAGATACTAATCCATAGAGCTTAGATTTATGAGAATTGACAACCCTAGGTAATTTCTTTTCATTTGTTTCTAATTACGCTTAAGTAAACCTAGGGGATACATACTTAGTAGTTTCGCGAGACGCTCTAGGCTAAGTGTGGGGGAGTTGATAAGCACCATTTTATTGATTATTTTAATTGCTAAAATCCATGTTTGACCCATGTTTTTATTGTTTAATTGTGATTTTACCCTAGGTTTTAGGATTTCCTCTTATTTTGGACTTAATTGCAAAATTATACATTTTTGGATTATTTGGCCACTAATTTTCTGACATATTTTTGTAGGCATGAAAGGATCCTGAATCTAGGGCATACTGGGTCAAACTTGAGTCGGATGTGAACCGGATCGAATTATCAAGCTTACAATTAATCCGGGCCGTCCGATTCAAAAGCGACTAGATCTGAGCCATCTGGGACGATCTGAAGCAATCAGAGCTAGGGTTAGCGTTGATCAAGATCTAAAGGTTTTATCCCAATCAGATCTAAATCAACCGTTGGATCAAGCAAGGAGGACTCTAGAGCGTCCATTCACAGATAGAGTTGATCTGGACCATCCGTTGCATATCTGGAGGATCAAAGCTACCACAAGGCAGATCCTGACCCCAGATCATCTTCATAAAAGTTTGGCTCAAATCAGATCAAGATCTACCGTTGGATCTCCTCCAATCAATCACAGCCGTCCGTTGATAACTATTTAATCAAAAACGCTGCGCAGTTTTCCCTGTCGCGTCTCCGCCGCAAGCAGTCATCATCTTCGTGTTCTTCACTGTTTTAGCTAGATTTCTCCAATCCAAAGGGGCGCGACCCTTCAANGAATATAATATTTCATGCTAATATTTCATGATAATAATATTTCATGAATATAATATTTCATGCATCCATAACATTTCCTGGCATGTGATTGCATGAAATTCATATCATTTTATTATAACCATTTTCATACATTGTCATGATTTTACATTGACAAATTTGGGGTGTTACACCCATGCTGCATCATGAGCATACTATGCATATGATTGTGATTGCTGCACTTGATTGTTGCACTTGGTTGACATGCATACTACTGGGTTTGGTTCGACACATGTAGGTATATTCCTCCTTCGCTGGTTCAGCTATGCTCTTACTATTACTGCGCTTTATTTTGTAGTTGATGGTGACTTATTATTGTTATATCTTCCTGTGCATATTAGTGTATCCGCTGAGTTCCTGGACTCACACCGTTAGACCTGTTTTTCTCCATTTCAGGTTGATCGACTGGGGTGCCCGACTGTCTATCCCGGTTTACGTGAGCCGAGACGATTCCGATGTTCTATCTGTATTTGTTGTGGTACATGTTGGTACCTTTTCCGTTTGCATTTTATTTCACTTTACATTTTCCGCTGTTGTATATTCGATATGGTTGTACTTTTGGTGTGCCATGAAGATCATTCGTGTTTGTGTGTTTTGTTGTAAGTCGTACCGGTACGCAGCTTTTATCGATAATGTCGTTTGCTTTTGTGTTCTGGTGCTTCGTTCTAGTCCTATTGGCTTGGGTACAGGCTTACCGAGAGGGTCGTAGTTCTAGGGTTTTTGAATTGTCCGCTGGGATGAGGGAGCAGCAGTTTGAATTGTCCTCGAGGCGCGCGCTCACTTGGCTACCAGATTCAAGGAACCTTTGTACTTGTCCTGGAGGTCTAAGGTTCGAATTTGGGAAACGCAAAATTCATTGTCGGGAGTGGGAAGACCGTAGGGCACGGCCTAGAGGGCCGCCTGATGAGGTTAGAGGGGTCGTGTCGCTACATAAAAAGGTGCCTTTTTATTGTAACGACCCGGCCCGTCGACCCGACCCCTCGGCCCCTTGGGCGGCCAAATTTCATTTTTGGCGGCCCAACAACCTGGCCCCTTTGGTCATCGACCGTCAGCCGTGCCGTTACTCACAAGTACTTTCCACCCCTGGCCAGTGGATTTTTGCCTTCCCAGGATTCGAACTCTAGACCTCCAGGCTAAGTACTAAAGTTTATGAATCCTGGCGCTCACTTGGCTACCAGGATTCATAAACTTTAGTATTTAGCATGGAGGTCTAGAGTTCGAATCCTGGGGAAGGCAAAAATCTACTGGCCGGGGGTGGGAAGTACTTGTGAGTAACGGCGCGGCCGACAGTCGACGACAATGGGGCCAGGTTGTTGGGCCGCCAAAAATGGAATTTGGCCGCCTAAGGGGCCGAGGGGTCAGGTCGACAAGCCGGGTCGTTACAGTGCGTAACCCCTTTACCGAAGGGGTTGGAGTACTTTTTATACCTGAGGTGGTAAACACACGTGTCTCCACGATCTTCGCCACGTCCCCTAATTGTCGGTTACGGGATAACCCTTGCAACGGTCCACGCAACCATTAAATTCGGACCGTTGCGGTAATTATGTGTCATGATTATCCCGTAATAATTGGTGATGATTATTCGTCCGAAGAAAGGGGAACTGTTACTTGAGGTCGAGTGCTCCTTGGACTCCACTATCCCGAGATGATACCGGGGACTTTGGCTCGGGGGAGGGGGTCTCGGGCGTTTACCTTCCAAGGTAGTTTCGGGACCTAACTTCTCGAAGTGATCTCGTGCGCGTGTCTTCCCAGATCGATCTCCAAATATGCATGCTCGTGATGTTCTCGGGAACCCACCTTCCTGAGGGGAGCCTCAGACGCCACATAAAGAGAGTCGTCTAGACTCAATAAATTTTACCACATAACTTCTGCAATTCACATGTCAACCACGAAATGTTCAACCTATCGCTATCCATCACGTAAGACTTAAAAAATCATTTCATTTTCTCCCCTTACCTGGAAAAAGTATCCTGGGAGGTCAATTGATTAAATATAATTTACATAATTCTGAAACTAAAATGAAAAAAAGTTCTTAGGAGTAAAAGTGAAAAATTTTCAATTAGAATTTAGAAACAACAATTGGAATTCTGAAAAGACAAAATGCTCGTTCCGCACTCCAATTCAAACCGCCGGGCCATCAGAAAGAAAAGGGAAGCCGCCAACGCTCACCGACGCCTTCCTCCCCGGCGGACGCCTACCAGCTCCCGTCGCTTTCACGTGACGCAACCCTTTCACAGGGGCACCCTACGAGCTAGAGTACGCCCCTGGACATGCTTCTCGTTTAAAATATTTAATTCGCTTTTTTAAAGGGAAAAAAAAAGAGAGAGAGAATATTTAAATAAAACTCCATTATTCTCTTCCTTTTCGTCTTTTGATCATCGAACAGCCAAGTAATCTACGCGGGGGTTGCTCACGGTCGTCGATCTCCGAAGCCGACGGTGAGGGGGAAGAGGATCGGGAACGGCAGATTGGCGGAACGTCTCGTCTTTCTCCTGCGGAGCACGTGACTCCGGGAAAGCAGATGCTTGCCGTGTGATGTTGGAGGGACGCCGACGAGGGTTCGTCGGTGGGGCCGTCGTTATTCTTTCATTTTCCTGTTTCGCAAACCGAATGGCGGCGGTGTAAGGTGTTGACGTCATTCTCTGTCGTTCGACGGCGTTGAAATGTTAAATAAACGAGCGGATGCACCACCGATCGACCTCTCGTCTTTTCCTGGCCACCATGCCGAAGCTTCGGCTGTTTGCTTAGACTCGACGAAACTTCGTTCGTTACGGAGCCGGTAAACGCTATGCTTCTGCTGGCGCTCTCCCTCCTCTGTTCGACCGTCGTCGCAGGAGACGACGGCGGCGGCGGAAGCCGGAGGGTGCTCCATCAGCCGCTGTACCCGATTCAATGGACCCCGCCCCCTCAGGAGTACTCGGATCCGGCTCCGGACAGCTCTAGCCCCTTTTTCCCAGGATTTCCTTCTCCGCACGCGAGCACCGGCCAGACCCCCGCCTCTACCGCGCCGCCACCTCTGCCTCTTCGTCTTCCTCGTCTGCGTCCGAGACGGTCGTCGCCGTCATTGTCCCTGTCTCGGTGGCGGTCCTTGCAGTACTCATCTTGACGGGCAGTACTTTTACCGGCGACGAAGGGGAGGGGGGCGTCCGATGCCGGGAAGCTCATGGGCCTCGATGGCAGCGGCGGCCGGATGGAAAGCCGCGCAGCTTCTGCTGAGGCGCCGGCGCCGGAATTTCTCTACCTCGGCACCATGAACACGGCGTCGACGGAGGCCTCGAGCTGCCGGGGGATCCAGGATCTTAATGAATCGCCTTACCACAAGCTGGAGGCGGAGCGGGTTGTGGTTATGCACCCCCCGAGCCCGAGCTCCAGCCGCTACCTCCGTTGAGCGCGATTGCTTCGAGGAAAAGTTTGGGACGCGCGCCGACTGCATCCTCGGACGAGTATACCTTCTATACTCCGCAGATGTCGTCGGCGTCCGCCGCCAGCGAGACACTTGGCAGTCCATTATCGCGGCGTAGCCTTCCTAGTATGAGTAGCGGAGGGAAGGAATTCTTAATGGCCGCGGCGGCGGACGCTGTCCCTCGTTCACGACGATCATCCCCTCGAATGCAACTCACCAATTACAATGATTCTGAAGTGAAACAGATAATCCTGCCATTGAATCGACAACCTCCATCACCTTCTCCGCCCCGTCCCCCGCCGATGCCACCACCTCGACTGGACAATTCCACTAGGAATCCACCACTTCCTCCCCCTCCCCCACCTCCTCCCCTGCCGCCTTCTTCAACTTCTGAAGCGTTCGCCAAAATCCATGATTCAATTAAAGCTCATATGGCGCCAATTTCGAAACGTCGATTACTGAATCCCCTGCCTCCGGGAGCTACACGGATCAACATACCGCTCCCTCTTGCGAAATTTAACAATGGAGTCGCTGCCAGTTCTTCGCATCAGGATGACGACGAGGCGGGAGAACATCTGGAGGGCGATACGAAGCCTAGATTAAAGCCCCTTCACTGGGACAAAGTTAAAGCAAGTTCCGATCGAGCCATGGTCTGGGACCAATTGAAATCGAGCTCATTTCAGTAAGATTTTAAACTTTCCAAAACTTCAAAATCCACCAACGGCGATGATTGCACTAATTTCTTAGTTTGGTCAGATTGAATGAGGATGCAATGGAGACTCTCTTCATCAACAGTTCAACAACTTCTCTTCCCAATGACTCCCAAAGAATACAAGATGCTCTCTCCTTCCAACAGGAGGACAGAGTGTTAGATCCGAAGAAGTCGCAGAACATTGCAATACTCTTGAGGGCGCTGAATGTGACAAGAGAGGAGGTCTGCGAAGCACTTTTTGATGGTAGGGAGCTTATTTACCTTGCATCTTTGTACTTATGGTAAGCTGTATCTTACATGATTTTACTTGAGGTAAGAACCTTGCATCCATTTATTTTGCATGCTTTTAGTTAGCTAAAGTCCTTCTTCTCATCAAATAGCTTGCATCCTACTCAAAGTCAAATTAGAAATAAATTTTGATTTGTGTTGTATGATTTTCTCTTGTTTACTATTTGATTTAACATTCTACCTTAATTTCAATCTAAAGTTGTTAGGTAGTGACTTTCACATTGAATGACCTCACAATTATTAGACTCTTTGTGCTTTTGTATAATTAATAGAAAATTAGGGGTGATTGAAATATCAGTTAAATCGAAATAATCGTCCAAAATGATTGAATTCAAAAGTTTAGTTATGTTAATTTGGAATTTTATTATTTCAGTTTATTTGGTTCGATCTCGGTTTTAAAATTCAAAAATCGATTAAACTGAATTGGTATTGACAAACCAGTATTAGTCGACTAACGTGCAGTAACAGTCGATTGATAAAAAAAGGTCTAGTTAATTAGGTAACCGATCAAATTAATTCATTTTATATCGGTTGGGTTTTAGTGGAAAAGTTTGATTGGTCGGTTTGTTCAATTCAGCTAGTTCGGTTTTGAACCGATTGCTCATTACGGTAGAAATTTGTCTTCTTTGATTATCATGCTGTCATTGTTGAATTCAAGGGGTTGTTAGATTTATCTACCTAGACTTTTCTAAGTTAAATCATAAAGTGACATATAAATAAGTAAAAATGAAAAAGAAAAGAAAAAAAGAATAACGAACATGTACTGATCTAGGAAAGAAAATAGACCGAACAAGGTTACAAGGAGATGGGGCATTGTCATATAAATTCACTTTCTTGTTATGAAACTTATCATAATGGTAATTCTAGAAACAACAACAGGATGGGATTTTTTTTGTTGTACGAGTTCATGTCCATAGATTTCTTACAATGCTTATTTTACTTGAGCATGGTAGTTTAACAGAAAAGAGGAATGAAAAAAAAAACAAGCATACCAATTAGAATATCATCTAATAGAAAACTATAATATCCCTTTTATTAATACTATGTGATGAAAACA
Source organism: Boesenbergia rotunda (assembly GCA_024364735.1). Lineage (NCBI taxonomy): Eukaryota > Viridiplantae > Streptophyta > Magnoliopsida > Zingiberales > Zingiberaceae > Boesenbergia > Boesenbergia rotunda. The sequence goes on along the minus strand of JAGFNQ010002454.1, from coordinate 476,171 downwards.
ATTGTCTATTTTTTATTATTATTATTATTATAAATTTATTTTGTTAGTCTTGCGTAGTTTAGCTTTTGTCTTTGAATATTTAATACTAACAAATCTAAGTAAATTTCAACAATTTTCTATCTTGTCCAAACCAAACCAATGGACATTTTATAGTCATTTCTGTATCAGAAAAATGCATGAGATTTAAAATAAATTAGCAATCAAGCCCCTTAGGCCACTTTTACAAATATAAATAATATCAGAAGACATATGATGGATGCTAAATAAGTTTGTGTTGATAAACTTGTCCCCTTTAGCTGAAATATCATCGACTAAGTCGTTTTTCCAATAAGAAATGTCTTAGCATTATCTCATACATGATGAACCTAAAGGTATATTTGAATAACAGTGACGAAGTGGAATAAGTTCCATGAAACTATTTCCTTAGAGGAAATTTAAAATCTATTAATTTTTATTTCATCCTTTGTTTCTCTAATCTCATACCTAAGTAAACCGACCCAAACTATATATCATAGTTGAAAGGGACAATGAGGACTAGGAGTGAGCGAAATATTAGTTAAACCAAAATAATCAGAATTTTGTTTTTTAAAATCTTGATTATTTCAGTTTATTCGATTTGATCTCAATTTTTAAATTTATAGATTGGTTAAACCGATTAAATCGAACTAGTATAAGTCGATTGTTATGTTGTGAGCAATCACCCGATGTACCTGAACTGTCTCAATCGATGATTGAGGACTTGACTGCCCAATATTAGTAAAAATAGTTCAATTAATTCCATGATCGACCGAATTAATCGATTTTATCGGTTTAGTTTGTTCAATTTTAGTACCAAAGTTCGGTTGATTCGATTTGTCCAAAAAAAAAGTTTGATTTGTTCGGTCTGATCATTTCGGTTTTGACATGATTGTTTATCTCTAATGAGAACAATAGAAACATAAACAAGTAAATTAATTCGTCTCTGTGTTTGTTCTAATGTTGCGAAAGCTATATTGGATCGTTATATTAGATACCATACTTAATTATGTTTTATCAAAATGACGGTATCTTTAGCTTAAGGATTGATGAAGATGAACTCATTTTTATCTAGAAGAATTTTTTGATGATTATAAATATTGCATTGAAAGTTTTGTATAGGTTACAACTTGATCTTTATTAATAAATTATTATAAAATTATTTTCAACAGGTAATCCTGAATGCTTAGGAACTGAGCTTTTGGAAACTTTGGTTAAAATGACTCCCACAAAGGAGGAAGAGCTAAAATTACGTGACTACTCAGGTGATCTACAAAAGTTAGGTTCAGCTGAACGCTTTCTAAAAGCAGTCTTGGATGTACCATTTGCCTTCAAAAGAGTTGAAGCAATGCTATATAGTACAAATTTTGAGACAGAAGTCAAATATCTAATGAAATCTTTTCAAACTTTGGAGGTGATTATTGCAACTAAAAGTTTGGATTAGTATTGCTAATATTCTTGATTTAACAGGCCATAAATTTATTGATTGATTATTATTTTTTGTTTGTGAAACTGAAAGTTCTAATGTTTTTTCTTAATATGCTAGCATGTTAACATCATCACTCATCTCTTGTGCTAATTTGGAATGCGGATGGTTATTATATGAGACAAAGCACCAAACCATCAATTATTGTTCACTTTCTTCTTAGTTTCAATTTTCAGTATTTCTATTAGTTATGAATAAATACGTCTCACATAAAATTATCTTTTCACAATATCATGTGAGACTCTTACAAATTGCAAGTATAACTGTTGAAATGTTCTAAAGACTATTGGACATAAATCAACACTGAATGTTTTTCTGTTTGCATAAGATGCAATGCTTTCCTCTTGCAAACTCATCTTTCCTGGAACATTTTCTACAGGCAGCATGCCAAGATCTAAGAGACAGCAGGCTGTTTTTTAAGCTCCTGGACACTGTTCTTAGGACTGGCAACAGGATGAATGTGGGAACCAACCGCGGTCAAGCGAAAGCATTCAAGCTCGACACGCTTCTCAAGCTTGCGGATGTAAAAGGGACAGATGGGAAAACTACACTTCTCCACTTTGTCGTTCAAGAGGTCATCAGGTCTGAAGGATCAGGCACTGAGCCAGCAACAGAAAACCCATCCAACAACATAAGAGAAGGACAATTTAGAAAGCCAGGCTTGAATATTGTGGCTGGGCTAAGCAATGAGCTTGGGAATGTCAGAAAGGCAGCTGGAATGGACTCAGATGTTCTGAGTGGATATGTTTCAAAGCTGGAAGCCGGGCTCGAGAAGGTGAAGTCAGTTATACAGCTCGAGAAGTCATGCACACAAGGGAAGAGCTTTTTCGAGACGATGAAGAAATTTCTTGTAGAGGCTGAGAAGGAGATTGGTCGTGTTAAAGTCGAAGAGAAGAGGGTGATGAATTTGGTGAAGGAGACTACAGAGTACTTTCATGGCGATGCTGCAAAGGAGGAAGCTCATCCTCTTAGGATCTTCATGGTGGTGAGGGACTTCCTGTCAGTTCTAGATAGCGTCTGCAAGGAAGTGGGCAGTTTGCATGACAGGACGGTGATGGGATCTGCTACTTCTTTCCATCAGCCAGTCTTTCAAAGGCCTGAATGGCGACGAGATGGGAACTCGGATTGTGATAGTTCATCAACATAATTAAAATTGATGAGATAGTCTATGTGAACGTGATCAGTGGATCGAGAATACTATAGAGTAATAACAGGATCGGTTATGTACAAAAGGAGTAGGCGACACCTTGGAGGAAGGCATACTCATAGTGTGTTTCAGAGATGTAGAGATAAGCGTTCGGTTTCACTAGTGTTGTAGATTATGAGGCAAACATAAAAGAAATTTTATTATTTTGAAAATTATTTAAATTTTGTGCATTTTTTTTTGTTGTGAAATTGTGATGGACAACCCATATCTATGCAAAACGTCATAGGTTAATTTCAAACGTCCTACGCAACGGCTCCATAATCATTTCTGATGAGTTGACAGGGGCTTTTTATCACTTCATCCTCGTTTATGACGGTTAAAAAGTGTAAATTAAAATATTGATATGAAAGATAACCAGCGTTTGATTTGTTTCGTTTTTATTTTTATTTTTTAAAAATTATATATATTTTTTATTTTTTATTTTTTTAAAAATATTATATTTTTTTTAAAAAAATCTAAACAATACAAACTAAACATATTTTTTTTGAAAATCATATTTTCTGTGGAAAATAAAAATGAAAAAATAAACGTACCAAACGCAACTTTATTTTTTCTGAATTTTTGAGAATTTTTGCAAGCAATTCTTTCATTGTTAAGGGCTTCCACATCAATATTATTAGTTAAATATTATAATATCTATCATCTCATAAAAAAAATATACCTACGTACCACATATACATTATATTAATATCTTCATTCTTTCATATTTATTTTAACATTAACATTCATTATTTATGGACTTTATATGTCACTTATACATTATATTAACATATTCATTCATCTTTATTTTTATTTTATATTAAATAAATATAATTTTAAATTTATTTTCATCATTATCTAGTTGATATTATATCTCGAATCGATTTGAGATATCACGATATCAATTAAAATAAATCTCAATTGATTGGGAGCATTACCTTAATTAATTTGGGATGTAAATTGTAATGTCCAATTGATTAGACATACAATTAGACTGCCCAATTGATTGGGCAACCACTTTGCTATCCAATCGATTGAGTAGGTTGCCCAATCGATTAGGTAATATGTTTTATTGTACTTTTTTTATAAAATAATGTGATGAACATATTTAAATAATTTAAAGTGTTCAAAGAACTGAATGTTTTTATTGCGTCAATGTTAAAATGCTGGTGCTGCATCCATATTGAGGCATGCAGTGCGTTGATTGAGCGCCTTTACATGTGCTCTAAGTCCTAATAATTTGTAAACATCTGGAGGGTTAACGATACATTTTCACATAATCACATACATAAGTTTACGAAATTATCAAATAATGTATCCTAATTTCAAAATTATTAAATTAAATACTCACCGATTAATTTTTTTAAAATATAATCAATTCATATTCAAGAAATTATTATTCCCAATAAATTAAATTAAATTGATATTTAAGATTATTTATAAAATTAGAAAAATTAAACGAATATATAAGAATTAGCTTTGTGTCATTCTGAAGTCTCAAGATTTATCAATCGGTTTTGATTGAAATCGACGAATAAACCTAGTGACCTCGAAATGATACGAAATAAGTTGTTATATATTTATCTAATTTTTTTATTTTATAAATTCCCTTAAATATGAATTTAATATAATATGTTAAAAATAATAATTTTTTTAATACGAATCAATTTCTTTTTAAAAAATTTATTCGTTTACCATATTTGTAGCAATATTGTAGTCGGTTGCTACATTTGTAACAGTTAATTGGAAATACTAATATGGAAAAAATAAAATTAGATATCTAATTTAATAATTTGGAAATTAAATTAGTTGATTAGATAATTTTGAAAATTTTTTACATGAGTCGGTAAAAAAACTGGGTTATATGAAAGTGAGTTCTGGGTAAGTGGTTGTTCCAGACCGGCAGAGCACCACAAGCCGCCAAGCCGGTTCAGTCGCCCTCTGGTATTTTTGGTGCACTCAAGAGTTACGAAATCATTCTCGTGTCTCGGGCGTTTTAGCTCCTTGTTCATCCCAGGTTCATCCCGGATCTCTTCGTCGTTGGGCTTCATGCTGCTTCTTGGAACAACCTACTCTTTTCTTAGCCTTCACTGGCTGTTTTTTTAGTGCCGTTTCTTGCCCTTCATTCCTGGATCTTCTATCGATGCGATGGTTGTCTGCAAATGCCGCAAGGTACATTTCAATCCGGTTCCACTTCTTTTCCACATGCCATCGCCGCAAAAGAGCTTTATTTAATTTTTTTTAATGCCTCCCTTTTCGATCCTTTGTCGGATTTAACTGGTGCCCGAAAATTCGAAGCTATTGCATCACGCTACATTCTAGTGCTGATTGTAGGCTTGTGGTTAAGATTTGTAATTTTCGCCCATTGGTTCCGTTCATAGTTTGATTAGTTCGATGTATCTGAACTAGGTTCTTAATGACACGGTATGTTTCTTCAGCCTGGAATAACTGTGGAAGAGCATTAATTTGTAGCCTAGGTTTTGGTAATTTGGTTGTAATATCTTTGTTAGTAGAACAAATTGGGGAAGTTTGATTAATGAATTTGTTATTGTTGAAATTGTTTCAGTATTTCACTAGAAAGAACACCTTTTGTTCTCGAATGAGAAAATCTATGTTGCATATCTCTGGGTTGTGTAATTGTCTTGTGACTAATCGAGCTTTGTGTATAGGCAACCAGGTTTTATTGCTTTGTTCACAAAGTTCCAGTTTGTGGAGAGTGCATATGTTTTTCAGAACATCAAATCTGTGTGGTACTCATCTAAACTTTTGCTTTCATGAGTATTTTTTTCCCATGGATGGATATTGCAGGTGAAAAGTGTTTTGTGCTAAATTTCTGATCTTAAGTCCCTGGGCAAATTAGTGGACAATTTAAATTGATTACAAACTGTCATTATTCGTAATTAGAAACATTCCAGTAAAACTGATTGCTGACTATAACATCAGGATACCACTTGCATTTGTAAGCTGCAACTCACTGAGTCAGTTAGTTTTACATGGATAGTCATGTGTACAAAGATTTTAATGTCAGTGCACATACTAAGGTGCATATACTTAGGCATTTTATTGATTATTGCCAGTCAGTGACAAAGATGTCCTTTTTTCCTCTACCCCTTGTTCAAGTAACTCATGTATCCTGCATATTCTGCATCAATGATAATGAACGAGATGTAGCTTCCAACACTAGACCCTATGCATCATCATTGTAACCCATAAATACTCTATAGCTTGATAGATATACATATTTCCCAGGAATAGGTTGCCCTCCTAAATCATAAGCTGGTCTTTTTGCTTAACATACTTAAGTATTTCAATATTATTGATGTTATTGTTATATTAGTCCATTGGTGCAAAAAACACAAATTATTAATTTATCACTACATGAAATTTGATGAATGCTTGTGATAAAGAGAGACATTTTTAGGTCTTCTTTACATCAGTTTTGTTATTTGTTCTATTATTGTTAAGCGGGACATTATTGTAGAGGGTGCCATTTGGGACTAGCATTTCAGATTTGTTAGGACACAATTTTTATACATTAGATGTAAGGGGGCTATGAAGAGAAAAATTAAAATCTTAATTTAAGTAATAGTGATTTAATTAAATCTAGATGTTCGTGTTGATATTGCCTTGATTAGAGTCCAAAGAAGGGATAAAATTCATTTACCAGGCCCAAATTGTTGGCACTAACATGTCGCATTGTCGTGGTTGTGTTTGAGTTGAAGATGTGATACATGTGGCAGAAGTCCAATTGGTCTTGCAATGCATCCACAGTTAAGCTCTGAATACAACACGAGTTACTATTCACTCTTGGCAATCACTTCTTTTAAGAGTACATTCCTTGCCAGTTTTGGGCTTGGGTTGTGAAATTGTGATTTTAAACTACTCATGTTGCACGGTCGACATTGTTGATAAAAATTAAAAAAAATGTGATCAAATTAAGGTGGTTTGACTTTAGCTATTCAAATCTAAATTGTATGTCTGCTTTCATAATAATCTATATGTTTAACAAATTTGAGAAGAAGAAGATGAGGATGTCATGTATTTAGGGAAATTGTGATGCTCAATTGAGTGTACGTGCTAAGGGTGATGATATCTAATGTGGTTATGTTTTCAAATTAATCCACACTTATCGAGTTATGGGTTTGTAAGGTGTTGCTAGGTTTTGCAATGAGCAATGTCTTTGTGGTTACTTCTTTTCTCAAAATCTCAGATGCCCTTTGATTTTTATAAGGTTAGGTGTCTTTTGATCTACAGCTTATGTAGCCTTAAAATCTTCTGATAAACCCCCCAACTAGATGTTGGAAGCCAATATTATTTCCTTAGCTTGACATTATCTAACAACATAGAACATGGATTATGAATACAATATCTGTGACAAACTTCTCTTCCTTCACTTTGCAACTTGTAAGAGTCGATATTTTTCTCTTGATTATGGCAAATATAGCATGATATTGTCACGCCCCGAGGTCATCACAAATATAAAATAAATGGCTCACAACACATACGATGGCTTAGTCATCACTACAACAACAACAACAACAACAACAAAGCCTTATCCCACTAGGTGGGGTCGGCTATATGGATCCTTTTACGCCATTGAGTTCTATCCCCTACTATATCATCATCTAGATTTAAATAAAATTTATCTTGTTTTATTGTTGTCAACCAAGTCTTTTTTGGTCTTCCTCTCCCTCTTTTAATGTGCGTATTTATCATAGTTTCACATCGTCTAAAACGGGGCATTTATTGGTCTTCTAAGTACATGTCCGTACCATCTCAAACGTGTCTCCCGAAGTTTTTCTTCAATAGATGCAACTCCGACTTTCTCTCTAATACTCTCATTCCTTATTCTATCCATCCTCGTATGTCCACACATCCACCTTAACATCCTCATCTCTGCAACTTTCATCTTTTGCTCATGTGCTCGAGTCATAGCCCAACATTCAGCACCATATAACATAGCAGGTCTAACTGCCGTTTTATAGAACTTCCCTTTAAGTTTTAGAGGTACTTTACGATCACATAAGACACCCGATGCTAATCTCCATTTCAACCATCCTGCTTGTATTCTATGTAAGACATCTCTCTCAATTCCTCCATCACTTTGCAAGAACGATCCTAAATACTTAAAGTTCTCGATTTTAGACAACTCATCATCTCCTATCTTAACAATTGTTTCACTACGTCTAGCATTGCTAAACTTAAATTCCATATATTCAGTCTTTACTCTACTAAGCCTAAAACCTTTCATTTCTAGAGTTTCCCGCCAAGATTCTAGTTTAGCATTTACTCCTTCACGTGTCTCATCTATCAAAACAATATCATCTGCAAACAACATGCACCATGGCACTGTATCTTGAATGTGCCTAGTGAGTTCATCCATGATTAGTGTAAAAAGATAGGGACTTAAAGCTGATCCTTGATGTAACCCTATCCTTATTGGAAATGCTTCAGTCAATCCACCTGAAGTCTTCACTCTAGTCGTTACATCTTCATACATATCTTTAATTAGGTCAATATATGTTACGCTAACGCCTCTCTTTTCTAGAATTCTCCATATAATTTCTCTTGGTACCCTATCATAAGCTTTTTCTAAATCAATAAATACCATGTGTAGATCTTTCTTTTGCTCCCGATATTTTTCAATTAATTGCCTAAGAAGATGTATAGCTTCTATTGTCGACCTTCCAGGCATGAACCCAAATTGATTTTCGGTTACCGTGGTCTCCTTCCTCAATCTTTTTTCTATTACTCTTTCCCAAAGTTTCATGGTATGACTCATTAATTTAATACCCCTATAGTTTGCACAATTTTGTATGTCTCCTTTGTTCTTATATAAGGGAACTAGACTACTTACCCTCCATTGATTAGGCATTTTTTTTGTTTTCAATATTAAATTAAATAATTTTGTAAGCCATTCAATACCTTTTTTCCCTAAACATTTCCATACCTCTATTGGGATATCATCCGGTCCCACGACCTTTCCATTTTGCATCCCTTTCAAAGCTTGTTCTACTTCTGAAGTTTGAATTCTCCGATGAAAATTAAAATTTCTATACTCATTTGAAATACTTAAATTGCCTAAGTCAAGTTGGTCCCCTAAACTTTCATTAAAAAGTTGATGAAAGTAAATCTTCCACCGCTCTTTTATTTCGCTATCATTTACTAGTACTCTATCGCCTTCATCTTTAATACATCTTATTTGACTAAGGTCTCTTGTTTTCCTTTCTCTTGCTTTAGCTATTTTATAAATGTCTCTTTCCCCTTCTTTTGTATCTAAATTTTGATATAATCGTTCAAAAGTTTTATTTTTTACTTCATTCACTGCTTTCTTAGCCTCTTTCTTGGCTATTGTATATTTTTTTAAGTTTTCCTCGTTCTTACAAATATATAATTCCTTGTAAGCTATTCGTTTTTCTTTCACTTTCTCTTGTACTTTCTCATTCCACCACCAAGATTCCTTCCTTGGTGGTGCATGCCCCTTTGACTCACCGAGTACATCCTTAGCTACTATTTTCAACTTTGATACCATCTTATCCCATGTCGTATTAGAGTCGCTATATATTTCATCTAATGCTTGTATTCCTACCTTCTCCTTCAATATGTTTTGCTTCCCATCCTTTAACTTCCACCACTTAATTCTAGGAGTCGTGTATATTTTTCCTCTATTGATATTATAACTAAGGCGTATATCTAACACTACTAATCTATGTTGGGTAGTTAAGCTTTCTCCAGGGATAACCTTACAATCTTTACAAATCTTCCTATCTCTCTTCCTAACCATAAAATAATCAATTTGTGATTTATTATTCCCACTTTTGAATGTGATCAAGTGTTCTTCTTTTTTCTTAAAAAATGTATTAGCTAGTATAAGGTCATATGCTATCGCAAAATCCAATATAGTTTTTCCTTCTTCATTTCTTGTTCCAAACCCATAACCCCCATGTACTCTCTCATATTCTTCATTTTTCGCTCCGACATGTCCATTTAGATCGCCTCCTATTAAAATCATTTCATTTGGCGGAATGTTTTGTAATACCTCATCTAAATCGCTCCAAAATCTTGATTTAGTTTCTTCATCTAATCCTACTTGAGGTGCATATATGCTAATTACGTTCACAACTTCTTTCGCCACTACTATCTTGAGAGCTATAATTCTATCCCCCTTTCTAACTACACCAACAACTTCATCTTTTAAAGAACTATCTACAAAAATACCCACTCCATTTCTTGTTTTACTCTTTCCTGTATACCATAACTTAAAACCCGAGTTCTCTATCATTTTTGCCTTCTCACCTACCCATTTTGTCTCTTGCACACACAAAATACTAATTTTTCTCCTAATCATTGTATCTACTACCTCCATTGTTTTACCAGTGAGAGTTCCTATATTCCATGTTCCAAATCTGAGACTATTACTTTTCTTATAATGTTTATTCTTAGTCCACCTATGGTGTGAGAACTCTTGCCTATTTAACACTACACCCAAGTTCTCATGGAGATGTAGCGGTCCTTGCCGAGACGTTACAGTCGGACCCTGCAACGCGAACCCTTGCATATTTAGCACTACACCCGGGTTCTGGAGATGTAGCGGTCCTTGCCGAGACGTTACAGTCGGACCCTGCAACGCGTTCCTTCCGGGGAACATCCTAGCATTAGCATAATACTTTAATGGATCCATTCATTGAGTATTTGCCATAGTTTTTTACGCTGGCTGGCAACCTAACGCAACCCTCCTCCTTTATCCGGGCTTGGGACCGGCCATGACTAGGTCGTCACAGGCGGAGTTGGCTTAGTCATCACTAATATAAAATAAATTCACAACCACGCAGTTAATATCGATATAAAAGATAGAAATAAAAAAGAGTCTATATCCATAAATAAAACTCAATCCACGACGATTAATAATAAGACCATATAAGCATGAACGAACGAATTAAAAACTGCTAAACAATAAAACATAGGACCCCTGAACTGCTAACATCACTCTAATAACGAAAATACGGAAATAACGGAAGTGCAGAAATGTAGTAACTACGAAAAATAAACTAAGCATTGAAACAAACTCCCAAAACAAATCGACATGGTGGGACTGACAACTGGATCCTCTCCTGGCTCTAAGTAACGCATCTATCTGCTACCTGAAACAAAAATAGATGGTACGGGTGGTGAGTGCGGGTGGACTCTGCGGGTATAAGAATACATAAACGCATGACATAATAAAAGGTATAACAAGCAGAATGAATCAACAATATACAGTCTCCAGGAAACAGAATAGTAACTAGACATGTATGAAACAGAGCGATAATAGAATATCAAAACATACATGCATGTCAAACAAATGTAGTAATCATATCTCATATAAATGCAGCAAACACAAGAAAATACAAAATGCAATAAATGCATATGATGCAATGACATGTGTCACCCCCAGTGGCGTAGCCAGAAATTTTAATAAGAGGGGGCGAATTCAATAAATTAACAAAAATAGTATAATACAAAAAATGTATAATAAAAGTCATATATTAGCTTCATTTGTTTTTAGGAGGAGGTGGTGGAGGAGGAGATGATTTGTTTGAAGTAGGTTTATCACATATTTTCTTAAAATACCACAATATTGTTATTTCACCTGATTGATCATCAACATAATATTTTAGAAACATAATCACCTAATTTAATGATTAACATTTTCCAACATAACATAATATTTTAGAAATATAATTTTCCAATAATTCATATTAAAAATAAATAACAAATGAAATTGATAAACCTAACTTGAGAGTGAATGATCCTTTATTTTTCACATATATTGATAGACATATTAAGTTAAATCAAACATCAAATTTGATTGTCAATAAAATTAATCATATTAATATAACAAATCAAATATCTGTAAACATTTTGCATACTTGACTAGCAAATAAAATCATAAATATATGTAAAATTAACACTATAATTTTTTTAAATACTTAAATCAGTAATGGAAAGAAATCAAGTAAGAAAATTTTACCTCAATAAAAAACGTTTGTTGTGGAGCGCCGACGAAGCGATGATGATAGCCTTAGTAGCAAACGACAACGACGCTAACAATGACGTACGGTGTGTGGTGTGCCACGACAACGACGTGGATGATAACGAAAATACTGTGCGATGGAAGATTTTGAGGATAAAATTAGGATTAAAAAAATAAAATGGAAATTAGGGGAGGAAGAAGAATTTGAGATAAAGAAAAAAAGAAAAGGAATTAGAGGAGGAAAAAAGAAAAAGGAAGAGGGCAAACAAAAAAAAAAGGTTCGGTGGGGAAGGGATGGGGAAGAGGGGAAAATTTTACAAGAAGGGAAAAAATCATCTACGGCGGAGGCGGCGTGAAAAAACCCGTGAGAAAATAAAGACATGAGAAACGGCGTGAGAAAACCAAAAAAAAAAAAGTAAAGGTTCATTGATTTTTTCTAAAAAAGTTCAAACATTTTTAAATTTTGTAACTAAGTCCTTTTTTAATTGTTTTCATAATATTAATTTTTTTTCTCTCCAAAAGTCAGCGGGGGCGGTCGCACCCCCTCGCCCCCATGTCGCTACGCCCCTGGTCACCCCTGACGTCAGTCAAGCCGTCATCACATCACATCTGTGTGGCCGAGTGGATAGGGCAGTGACAACTGTACGCACTCCAATAAGTACCACCAGTATATATGGTTGAGTGGACAGGATGCTGGGGAGCCAACTACTCCAAAAACCCCAGGAAAAAGGGGGAGCCACCAACAACTCTAGTATCCCTCGAAAACAATGGTGAGGGTGTCAACTGCTTGCTTATAACTCCAACATCCACTATCCATGAGTGGTTGAGTGTGGCATAACAGGACAGTTGCTCGCACTTTGGCAACTACCACGATGAGTGGTTGAGTGGATAGAATAACTAAATGACCGACGACGACCTAACCAAATGGAAGCCGATGCTCGTCAGCATGCAACTATGCAGATATGATGCATGATACTAAATGCACAAACAACCAGGTAACAACAATGCAACGATACAACCAATAAGTACCCAAAATCACTAAACATGCAACTAAACTACTAGGTAGGGTATCTCTAATGTCAACCAACCCTAGTTGTGTTTAATGATCATTTCTAAGTACTCGCGGTATTTTACAGAATAGAAAATCAACGGTGAGACTGTTTGGATATAAAATACGATTAGCTCGAGGATTAAGCAAAGAAAGTATTAACGAAGGATATCAACAAAAACAAAGAACAAGATAATGCAGTCCTATTCAGAAACAAACAACCATGCATTTAAGATCAATGATCTATAGAATACAAAAGGAGAAGTACCCGCCTTGTAAAATGCAGAACGTTTCCAAATAAATCTCTCGTCCGAGAACTCGTATCAAATCAGGGCCCTGTACTAAAGACATAATTTAGTTATTTATACAATTAAATAATTTAGCTAAACTATATATAAACACAAACTAGGATCAATCTTAATTACAACGTCCATTTAATTAAATCTAAAACAACAAGGAGTTCCTCCTTAACCTAATTTATCAAAATTAAGTTATAAAGTCAAAGATCCAATTTAACCCGAGGAACTACTCTGAATCCAACCCAAACCTTCTAATCTAACATTAACCAAAGTTCGAAGTATACACGACAATAGGCAAGGAAACATCAACCTACGCAAGATCAACAAACAGTGATCCACCTACCAACCAACGCAAATCCTTATTGCATATGTTGAACAGTACGGAAGTCACACCTAGCACCAATCCAAAAAATAGAACAATGCTCACAAGAAGCTTACGATAGACTTCTAGAACCCTCACATACCAACCCACATCTCCAACAGTATTAGGTTCAAAAGAGCCACACACGCAACACCATTCATGCTATGGTTTCATTCAACCTCTAATCTCTACACCGTAAACCACATGCGCTGCCATGAGGAAGAGTACAACTACAACCACAGGGAAGAAATTTTCCCTCTGCTACACTTGCCAACAAAACTCACAACAACCTCAAGGATCAGATAGCCTTGACTAAAACCATCACAACATGAACTCATCAAGCCACAGCGAGATCCATAGCAGTAAACACAGAATCCGATCCGACACTATAGCTTGAAATCATACTACCTCCACCAAAGAAACCTTACTGAACAGAAACACTCCATCCCAAAATCTACCCGAATTTACAATCCAAACCTCATCAGAATCTACGTTAGAGATCAACCAAGAATGGGAAACAAGAACACCGAAACCCTCCCTCGCTTACCTACACCGGCGGTGAGGAAGAGAGGCGACGTCGACCGACGATGGATCTCGATGCTATTGCGCTGTGGTTCCTCGGGTGTGACTCTGCGGGGAAACAGGTTGGCGCCGGAAAAGAGAGATGGAGAAGAGGAAGATGAAGAAGAAGGAGAGGAAGGAGAAGAGGTTAGGGCTCGATGCTGCGATGAGGGAACCGTTTGCTCGGGGTGGGTTCGACGTCGGGGATGGCAGTTCACGAAGAGGAGCCAGATTTTTCAAAGGAAAAGAAGAAAAAGAGGGATTTTTAGATTTGGCCTTTTTGCAAAAAGGCCCCTCACCTTTTGTAAATCCATACTATGCCCTTACTTGTCAGTTTTTATGCATTTTAACCCCTCCAATTATCCGTATTTAACAGATATTGTCCTACCTTTTCATCTTTTTGTTTAAATAAAATTCTTGCATATGTTTAGCTTCTTTGAAAATCAACTTATGCAACAGCAAACAGATACTTTTTTTTTAATATCCAATGCTTGTAATTGTTATCTTTAGCTATCAATTTTCCATCTTTGTGCCAAGGTTTGAGTTTGCGTTGGCATCCTCTTTTAATTTTTAGGCACTATAATTTTTTTTTTTTTTGCCTTCTCTTAATAACCAATAAGTTTTTCTGCTGAAATGTTCATGTAAGTCTCGGTTAGCGAGAGTGCACTCATTGCACTGGGATTTGTTATGGTAGCTGTTGAGTAACTTATACCAAAATCGGCTAGATGGAAGAGTGACCACCAGACTTTGTTCGACTCTTTAGGTGAAAAAATACTCAGATTGGGTTGTTGATGGAGAATATGACTGGCCACCCACATGCTCTTTTTGCAATATTGCATTGGAAGAAGGGAGGGATCAAACTACAAGATTGGGATGCTTGCGTAAGTGCCCTCATTTTGTTAACTATATTTGTTCTTTGACACTGAAGTTTTTAACTAATTGTTGTGTTTTCTTATTTCAGATCTTATGCACACAAATTGCTTGGTCTCACATGTTAAAGGCTACCCACCTCAAACTGCACCTGCAGGATATGTCTGCCCTACTTGTTCTACTCCTGTAAGTTATACTAGCGAGTCTTCCATTGAAACATTGTCCTAGTTGGATAATATCATTCAGTTGGAGATTATGGGTTGAGATATTCTTTTCTTCCTTCCAAATGAAAAAGTTGATGCATGTCTGGTTAAATTTAGCCCACTTAACCATGTGTTCTTTGGTAGTCAGCATCTTTTGGTTTTCCACTTCCAACAAAGACTTGATGGTTAAATTATTGACTTATTCACGCTGTGAAATTTTCTTTCAAAGGTTCCATATCTTATCTAGTAATTGGGCTTTAGTCTTCGACAATATATGGGGTTTGAGTTGGCTCAGAAAAAAAGATTTTTATGTATTTCTTTAAAAGAAATTTTTAAAGGGCAAATATTTAAGGTGACCTCAACCACACCATGACCACTATCCTTGTAACAAAGGGGTAAATTGGAGATTTACCTCTCCTCTCCAGTCGACAATAGCTCATCCACTTGGTTTCGGGCAGACAAGATTTGGGTGAAAAAATCCTCATAGGGAAAGTCCGTCTTCTCAGTTAACAAGTGAGAGCTCCTTGAAACTGAAGCTCTCCTTTCCATGTAAACATAGGATTAGTGTCTTGAGTAGACCTTATGATGGAGCTCAAATGTGAGGTATCCACACTCCACACACCAAATACATAGAGACCAGACTGCAAACTTTTGATGGGTTATAAATCAATCCAAACAAAATTTCCTTGTCTTTTACCTTTTCTTTAGTTTTAAAGACTAACTCCCTTATTATATATTCTATGATATATCCTTAATTTTGGTAAGTTTAGGAGTTCTTGCCAATTACTTTGACTACATGCAAATCCTTTAGTTCTAGTTGTTGAAGTAGAAGTAATATGGTACGGTACATTTATATCAGAAGTTAGTCTGCCCTGGAAATAGTGATGAACATTTTTGCAGGTGTGGCCGCCTATAAGCATCAAAGATACAGGATCTCGCCTACACTTGAAGCTGATGGAGGCAATAATTCAGGTAAAACCTGCTTGAGCTTAGATCATCACCTTTATACTCTTGGAGTTTGTATTATGAATGTATGACCTGAATGCTTCATACTTTAATGGGATATATCCTTGTTATTCAGTGGTTTATAATCCATCAATTCAGTGTTATGTAGCACAGTATGTCCATTTTCAGAGTGAACTATGAGTTGGTGTTATTTAGTTTCATCACTGAGACATATGCTAGTGTTATCAATCTCCTAAAATTATGATGCTGAATTGAAAATTTCATGACAGTTTGTTGTTGTCTAATCACAAATGGGTTCTTATATTAGTCGCATTGACATTTTAATTTAATTGGTAATGTAAATTAAAAATATTGGGAAGATACTGCCAGTAGTATACTGGGCATATTTCTTGATGAGATAGAATGACTAATTCAAAAGATAGCATGAGTAGGCAAGAATTTTTCTTTGAAAATTAAGTTGTTTCCTTTCCATTCCAAATTGAGCAGGCCCTTCCTATTCTAATTTCGTTTGTAGTCATCAACTAACATTCTTGCTACAAATGCAAATAATTCTTCCATATTCTTTGATGATCTGTCTACCTTATGTAATTCTTCAACTCTGGAATCAAGATGTGAGTTTTCTGTTCAGTTCAATTCAGTGTCATAATCTACTTTCTCTTTCTTGTTGTTTGAGTTTAACTTATAGCACAATCCCTTGATATCAAGATTGTCATCAACAAGCACTAATGAATTATAAAGCCAAGCCCCGAACTGAGCTGTTCTTTCATCTAGCCTAATCAAAGTGTTCAATCACATGAACAACAACCTTTACCTCACCAGGCCAGCCACTAACCTACAAACTCATTTATTTACCTTGTTTGTGAAACACTCTTTGAACTGAATATGTTACTTAAACAATTTCATTGCAATTAAGGCTTGATTATCTGTTCTTTTTTAGGCAAAGGTCTGATGTGTAAGTTAGCAGCATGTGACAGTAGAATAATGATTATGAAGAGTAGCATATATACTATTATACTGTAATTGTCAGTTTTCTAATGAAATATGGTAGTCAGAAGATGACCATAGAAAACAGAGACTCAGAAGTATTGTGAAAGAATATTGAAGATGAATGAATTAGCTGTTGCTTTTCATTTTAATATCTTAACACTGCTCATTTCATGACTCAATTGTCGCTTCAGAAATTATTGACCCTCACATCTGTCATTTTATTGGTTGACTAAACCTTTGAAAAAAATAGCCTTTAGACTTCTCAAAGGATAGTACACCTGAAAAATATAGTGTTTGCAAGGATAATGTGTGACGTAGCTTAACCTAAATTTCACTCAAGTTTGAACCCATTTAGTATGTGTGAATTGCTGGAATATCAAAACTGAAAATTACTTGAATTTCTTGTGTAAAGTTCCATATATTCATCCCTCTTTGCACTATGACTTAGTCAAGTATGTATGAGGTCAGTTTCACTGAATTTTTTGTTTTCCAGCTATTGTTTAACATAGATCAGATGTTTTTATATCCCCATAACCATCCTGCAGCCAATTCCACAGTGCACATTCTCTTGAAACATTAAACATATAATATATCCAGTCTAACATATGACAGAGTGGTCTGGAGAAAAATGTATTTGGAAATCATATAGTTCCACCTCCTGAATCTGGGAATCATGATCCTCCTGCTTTTTCTTCTGATTCCCTGATATACATTTCACCGGCTGAAGACACAGAAGGCGGAGCATCTTCAGTTAACTCTAATAAAGACTCAAGACCAATATCTGTACAAGCCACAGAAGCTAAGTACCTAGATGAAGTATATAACTCCATTATTGGGGTGGGTTCTTCCATGGTTACAAAATCTGAAATTGTTGAACTTGATGGTCCTAATGCTTTGGAACACCAAATCATGCTAGATCAAGATCCTCGTTTCATGAAAACTGTGAGTTTAATGAGCCTAACTCTTATTTAGGGCACAGACTGTAGTATGTATGTTATTCAGTCAATCCATTCTTTAACTTCTTTAGAAGTGCCTCAGTAATGTTATAGCGTGCCATATTCATTGTCTCTTACAGCCTGGTGCCGCTACAAGGAAGTCAACTTACCATGAGAGAGAGTATTCTGAAACATCATATTATGCAGACGATGAAGATGGAACAAACAAAAAGTACACAAGAAGAGGTAAGCTAATTTACAGATCCTTTTATTTGTGTCTACCCTGAGTTCATTGAATTTGTTTGGTACCTACAATCTCTGTGGCGTTGATTGTTCATTGTACACTCAGTTCCTACTAGGTAATGTGAAATAAATAGCAGTTATGGACTTGAAAATTTTCATTGTGCCGGTCAACTCAGGCAAAACTTGTCATTCCACTTGTCGACTGACCAAACAGGCCAAGAACTTGAGACAACTGTGAAGGCGAGATTAAATGCTAGGAGTCTTCCTCTGTGATGATGACATCCGGCGAACCTCCTCAAGCATTGAGCCTTCCTCCGTGAACACTTAGCACAATGAGTCCTTCATGAGGCTTGCACGAGATCATGAGGATTTTGTGGAGGCACATAGGTTCTCTTCCTCCTATTCTTTTGTTAAGGCTGGGCACGTGGACCAGCAAGGAGACCAGCACAATCAATTTGGTGCTGGCATGTTTATTTTAGTTGGGGATCGATGCCTAGGCTTACAATGAGATTTCAAGCCTTAGTTTGGAGAACTTCAAGTACAGTTTCTTTCTTGAGGAAAAGGAATGCCAATAACCTGCCTTATGTATTAATCTTTAGGTGTGCAGAAGGTTCTAGACAACTTTTGATACAAAGACCCTTCATATTACCCTTACACACGTGTGTTAGACATATGAACTCTGCCACCGAGACTCTGAGTTGTTGCACACTGATATTCCTATTGATCACATGTAAATATTGTTAGAAAACAGATGTGTTGGGAACCAAGATCTCTACCCATTTCAGATGCCCAAACTGGAGTCCCAATAACATAGTAATACAATGATCTCTTACCTATAGATGAGGTCAAAGGTGATAATTTAGGAGTTGCAATGTCCCAAGTTACTAGAAAAAGGAAGGTTGGATAGACCAGCCGAAGATCTTTTCAGGCGGCATCAGGACGAAGTCCATTTTCCTGCCATCAGATAGACATACCTTTTATTCTCTCTTAGCAGTTTGCTATTTGCAGTTTATTATTTGCAGAAAATGAGAGTTGCAGAAATGATGATGTTAAGGTTGATATGCAGACATACAAGAATGGACAAGATAAGGAATGAAAATATTAGAGAGAAAGTCGGGATTGCACCTATTGAGAGAAAATTCCGAGAGACATGTTTAGGATGGTACATCGATCAATAAATGCTCTAATTAGGCGATGTGATCAAACGAGGAAGACCAAGAAAAGACTTGGTTAACAATAATAAAATAAGATAAAATTATTTAAATATAAATGATGATATAGTAGGGGATAGAGCCCAAATAGCATAGAAGAATCCATATAGTCCACCCCACCTAATAGGATAAGACTTGGATGTTGTTGTTGTTAGTGTAAGTTTCATATAGATTTTTTTTGTTCAGGTGGAAAATTTCAGTTTTCTGATATATATTAATTCATTGCTTATAAATTGACATGCTACTCTAATTTCCTCCATTCTTTCTTATGTCTACCTGACTGCATCTGGCAAGTTAGCTTAGCCCTCTTACTCATTCTGTGTATGTCCATCAAAGTACCATCTCACTTTCAATTTTCAGTTTAGTTCAGTAACATGTTTGACCAGCAGGAATATCACTAAAGTTTGGCCTATCTCCTGAGTTATTGAAAAATAAAAAATAACTATCCAATGTTTATGTTGCAAGATCTAGCATATTTCTTTCTTGGTATCATTTTACAACAAAAACAAATTTTAATTTGCAATTATTTGGTCGTCCATATAGATCTTAATTTTGCCTATTTTGAGGTCCATCACATATATTTATCCCACAAATAAATCTATGCCAGGCTTCTGACTTGTAATATCAATTTTTTCTTGGAATCATTTTGCATGCCAATAAATTGAATTAAACATACTTCGAAGTTGGTATGAGTTATGGGCCACATTCATGTATAAGCATGTGTTTAACTGCTTCCATTATCTCTTAAGGTTTCATTGAACTCTGTGAATGTTTGAAATTGGCTGGCATACAATCCATTCATTAGAAAACCATACCTCCCCTTGGTGGCAAATGATACCTTGCTAATGCTGTGTTTAGCAATTATTATTCGCTGTCTCATCAGAAATGAACATTGCACTATTTTTTGTATTCATCAGAGGTACAGATTAAATAAACTATAGTTCCTAACTGAATGACTGGCCCAGTGCATTATTATATCTGATGTTTGAGTAAGGATCTCCTGAGTTGAACGTTTCATAGAATCCCTCAGTATTATCTATAGTGAGGAAAGAAGCTAGTTGGGATCAACTAAAATAATTTGTATGCTTGAAATCACGGGTAGTGATTTTGTTCATATTTGGTCCAAGCCTAGTCTTTTTTTTTTTCTTGTGGGACTCATTAGATGTTCTACAAGTATAAATCTAACAATAGTGGATTTCCATGATGTCCCATCAATGAGTGCTCACTAGGAATTTTCCATCGATCCATCTTATTAATATGGATCAATTACCAGTAAACAATGATGAGAAGTTGCTGGGTTGGATTACTATTTGTAAATGATTATAGATCATGTTCACTGATGGTCCTTCTGGATGTGAATTTGTTTTGGATTGTAATACTGAAGGATAATGTTTTTTTTTCCCTTTAAATTCATGGTTCACTGATTTCAGTTTAAATGTAGGTCCCATTCATAACAAGTTTCTAAGGATGTTACTGCCTTTCTGGTCAAATGCACTGCCTACTCTTCCAGTAACTGCACCACCTCGTAATGGTGTACTAGAAGGAAAAGTGCATCACCAAAAATCTTCGAGGATGGACCCCAGGAAAATATTACTCGTGATGGCAATCATGTAACTTTTCCATCTTCTCTTACTCATCTGGTTATTCCACTTACCATTGCCATCATTTCAACAAATTATATCGCTTATTCATTAAAATGTGTCTCAGTTGCAGAAATTTGTATTTGTATGAAAGTTGGATGGCAATTCTTGTTTGTTTAGTTTTGAATTGAGTGGCAAAGAAGCTTGCAAAGGACATAGGGTTGTCTTTCAAATTTTACATATAAAGGCTATTCTAGGTGGCAAAAGGCGATTCGCTTGCCTTCAGTGATCCCGCCAACTCGTCCTAGGGCCAACACGGAAGAAGTAAATCACGGGGGTTACTAGCTCGGATTCTATGACTAGCGTGTGGGGAGGGAGGGCATACTGGTTTTCTCAGGTTTTGATCTCCAGACCTCAAGATGACAATACTCATGAACTAACCATCAGTCAATTGCGTGTGAATATATAAAGGTTGTTCTAAATGCTTGGGCATGTGGTTTCTTTCCCGAAATTGTGAACACTATAATTAATAGTCACTTTACCTGGGTGGAAGATATGACGGGGAGGAGGGGAAGTGACACAGGATGTACATAATAATGAAATTTCGTGAGCCATTCTCTCTTCACCCCTAACTTTCCGCCTCAAATATACACTCTAATAGATTGTTGATTGTCATAAGTTTTCTTAGAATAACCTCTGCAGTCATGATATAAAACTTCAAATTTGGATTCCATGTGCACAATTTTATTGTTATAATGGTTTTCCTGAGCAGGGCATGCATGGCAACGATGGGAATGTTATACTATAGATTGGCACAGCGAAGTCTAGGTGAAAACATACCAGAAGATGAGCTCCAGTAGGTACTGTAACTCTTTCTTTTTTAGTCATGGGTTACAAGGTCATGCTTTGTCGTGTAAGGAACACCAAGGTCTTATCTTTAATTCGCCCCAGTACTGTCCTGTGAAGCACTCGTGGCTCAACAGGCACATAGAAGCGGCCGAGCTCAGCGTGGTTTAACCATTGACTGCATAACATGTTTAATCAATTACTTGTCTCATAAATATTGTTCTCTCTTGAAATTTTGTTGACTGCGAGTGCCACCTTGTATGTTCATGGCCCATTTTTCTGGGTGTTTTGACGTCGTGTTTGTTTGGTACGACAATCGACTGAATGAACCATTTGCATCATAGCTGGTATGAATTTATCTGTGTGTGTGAATTTGCATGCTCATGCTACATTTGATGTTATTGATTTTCCTTCATACAAACTTAGAGCCCATCTTATGTCTATAAAGAGGTCGGTTCATTGGAAAACCTGATACTTAAGTCACGTAGACAAGCCAAAAAAAAAAAAACAGAGTTAAAAGTGAAAACACATCTTCGCTGTGACAATTTATAGTGAACACTATGCCATAATGAGACACTTGGTACGCTAATGAACATGCATTTTGTCACTGTTTCATGGTTGTGAATTTTTTAACAGTAAAATCTTCCAGAACTTAGAGGATATTGTAGGATTCTTTGACTGTTGAAATATATCTTTGGGGGAAGGGAAAGGAAAGATGGAGGAAAGGGGGAAAACAAAAGGAAAAGTAAACTATGAAATGGAAAGAAGAGAAAGGAAAGAGGAGCCTGCCAAGATGCAACATCTTCGTGACCTCTTTTGCCGTTAGTCCCTCATGGTAATATGCTATCGATTTATTCCAATTATAGTTTTTAATCAAGGTCGATAATTTAATACTTTTCAATTAATATTTATCCGCTTCTACCCAAATTAAGGATGTACTAATCCGTTCCATCATGTAAATGAATGGAATAAATTTTTTTTTGGAGATTTCTTTATCTCGCCTTAATTATTTTGTTCCATTTTATTTATAAAATTTAAGTTATAGTAAATAAATTACCAAATATAATTTGTCTATATGTCACTGACCAGCTGATTCCTGGATTCTACTCTGTATAGGCCGGACAAATGGAGATGGGATAACTTTTAGAGGACGCTTAGTAAACGAGTTTAGAATGTGGAAATGAGAATGAAATCTATTTTATTTCCATTTATGATACTTGGTATAGGGAATCAGAATCTAAATATGGATATGATACTCTTGATTTTATAACCCACCCCATTAAGTTATCACTAAACCCATAAACCCCTCAATAAAAATTCATTATCATTCTCATTACCGAATATATACCAAGTGCCCTCTTATCTTTCCATGCCATTATAGCTCATGATTATAGTAAACTATAGCAAAAGAGATAATCTGTAAATTGTCTTTAAATCTCCAATTGAATCTTAAACTTGATACTCATCCCTATGTCAGAAAAAGTTCATTTCCACTCCCTATATGCAAAGTTTTATTTGCTTCAACTCCATAATAAATATTGCTTTACCTAATTGCCCTTATTATTTTTAGGTTAAAAAGTCCCAAATGAGGTATAATTCCTTCTAAATTCAGTATCATATAATTAAAATCTAATATATTTTCTATCAAATTAAGTACCACACTTTTTATACGTATAAAAATTTCAGGAAGAAGTATAATTTTTCCTAAATTCAGTATATTTCAATTAGAATTTAGTATATGTTTTATCAAATTGAGCACAATTCTTTTTTCACTGGACCAATTGATTAGGAGTTTATACCTAATTGCCCTTATTATTTTTAGGTACAAAAAATCCAAAATGAGATATAGTTCCTCCTAAATTCAGTATCATATAATTAAAATCTAGTATATTTTCTATCAAATTAAGTATTATACTTTTTATACGTATAAAAAGTCCAGAAAGAAGTATAATTCTTCCTAAATTCAGTATATTTCAATTAAAATTTAGTATATGTTCTATCAAATTAAGCATAATTCTTTTTCCACCGGACCAATTGATTAGGAGTTCATACCTAATTGCCCTTATTATTGTTAGGTATAAAAGGTCCAAAATGAGGTATAGTTCCTCCTAAATTAGTATCATATAATTAAAATCTAGTATATTTTATATCAAATTAAATACCACACTTTTTATACGTATAAAAAGTCCAAAAATAAGTATAATAATTCCTAAAGTCAGTATATTTCAATTAGAATTTAGTATATATTTTATCAAATTGAGCACAATTCTTTTTCCACCGAACCAATTGATTAGGAGTTCATACCAATTGAATTGATGCTGAATTTAGTCATACTCAATTTGACATAAAATATACTGAATCTTAGTTAAATGATGCTGAATTTAGAAAGAATTATACTTGATTTCAGACTTTTTGTACCTAAAAAAATTGAAGGGTAATTCGGTAAATCTGTAGTTGAAACACATGAAATATTGCATGTAAGGAATAAAAACAAATTTTTTCTAACGCAGAGACTGAGGAGAAAGTTGAGTTTGCATGCAGAGAGTTTAGGATAATTTTCCCGTAGATAATTATATTGATCTCAAATATATTTCGTAGTCAATTTTCAAGTTATATAAAGGAAGATAAATTATACGACCGATTAATTATAACCGACTATTATGATTAAGAAGCAGAAGAAATTTTTAAACTCCTCGATTCACTCTATCTGTTTTTCAAAGACTTATCTAAAGTAAACCGTGGCTCAGTCTTCACACTGTGAATTATGTTTGGGTTTTTTATTAAGCCATAAATACCACGGTCAGAATTAATGACACCATAATCACCCGAACACTCCTACTATAATCTTCAAGATAATCGATTCTCTCTCGTAGAGATCCGTCAAAACAGCCAACTATTTATCTTCCTCTTTTACGACCATTGACAATAGTTTTAATTGTTTAAATCTACACAACTATTTAGACATTTTTTAATATATATATATTTGAAGAATTATTCTTGTGCACTCGATAACTAGCAATCATGTTCCCGGCCAAGGACGTTACACTGTTCTGAATTCTGATCCCTGCACACACGCCTTTCTTTTTATTTTAAATGGAAGCCTCAGCAAGCATCTAGGTCTGTGAGCATCAAAGCATTTAACTATTCATTTGCTGCTTTTTTGGCACTCACGCCCCACAATCCTCAAGCCAGCGGTTGCGGATTTGCCAATCCAAACTCAAGGCACCAAATCTCGTGTTCTGTACACGACAAAAGAAAGAAAAAAATATAATAAAAATATCCCTTTTCTAGTTTTCTTAGGTTCTATGCCCCTCAATCTCAAAGATGCTTGATCTAAATCGAATTCTAAGGTTGGTCCATCACATTGGCAAACAAAAAAAGAAAAAAAAAATTGCAAAGATATTGAACTTTTGGAGGGCCCTTTTGATTGGAAAATGTTCTCTGGTCCCTTGATCTGTCCCCTTTTATCCTATATATTATTGCTAATAAATAGATGTGATTATGCCAAGCTTGACTTTTAACAAGAGAAGATAACCGGTTTTAGGGGATTAGCCAGATTTAAGGCAGTATTATAAAGGCAGGTAGTGAACAAAGAGTTTAATGTAATGAACTCTTTTGTTTGGCGACAAGGACTTAAGAGGCACTTAAAGGTTCCCTGTATTCTTTATGGCAATCCTGTCTAGTGATGAATTCTGTATTATCTAGACTAGCTGCTAACTAAGTTATATAGGCAACTGGAAATGTTTAAGTCAAAAAAGATTAAGTAAATATTACTTCCATTTCTTGAAATGAGTAAGTAAATCGCCTCAAGTTCTTGGTATAGGTATAGTAAAGTTAATTTCTTGAAGTACGACGAGAGCAGGCCCATTGGGGAACGAGCATGATGATGCATTGCTACTTGTATTCTAATCAAATTATAACTTTTTCACTCTCTTCTCTGAGGCAGTGCATCTGAAAAGTAGAGCAAGCAATCTTCTTCTTCGTTGACTGGTTCTTCAGAGCTTAATCGATTCCTCAAACGCAATGGGCCACGTGGTGCCATCCTTTTCATTGTGAAGGAGTATCCAAGGAAAAAAAAACATGATTTTTCATGCTAACAAAAAAAAATTCATATGTTAGACAATCTGTAAGAAAAATATTGCAGATTTTGGTGGAACTAACCATATTTAATTCCGGGAAGCAAGAATTCAATGGAGAATATTCACATACCGAAGGGGCTGAAAGGTGATAACAGATAACAGTGTCATGAAGAGGAGAGAGAAGGAAAAAAAGGAAGATGAAGATATAAAAGCAGTCATTAAATTGCAATAAAAAGCAGAGAAAGGAGAAGCAGAAGCAGTGCTATCGATGATAATCACTCGTCTATTCTAATGATAGAGCAGCTGAAACGGCAAGAGCGATTCAGAGCGACCTCCTTGGTTTGTCCGGTTCGTCTGCATGAGGGTGGTGGTATGGTGGGTGGAGAAAGCGAGAGCCTGACAGGAATGCAGAGGGTGTGGGCATGGAAGGGAGCATGGTGGGCCTCCAGATGCTAAGGGAGAGCCACCCTTTGAGTTTGAAGCCAAATTTCATTTCGCAAGGTGGATTCCTCTTTCCCATCACTTTTCCTCTTCCTTCCATACCTGTGATTGTCTATATGCTGCTGCTTCTCTTGTTCTTAGCTTTAATCTGTGCTTTGCTTGCTCTGTTCTCTTGTTCTCTGTGGTGAGTTGTTTCCTTCACTTCTTAGCAATGCTTGTCCTTCTTGTCAATGGTGGTTATGTTTTCTCACATTTGTATTTCCTTTTCCGTGTTTGTTTCACTATTTTCGACTAGTGATCATGACTAAAGCTTCGTTCATCTTTCTTCAGTATTCCTCAACAAGCTCTCACCCTATTTCTTCCCCCCTTTCTCTCTAGTCTTGTTCTTTCCAGTTTGTGATTTTGTACTTCTTCATGGCTCTTGCGATTCTAAAGGCTGGCTATAGTTATTTTTTTGAGCGTCAGTGCCTCGCTCTAACTTTAAAAAAACTTCAAATGCATGCAAAATCACATGCAACCTTGGCTCTCTTGCGACTGCTCCATATGAGTTTTCATGTGGGATTTTTGCCAAGTTGACGGGATTCCCTTACCTCAGCGGTTGCTATGCTGTCCCTTCACTCCTCCATGCCTTTAAAAAACATCAAAAGATGCTCACTGTCTGCGGCTCCATTCTACTAACATAGAGGTTCTATTTGTTCTGTTTCAGGTGATTTGGGGAATTTGTTGTCGATCGCCAGATCTCGATGACCTTGTGAATAAGGCTACTGCAGATTTTGCTTGATCAGCTTAGAGAGTAAGTTTCTGTCTCTGCTCGACCAAGTTGCTTCAGCTTGTGGGAACGCTGTCTTTGAGGAGCTGGGACACTAAAAAAGCTCACACCTTCATTGTGGAACCAAGAATAGAAGGTGCAATCCTTCTAGTTCAACAATGAAGTTTATGAAGCTTGGATCCAAACCTGATTTTTTCCAGAGTGAAGGAAAGGATGTCAGGTGATATAAAATACTAACTGCTTTACTGCATGCTTTTTTGATTTCACTATATTTTTCCTCTGAGATAGCCACTGCAAATGTAGCCATGTAGATGTCACCTGTTTCTTCAAAATATCAAAGTTTTTGATATATAAATCTTTGCACCCAGATTCTCAATTGAATTTCTCATGTTTCTTCTTTCAACACCTTATGTCAATCTGTTCCTATAGTGAGATCGTATGCTTATCTTTGCAGGTCTGTGGCAACTGACTTACCAGCTGACATTATTATTCATGTTGGAAATATCAAGTTTCACTTACACAAGGTAAGGATTGTATAGAACAATTTATGGCTCACTTTTTGGCATTGAGCATTGAATCTGGAGAACTTTGAATAAGGTATAAACAAGGTGTAAGTCAACAGAAACTAACTATTAAATTTCACATAATTTACATTATAATTCAGAGCAATTTTATGGTAGTTCCAAATGTATTGTAGCTTGGGATAATCTAGTTGCTTGTCATCCATCTCAACTAGATTCTTGCTTTTGTGTAAATGATAATGATAACAAATACAACTCTTAATCTTGATATATTCAACAAGTATAAAGAACTGTGATTTTAGTTTGAAAATGAACTTTGTTAGAAGAAATAAGAATTGGTTATTACTCATCCTTAGGCCTAGGCAACTTTTCTCCACTATACTGCTTATGTAATTCTGTTTTTTTGTTTTTTGCCTTAGTTTCCACTGCTGTCCAAGAGCCAACTTATGCAGAGATTGATCACGACAGCAAATGATGAAAAGAGTGATGAGGTTTCCATTTCTGATATCCCTGGAGGTGCAGCAGCTTTTGAAATTTGTGCAAAGTTTTGCTATGGTATCACAGTGACACTCAATGCTCACAATGTGGCTGTCGCGCTTTGTGCCGCTGAGTACCTAGAAATGCATGAAACAGCTGAGAAAGGGAACCTTATTTACAAGATTAGTGTGTTCCTAAGAACAAGTATCCTACGAAGCTGGAAAGACTCCATCATGGTTCTTCAGACTACAAGGTTTCTTCTTCCATGGTCAGAGGACCTGAAGTTGATTAGCAATTGCATAGAATCTATAGCATCCAAGGCCTCAATCGATCCTTCCGAAGTCGAATGGTCATATACATACAATAGGGGAAAGCTTCCATTTGAAAATGGCCTCAACCTGCATTTGAATGGAGTTCAAAAAGAACATTCAGTGCCCAAGGACTGGTGGGTTGAGGACTTGTGCGAGCTTCAGATTGACTTCTTTAAAAAAGTTATAGCGGCCATTAAAACTAAGGCGAAAGCTGGTCCTGAAGTGATTGGACAAGCATTGAAATCATATACATACAACAAGCTCTCGAGTTTGGGCAAAGGATCTGCAAAAAATGGTAATGGAGGTGAAGCCGCAAAGAATAAATCACTGCTGGAGACTATCATTTCATTGTTGCCCCCAGATAAGGGCTGTGTCTCCTGCAGTTTCCTACTGAAGTTACTGAGAGCTTGTAGAGTGCTAAATTGTAGTGAGACTGGCATGAAGGAACTTGTGAAGCGAATAGGCAGACAGTTAGAAGATGCTACAGTGTCTGATTTACTGATACCTACTTCATCAGGAGAGGATGCCGTATATGACATCGACGTGGTTCTCGATTTAGTGAAAGAATTCACAATGCAGGAAAATGATGCTGCTCAGTCGAATCTAGCCGGCTCAAAGATCACGGTCGCCAAGCTGTTGATGGATATCTTGCTGAGGTTGCCAAAGATCACAACCTACCACTTTCCAAGTTTATTGATCTAGTTGAAATAGTGCCGACTGATTCAAGACCCGCACACGATGAGCTTTATTTTGCAATTGACACTTACCTCAAGGTAATTTGACATAACCCTATGAATGATGATACAAAGTTCTCTTAAATAAATTGGTAGGAAGGCCATCAACTTGATGTTCTTAATGTCATAAACAGGAATATCCAGACCTTAGCAAGAATGAGAAGAAAAGGCTATGTGCACTGATAGACTGCAGGAAGCTTTCAGGGAATTCCTCTTC
Organism: Boesenbergia rotunda; assembly: GCA_024364735.1. NCBI lineage: Eukaryota > Viridiplantae > Streptophyta > Magnoliopsida > Zingiberales > Zingiberaceae > Boesenbergia > Boesenbergia rotunda. Next base: position 446,812 of record JAGFNQ010002454.1, on the reverse strand, counting down.
ACATGCTGTGCAGAATGAGCGACTGCCATTGCGATTGGTCGTGCAGGTCTTGTACTTTGAGCAGATGAGGGCATTGGCTGCTACCGCCAGCCAAGCCGAAAGTGGTGCATCATATGGCAGCTCAAGGTCAGCCATCACAACCAACACAGAGGATGAATGCGTTGGCGGTTTAGTCGTTGATAACCTGAAAGCAATGAAGCTCGGCGTCGGAGGGAAGGTCAATGGACACGAATGGGGCAGCGGTAACAACGGAATCGAAGACATTTGTGCCAAGAACACCAATGGTAAGGTGAAAGGCGTAGTGATGCCAAAGAAGATGCTCGGGAAACTATTGTCAGGCAAAGGACAGAGTAGTGAGAATAGTAGCCTGTCCGATACATCTGGAAGTCCAAACTCCAACAGGGAGGAGCCTAAGTTGATCCCTTCAAGGACTATGAGATACGTAGCTTAGTAGCTTGCAACAAGTAATCATGATATTGTCTTGATCTAGCGAAGATCCAGTTTTGCACGCAGCTAAATCGCGTGCCGGTAGCTAAATTGAAATAGTTAGTTAATGCACTAAACATGTATGGAATCTACTAATGAAAGAGGTTATGAGCTCTATTTGGTTCCCTTTTCACTGACACGATTTCTTTGCCAAGATCAAGAGATAGATAGGAAACAAAATTTGCAATGGCAATTAAAGCTGTAGAAATCTTTGGCCGCCAATATCAAGCTCAAAATTGAAACATAGAATAAAAAAATCGAGTTATCAAGCTGAACTACGACACATGCATCCGATTGCACCACGTAGCTGGAATCCCAATCACAGACAACAACCAACTCTTCTCCAGTGCTTACTGTTGGAGGAAATTCTGAGATTTTTTTTAAAAAAATATAATAAATTGAAATTACTTAAATAACTTCAATTTATCTCTGTTGAGTGACCCGAGCTACTTTTTATATAGTCTGTAGTCTCCCGAGTGAAATTTCCGAGCTCCCGATTGATCTCCCGAGTGGCCGAGTGAGCTCCCGAATAGTCAAGTGAGCTCCCGAGCGAAATGGCCGAGTGAACTCTCGAGAGGCCGAGTGAGCTCCCGAGAGAAATGACCGAGTGAGCTCCCGAGTAGTAGTCGGGCATCTTCCGACCGAACAAGAATTTGCTGAGGCCTGTGTAGCGCAATTTCCTTGAAACATATTCATCCTCCTCCGGCGGTGCTTCGAGGCTCAGATGGACGTCTATCTCTCAGGCACTACGGTGCACTCGTTGTTCCCGGGGCCGATTGCTATCAACGGAGGTCGGGAAAGAGGTAGAGTGGAGGAGAATTTCGTAGCGTCTCTGTCTTTTGCTCTCGGTCACGACCTCCTTATATAGGCTCAGACCCCCGCAGTGATAAATGACGAATTAATCATCAATTACTGCCATTTACCTGACCAGATCCAAACGTCTGAGGGTTATTGATTTCGTATTAATCAAAATTAATGCATCAGTTACATTTGAGCAAAAATTAATTTAGCAAAACGTTGGTTCATCTGCTTGGACAAATTTTACCCCGACCAGTCGAACATTCGACGTGCGCACACACGAGTTCATTCGATTCAGTACAAATCCAGGCCATGGATTTGCACCCCCTGCGCACCCACGCATGAGAGAGAGTCTCTCCCCTAACATTTGTTCATAACTATTTTGCTTATTATACAATATAAATCAAACATTTTGTCTTAAAACTCTCAATGTGGGACACTCACAAGAGAGTCCCTTTATTCTTCTCCTCACTTTATACTCATTAAAAAATTTCAATGTGGAACTAAAGTCTCACCATTTCTTTTTTCATTCACACTAAATATCTAAGATATCCAATCGCTTAATAGAATAATAAATCGTTGTCCGAGTGCAGCTAATGCACTAATTGATGCCACACCTCTTGCAGAGATCCAAAAGTAACTCTTTCTTACAAGAACTAATTGATCCAAAAGTAACTGAAAAAGGAAAAAAATTCAAGGTGACGTGATTCCACGAACTAAAGGGCTACAAAAGTAATCAAAGGACAAGTTGAATAACTTTGTCTGACAAGTGTGATGGGAGACATGTACAGCTATATAAATGATCATACCGGCGATCGCGAGTGACATTCCAGATGAATACCTTACGTGATTAAAATTTAACATTTTAATTTCCTTCGTCTCCATGTAATAATTGTTCTTTCACTCCTCTTAAATTTACAAAAAAAAAAAAAAAATCTTCCCTCTTTGATTGTATATAACAAGCAGTATGGTATTAAGTTTGACAATGATCTTTAAAATCAATACTATTTTGATATTGATTTTTAAAGATCAACATCGAAATTAATGTTGATTCTTAAAGACCAAGATTATTTTCACAACGGCGGCAGCTAGTATAATTAAGCCATGATATTTATTTTTAAAAATTAGTATCACAATAGAGATGGTTGTATGTAATTAAATGAGTGAATTTAATTTATGAAGAAAAAAAGAAAATTTGCAGCTAGTATAATTAAGCCATGATATTTATTTTTAAAAATTAGTATCACAATAGAGATGGTTGTATGTAATCAAATGAGTGAATTTAATTTATGAAGAAAAAAAGAAAATTTGTTACATGTAACTGAGAAAAATTAAAAAAAAATAAATTTTAATAGTGATCATGTTGAAGAGTGAGGTGAACTCCCAAGAGCGAGGTGACCCCGAGAATTGCTCCTGCTGGCACCGAGAACTGTAAGAAAGATGACCGTTAGCAATCTACCGGGAGAATTCTCCGGTAAGACCCTCCGACGATCAAGTCATCCTAAGTATTGGCCCAGAGATGTGCTCTGAGACTAAGATAGGTCTTGAGACCTAGATGTGTTTTTTAGGAGAAGTGTTTGTTGGATCTCACCTGAGCCAAGTTGACTACTTTAAGGGCCAGACTTGACCTGTCTTGACTTTAACTATCAAATCATCCTAAGTATTGCCCAGAAGTCACATAGATATCTCAGAGAGATCTACACATCACATTCAATTTAAAGAAGGATTGTGTGAGAAAATAATAATTTACATATAGTTCAAAAATTAATCAAGTTATGAAATGCAGAAATATAAAGAACAGTAAAACATACTTTACAAAGCTTTTCATATTATATATATGTTAGATAATCATATAACACTTACCCAAAGTATAAGATTATTGACGCAGGATAGGATAGTTATTATCCTGCGAACTAATGAGAAAAGAGATTAGAGAGAAAAAGAAAATACAAGAAGGGAAATCATCGAAAAGCAAAGAAAATCCGCCATTGTTTTATCAAAAAAGTAAACATTATTAAGAATAGAGGATAATCCCTCAAACATCTAAATATGACATTTATATAGATAAACCCTAACCCTTATATGTTTGGCATACTAAAATATCCAAACTATCATAAAAAAATTACTAAAAATAGAAAAGAGATGTTTGGATCTACGAAAAGGTTCTAGACTGTATTTTTTGGATTCGAAACTTGGCGGTTATAGATTCTCCATAGGGATGGTAAATTTTCCCACGAGTTTGGGGCCCCATGGGGAAAACCCGAAAGGGGGGCAGATTTGAGGAGTCTTTTCAGGTTCAGGGATTTTTAAAATTCCCGCAAGTTAAACAAAGTGAGTATGGAAATGTTATCTCTATCTTCAAACCCTCTGATAATAATAATGATAATAATAGAATAGAATATGATATTATATTATATATATTTTTATAATTTATTTTTTGTATTAATACTTTTATGAAAGAGATTTAAAATTGAAAATATTGTTGGCTAAGTCAATAGATATTTCAAGCGGGGATTGGGCGGGGATGAAGATTTAATCCCCATGAAAATCGAGGCGAGGATTCCCCGATTAAATAAAACTGGATATGGGGGGGTGGAGATTGGGGCAGGGCTATAATTCGGGTTTGAGAATGGGGATAACAAACCCGCTCTTATCTGTCCTGTTGCATTCCTTAGTTCTCCGTAATAAATATAGATTTCTAAATTTTGTATGCATGAGCACTGACACAACTTGATTCTAATTCTTGAGTCAAAAAATTATTCACTCTTTACAATTCAAGATATCTTGTTGAAATATCTGATCTGCATCCATTATCCATTATTATGTTTATATTTTAAATGAAAATTTATTCTGATAGGATTAATTATGTTTAGAGTTAGTTTGAAAGCTAGAGCATTATCAACAATTAAAAGTAAGCTAGCATGGCTTGTTGAAAATAACTCATTGATCATTGTCAACAAGCTAAAACCTTTATATTTCTTTAACCGATCAATTTTGTATTGAATAAACATCGATTAAGTGCGCCTATGTAAAGTTAAATTAATTTATTTACAATAAAACACATGAATCACGTTGCCAACTTACCTCTGCTCCAACACCTCTACCACGGCATTTCTACACTCGGTTGCTAAACTGACATTTCCGACTTATGCGTTCTTGTACACTGTGAACCTAGCTGCTGCTCTAGCTGCCTGATCCTGTCAACAAAAAGAGAAGGGTCTTGCTCAAGTGACGTAATGAGACGGACGAGTCATCGGGGGACTTAGGGTCAGACCGAGAGTCTACCAAAGGATTAGAGGGTTTGGGGTTGAAACGAAAGGGGAGGCAAAGAAGCCAAGAGGTGAAGCAGTGAAGAGTCAATCTCTTTTTCGGAGCCTTAGGTATGATGAACCAGGCAGCAGACAAATTGAACCTGGGGTGACCGGCCCGGCCCCACGAAAGTTTCCCACCGGTCACCAGGGTAAATCGGGAAGCGCTCGCGGTGGATAGTCTAGAAGCCCAGCGTCCCAGGGTTCCCACCCCATTTGGAGGAAAAATTCTTACAAAATGCACCGTAGCTGGGGATCGAACCGCGGATGCCTGGGTTAACTACTAGCGACCCTACCGCTGCACCATAGCCGCGGATGTGCCCGACCGGACAGCCAGTCGCTAGGCCACGAGTCGTTTCTCAGAGCGGGGTGAGTTATTTCAAGTTCCTGCCTGCCAGTTTATCCAACCGGGTACGGCCGACCGGGCATGTCAGCTTGGCGCCCGAATACTCGACCGAAGGTCGACGCCTCGAGACAAGGGGAGTTTTCCATGGGTGTGCCTTCTGAGTCGTCCAATCGGGTACTCCCGACTGGGCAGTCCCGCTCGGTGACCGGATGCCCGAGTGGAGGTCAACATCTTAGGATGGGAGTTCATAATTGCGTGACCCCCAGGTTGTCCGGCCGGATACTCCCGACCAGACACCTTCGACCAGGACTCAGATCCTTGAATGGGGGGGGCGGGGCGAGCCGGGTTTAAGCGATTGCCTGTCCAGTCGGCTGGTAAGTACGGCCGACCGGCCCACGCTCACTAGCACAGAGCCCGATTGCTTCGTCCGTCTTGCTATAACCCCAATCGACTTTATCCAGTTGATTCAACACCCTACGTGACCGGACACCTCTATGCGACCGGATCACTGCCCATCTCCTACAATCTTGCTGCAACTGTAGAACCAAACCTTCAGCTCGAGGGCATAGTCTCGAGCCCTCACCTTCAGCGTCCTTGAGCCGACTGATCCCGTTGCCTTACAAAAGTGAATCTCGAATGCCCTCATAACTGACTCTATAGTCATTTATAGATAGATAATTCAGAAAATTAAAAATACTGATCCTGTCGACAAGCGAGGATCGGTTCTCCTCCGAATGACTCGGTCTCACCAAGCTGACTCGGTCTACTGTAGCTTGGGAGGTCGGACCTAAACAGAGCTCTTAATGCAGTGGAGTGGTTGTGAATGAACAGCGATCCTTTTCTTTGGAGCCCAAGGGGGGTTTATATAGGAGAAGGAGAAAGGTCCCACTCGTGCGGGATGTCACATCTCACTAAAGATTAGTCAGGGATTAAACTAAGTAAGTGGCGATGTGAGACTGACACAGCAGTCTGCCATCCTGTGATCCTACCTCTAATTAACGTTGGGCGGCCACGTCAGATGATGACGACGTCTCTTAACGGAGAGTTTTGACGGGGCCCTTCGAGGGAGGAGACTTAAGAACTCGACCTCGATCGTTCGGCCTCGAGAGCGTGATCTCGAGAGCTCGGCCTCGATCACTCGACCTCGGGAGGTCGGCCTCGAGAGCTCGGCTTCTATCGCTCGACCTCGAGAGGTCGGCCTCGAGAGCTCGGCTTCTATCGCTCGACCTCGGGAGGTCAGCCTCGAGAGCTCGGCTTCTATTGCTCGACCTCGAGAGGTCGGCCTCGAGAGCTCGGCTTCTATCGCTCGACCTCAGGAGGTCGACCTCGAGAGCTCGGCTTCTATCGCTCGACCTCGGGAGGTCGGCCTCGAGAGCTCGGCTTCTATCGCTCGACCTCGGGAGGTCGGCCTCGAGAGCTCAGCCTTTATCGTTTGACCTCGGGAGGTCGGCCTCGAGAGTTCGGCTTCTATCGCTCGACCTCGGGAGGTCAGCCTCGAGGGCATGGCCCAGGGTGAACTTGATTCTGACTTGAGCTTCTGCCCGCCCCGGCCTTTGTTATCCTTGAGCCGGGTTGAACCGGGTTTTCTCCGACCGGGCGCTCATCCCGATAAAAAACCGCTCGCCCGGATCACAAGCCTCCCCTTCAAGTCTAGTCGAAGGAGGCGTCATGTCCGACTGACTAGGCTACTGGCCCAGTCGGCCTGACTTCCTTTCCGCTTTCCCGCGCGTTCTTTCTACTCCGAGTTGTCTCCCGCGCGCCCGACCTCCCACTCAGTTATTCATCAATGCCTGACCACGCGTCAGCTATTGAGTGGATGCCTCCGGTATCGAGGCGTCGTGGGTGCGGCTTCGTTTGGCGTTCGCGAGAAGCTTCGGGGTGTGGGGAATCGCGCTGATCGGACAGTGGAGACCGGAGCCCGCCATTTCTTTCCTCTCCATCCGACGGTCCTAGTTGCCTAGCCGGTAGTATAAATAGGCTGCTCCCTTCATTTCATTCTTCCTCACTTTGCCTCTCGCTTCTCTTTTCGTTTTGTCCGACCTCCTCTGCCCGACCTCCTTGAGTTCCGGTGAACAGTGTTTCCGGCGATCAGCGTTTTATCCCGAGCCCTGACACTAGGTACTCTTCTTCCCGCCTAAATCTTTTCTGTTAATTCCTGAGTCCGACTATATGGTCGGCTCATCTTCTGTGCCCGGCTCATCTTCTGCGCCCGAGCCGTGGTATACCACCGTTCGCTCGACTTTAAGCCTGGGTTCCTTAGAAACCCTTCGCATAGACTATCGCATCCCAGAAGACCACCCTTTTATTCTCCCCTCTCGGGACGATCGACCCAACCTAGCTCCGGTGAATTACTTTACCATCTTTAAGGATCACCTTCTGGCCGGCCTTCGATTCCCTTTGCATCCCTTTATTGTAGAGATCTGTCGGTACTTTCAGGTGTCCCTCTCCCAACTAGCCCCGAACTCGATTCGGATTCTATGCGGCACGGTGGTCATCTTTGAGTCCTTCCGAGTTCCCCTTTCCCCTAGGATTTTCCATCTCTTCTATTACCTTAAGATGCAAGAGCCCGGGTGTTTCTTTTTCCAGGCCAGGATCAACACCGCCTTTCTAGACAAGGTTCCATCTTCGAACAAGGGATGGAAATCCCATTTTTTTTACATAAGCACCACCCCGCCTGCGTCCTGGCCTCTTAACTGGCTAGAGGAATTGCCTGACCACCCCGCTGCTCCTCGAAGGTATCGCGCCGACCCCGGCTTTCGGTCAGCCTTCTCTAAAATCGGAGAACGCCGTTTTCATGTCGGCAAACTACTGAGCGAGGCCGTGCTTTACATTTGCCGGCTGAGTCAGATCCCTGCCAGACTGCCCGGCACTTATGGTAAACTCCCCTTCTTATTTACGACTCTTTTAATGCTAACTAAAACTTTTTCTGACTTGCAGCTCAGGCCCTGATGGGCGCCCTCATGGATGAAGAGCTAGCCCTAGCGGACGAGGCATTGAACACTTGGGCAGCTGAACTGCTGGCCCGCCGAAATGCACTCCCGGTGAGGGCGACACCAGTTCCCGAGCAACCGGGTCGAGCAGAGAGCGATCCGGAATTGGAAGTGCTAGGCCAAAGCGTTGCGGCAGACCCTCCCGAGGTCCGCGCGGAGGTCGGAAGGCAGACTGCTGCTACGGGTCCGTCTTCTTCTCGTGCACACAAGAAGAAGAAACGGCCCAGAGAAGCTGCTTCCTCTAGCACTCCCGCGATTCAGGTTCAACCTGAGCGGGCGCCCGAATCAACCGCTCCCTTGCCTAGTCGAGTCAGGATTCAGCTGTCGACCTCCCGCTCGGCTTCACCTTGCCCGGGGATCTCGGCTCCATCCACTAGCGCTGGTTTGCCTGAGGTCTCCTTGCCCAGGTCGAGCACGCCCCGACCGATGGGTTTAGCCGCCAGCTCGATCCCTTCTCCTCCGGAGGACGCCGATGATACGATTAGTGAAGAGGCGGCCGCCTCTCTTCTGGCCATGCACGACCTTCCTCGAGCTCTAGTAGAGGTGCAACTTCCATCCGAGACTTCCCTACTCCGGCTGGTCGAGCCCCAGCCACTTAACCTCCACGGTCATCTGGCTGCTGCTTGGGATCATGGCCTGGTATTAACTGAAGGGCGAAGTCCTTTTAGTCTGGCTGATAACTTTGCCATGGACTTGATCAAGGTATTCCTTTTCCTAACCTTCGCCCTTTTCGTTCTTATCTCATATTATTCTTTTTTGTATAGCTGTGGGTCGGGGGCCAGGCGGTCACCAAGGCCCTGGTCACGAATGTTAGGGAGCGCCGAGCGGCTGAGTACAAGATAGAGAGCTTAGAACATCAACTGACTCAATGTGCTCTCCCGACCGGCGACGAGGGTTGGGCCCGACTCCTCAATGAAGTAATTTCCCTACGAACGCAATTAGCAGAGAACAACATCAATCTGGAACGGACGCATGAGGTGTTGGCGGCCTCAGGCCGCGAAATAGATCAGCTCAGCACTCGGCTGGAGGCCGCCGAGGCCACAAAGAAAACTGCCCTTACTAACGAAGCCCATGCTCGTTCTGACCTGGACCGGAATATCCTTGAGGTTCGCGACTTACAGCAGAAGCTGCAGGAGGTATTCACCACTCACCAGCAGGCCCTCCGGGACAAAGATACCGAACTCGCAACCTTGAAGGGTAAAGCGACCGAACTCCAAGCTCAGCAAGAAGCCTTTCAGGCTTTAGAAGCACAACTGGTAAGTAAGGAGGCAGGTCTGGCAGCCAACGACGCCCAACTCAAGGAGCGAGACGCCGAGGTGGCTCGCCTGCAGAAAGAGCTAGCCGACTTCAAAGCAGGGGAACCAGCCCGGATCGAACAGGCTGGATTGGCCTACATTCAGTCTCAGCCCTTTCGGAAAGAAGTGACCCAGAAGATCGTGGTAGGGATGGCAATGGGGCGGGTTCGGGGATGGGTTTGCCGTCCCCATACCCGTCCCCGAAGTAAATCTCCATCCCCGAACCCGTCTCCATCCCCGCCTCTAC
>JAGFNQ010002454.1:381103-436150 GCA_024364735.1 Boesenbergia rotunda | reverse complement strand
TTTGCTCGGTCGGGTCGGCATCCTGACTCGGCGATTTTGCTCGGTCGGGTCGGCACCCTGACTCGGCGATTTGCTTGTCGGGTAGGTACCTGACTCAACGCTTTGCTCGGTCGGGTCGGCACCCTGACTCAGCGATTTTGCTCGTCGGGTCGGACCCTGACTCAGCTTTTGCTCTGTCGGGTCGGCACCCTGACTCAGCGATTTTGCTCGGTCGGGTCGCACCCTGACTCAGCTTTTGCTCGGTCGGGTCGGCACCCTGACTCAGCGATTTTGCTCGGTCGGGTCGGCACCCTGACTCGGCGATGAGTTTAGTTCCTTCGAGTTAACCTTATCAACAAGGCCAAGTTATTCAGTGTGTTTTGGTTCGTCCAGATCCACCTCATCTAAGCAGATCTGTTGTTTATTAGGACTTGGAGAGCCACGCCTCTACAGCAGATATGTGGTGACTGTCACTTCATACTTCCCCTGAGAAGAGTCTGGACACCGTTCGACTTACCTCGGGCGAGCGTGGACTGCACGCCCGACCGGGCCTGACCAAACGTGGGATGCCACGCCTGATCGGCGCCGGGGTCCGGTGGGTGCGTGAGAACAATCTCACTTATACTTGTCTTAGCAAGAGTCTGGACACCATCCGACTTACCTTGGGTCGAACGTGGACCGCCACGCCCGACGGGCCCGACCGAACGTGGAACGCCACGCAGATCGCGCCGGGTACGGTGGGTGCGTGAGAGCAACTCACTTATAACTTGCTTAGCAAGAGTCTGGACACCGTCTGACTTACCCTGGCCGAGCGTGGACCGCACGCCCGACGGCCCACCGAACGTGGAAGCCACGCCCGATCGGCGCCAGATCGGTGGGTGCGTGAGAGCAGCTCATTATAACTTGCTTAGCAAGAGTCTGGACACCGTCCGACTTACCCTGGTCGAACGTGGACGCCACGCCGACGGGCCGACGACGTGGAATGCCAGCCAATCGGCGCCAGGTCCGGTGGGTGCGTGAGAACATCTCACTTATACATTGCCTTGCAAGAGTCCTGGACACCGTCGACTTACCTAGGTCGAACGTGGACTGCCACGCCCGACGGGCCCGACCGAAGTGGAATGCCACGCCGATCGGCGCCGGGTCCGGTGGGTGCGTGAGGGCAGGCTCACTTATAACTTTCAGGGGTGATCTTTTCTGGAGAGTTAGAGTTTTTGTTATCTTTTCTTCCGAGTACAGTTACAAGAGTCATTCCTCTACTCTCTCCTCACGGTACAATTTTAAATGCACTGCGCTCCAGGGTCGCCCTAGGCGCTTCCGTGGGCATCTTGCAGATAGTATGCTCCCGATCCCAGTGCCTTGACCACTAGAAATGGGCCACTCCATGGGGGCTCTAGTTTGCCTACTTCTCCAACGGGCTTGACTCTTTTCCATACCTTGTCCCCGACCTGGAAGTGTCGGGGTATAACTTTCTGGTTGTATCGGTTCCGCATCCTCTGCTGGTAAGCGGCCATGCGGACGACAGCCTTAGCTCGGACCTCCTCAATCAGATCTAGCTCAGCTCGTCTCTTCTCTGCATTGTCTTCCCCATATAACTGTCTCCTGTCAGATTCACAGCCGACCTCCATGGGGACTACTGCTTCATTGCCATAGACCAACTGGAAGGGAGTGCATCTCGACCCCTCTTTGGGCGTGGTGCGAAGGGCCCACATGACCCCTGGCAACTCATCCACCCAGGATCCGCCGACCTGATCCAACTTAACTTTGAGCCCTTTCAGAATCTCTCTATTGGCTACTTCGGCCTGACCATTACTCTGGGGGTATGCCACGGAGGTGAAGGCCTGTTTGATCCCAAATTCCTTGCTCTAATTTCTGATTATCCGACCTTGGAACTGTCGACCATTGTCTGATACCAACTTATGAGGTATGCCATACCGGCACAAAATATATTGCCAAAGGAATTTCTTCACTACTTGCTCAGTGATCCGAGCCAGGGCTTCTGCCTCGACCCACTTGGAAAAGTAATCTACTGCCACCAATAGGAATTGCTTTTGACCGGCCGCTCTGGGGAAGGGTCCCACTATATCCATGCCCCACTGATCAAAGGGACATGATGCAATGGATGCTCGCAACATCTCCATCGGTCGGTGAGACAGATTCTGGTACTTCTGACAAGAAAGACAGGAAGAAGCCATCCTCTCTGCATCCTTTTGAAGGGTCGGCCAAAAGTAACCGGCCAGTAGGACCTTTCGAGCCATGGACCGACCTCCTGAATGATTTCCACAGCACCCCAAATGCACTTCTCTAAGTACATAATCCGCATCTTCTTTTCCAAGGCATCTGGCTAGAGGTCGGGAAAAGGCCCGCTTGTACAATGCGTCCCCGATCAGGGTGAAACGGGTTGCCCTGATCTTCAATATTCGAGCTTGCTCGGGGCTGCTTGGAAGAGTTCCATCCTTTAGGTATGCGATGAATGGAGCTCTCCAGTCCCCCTCTATCTCCATTTCTGCTTCCCTCTCGACCTGGGCCACTAACATGACTTGAGGGGAAGGCTTGGGGAAAACCCACGGACGGACAGCACTGGCCAGCCGGGCTAACTCATCCGCCTTGGCATTGTCCCCTCGGGGGATCTGCGTAATCTTAACTTCCTGAAATTCTGCCTGTAACTGTTGATATGCCTCCACGTAAGCCTGCAACTTCTCGTCATTCACTTCGAACCGCCCGGCCACTTGTTGAGTTACTAATTGAGAATCAGAATGTAAGATGACCCGAGTGGCCCCGACCTGTCTGGCTGCTTGGAGGCCTGCTAAAAGGGCTTCGTATTCTGCTTGGTTATTGGTAGCATGATACTCTAGGCGCACGGCCAAATGGATGGGGTCTCCCTTGGGAGACATCAGTAAGATCCCAACGCCACTCCCCGCCCGAGTGGCTGACCCGTCCACATATATCTTCTAGACCTCCTCCTCCTCCTCTGCATGCAGTTCGCTTAAGAAATCTGCTAAGGCCTGAGCTTTGATTGCAGTTCTGGGCTGATACTGAATATCATATTCGCTCAGTTCAGTAGTCCACTTGACCATCCGACCTGAGACTTCAGGGTTGATCAAGACCTTCCCGAGCGTGCTATTGGTCAGCACTCGGATAGGATGAGCCAGAAAATAGGGTCGCAATCGTCCAACCATCAACACAAGGACATAAGCTAATTTCTCGAGTGTAGTATACCTACACTCGGCCTCTTTAAATAAATGCCCAAAGAAATAGACCGGCTGTTGCTCGGTCTCTTTCTGGGTTACAAGCACAGCACTCGCAGCTTCCTCAGTAGCGGATAAGTAAATGTACAAGGGCTCTCCTTCCTCGGGCTTGGCCAGTATTGGCAGATTGACCAAGTATGCCTTCAATTCTTCGAAAGCTCGGTCACACTCGGCATCCCACTGGAACTTGGAGGCCTTGCGTAGGATCTTGAAAAATGGCAGACTTCTGTCAGCAGACCTGGAGATGAACCGGGATAAGGCTGTGATTCTCCCGGTCAGGCGCTGAACCTCCCTTAAATTTTTGGGCGGTGGCATGTCTAGCAGAGCTTTTACTTTGCCCGGATTGGCTTCTATTCCTCGCTCGGTCAGGATATAGCCCAGGAATTTCCCGCTCTTGGCTCCGAACAGACATTTCGTAGGATTGAGTTTGAGGCCATACCTTCGTAGAGTGCAACAAGTTTCTTGTACATCTGCTATGAGGTCGGCAGCCCGGGCAGACTTGATGAGGATGTCCTCAACGTACACTTCCACATTCCTGCCGAGCTGCTCTTTAAAGACTTTATTCATCAGCCTCTGATAAGTTGCCCCGGCGTTCTTGAGTCCGAAAGGCATAACTGTGTAGCAATATGTACCTTCGGCAGTGACAAAGCTGACCTTCTCCTGATCACCCGGGCACAGTGGGACTTGGTGATATCCCTGATAGGCATCCAGCATGCAAATAAGTTCGCTTCCCGCAGTGGAGTCCACCATCTAATCTATTCGGGGAAGCGGGTAACAGTCCTTTGGGCAGGCTTTGTTCAGATCTCTGAAGTCAATGCAGATCCTCCACTTGTCTCCCGGCTTGGAGACCAGCACCACATTGGCCAACCAGGCCGAGAACTGCACTTCTCGGATGTGTCCTGCTTTCAGCAACCTTTCCACCTCGGCTTGGATTATCTTATTCTGCTCAAGGCTGAAATCTCTTTTTCTCTGCTTCACAGGTCGGGCGTCCGGGTACACGTGCAGCTTATGTTCCATAACTTCGGGCCTGACCCCCTTCAGATCTTGTTGAGACCAAGCAAACACATCTTGATTCCGTGTCAGACACTCTATCAATTGCTGTCGGAGGTCGGGCGATAGCCCTGGAGCTATCCTCACCTTGGCTTCCTCTCGGTCCAATAGGAGTTGGACCTCTTCCTTTTCTTCCATCATGTCAGCCCAGGGAGAAGGCTGAGAGGTCTGTACCATGTTACAGCTGGCTGGTGCAGGCCGAAAGGTCTTGCTTACTTCCACTCGGACATCATTCACATAACATCGTCGGGCGACCTTCTGATCTCCTTTGGCTTCACCTACCTGATCTCCTACAGGAAACTTGACCTTCAGATAGAAAGTGGACATCACTGCCCGGAATTCATTCAGGGCCGGTCGGCCTAGGATAGCATTGTAGGCGGAAGGGGCGTCCACTATCAAGAAGGTAGACCACCTGGTCCTTCTTAAAGGTTCCTCGCCAAGAGATATGGCTAGCTTGATCTGCCCCAGCGGATGAACTTCATTCCCCGTGAATCCAAATAAGGGTGTGGCCACGGGCTGTAGCTCGGTCATTTCAATTTGTAGTTGCTCAAATGCCTTCAAGTATAAGATGTTCACTGAGCTTCCTGAATCCACTATGGTGCGATGGACCTGGTAATTGGCTATGACCGCCGTGATGACCAGGGCGTCATCATGCGGTACTTCTATTCCTTGTAGGTCAGCGGGACCGAAGCTAATTTGTGGTCCCTGAGCTTGGGCAGCGCTGCAGCCCACTTGATAAATGTCCAGGCGTCTGGCCTGCGACTTCCGAGCTCTGTTGGAATCTCCGTAAGTAGGCCCGCCCGAGATGACGTTAATGGACCAATGCACAGAGTTTTGCTGATTGGCCTGTTCCTCGCTGGCGCTTTCCGGCTCGGGCGAGCCTGGAGTCGGGAACAGTCGTCTAGCTATAGGGGCGGCTGGTCGGTCCCGGAGCTCGGGCTGGTTAGGCGGTGCTCTTCTCGGCCTCGGCCACCTCCTTGATGAGCTCCTCTTGGGCTAGCTCCACCGGCGCGGCCCCGACCTCTGCCGGCCTGCCAGCAGTCCTGAAGATCGTGTGTATGGCTATTATGAAAGGAACAGTAGGGCTGCCACCTAGTCGGGAGACAGCCCTGGGCTACTTGCTGAACTATTCCCCTCTCGGCTCCTAGTCGGTGTCCCATAGCTCGGGGGCTCCTGAGGGGTCCTCCCGGAGGCACACTCCTTTGATGCTGTTGAGGGTTATCGGGCGTAGGCCTGACCTCTGGCCTCCTGGCGGCTTGCGCTTCTTCGACGTCCACATATTTGCTGGCTTTACCCAGCAAACTTTCAAAGTCCTTTGGGGGCTTCCAGATCAAGGACCTGAAAAACTCGCCTTCTTGCAGACCTTGAGCAAAGGCACTGACCAATACCTCCGACGTAGCGGTGGGTACGTCCAAGGCCACCTGATTGAATCTTCTGATGTAGGCTTTTAGGGACTCCTTAGAGCTCTGCTTCATGGTGAATAGATTTAGGCTTGTCTTGTGATGCCTCCTACTACTAGCAAAATGTTGTAGAAACAATTTCTTGAAGTCAGCAGAGAAATCCCTGATCGATCCCTCTGGGAGCCTGTCGAACCATCGCTGAGCCGGCCCGGATAGAGTGGTCAGGAAGGCTCGGCACCTAATACCATCTGGGTACTGATGTAGCATCGAGGCATTTTCAAACTTCTTCAGGTGTTCTTCTGGGTCAGTAGCTCCTCCGTACTCAGCAACGGATGGAGGTCTGAAGTGCTTGGGCAGTGGCTCATTCAAAACTTGGCTGGAGAAGGGGCATCCTGTGTGCTCAGTCGGGAACGGCACAAGGGGGGCCTTCCCTTTGCTAGCTCGGGTATGGCTAGATGTAGCTTCGAGTGGATCAGATTGTCCTGCTCCCTCGGCCGGGCCGAACAGCGCCCGGTGAAAGTGAGGGCTGCCCTCCTGTTGAACCCCTCCCTCAGTGCCTACATGAGCGGTGTGCTCGGCCGGGCCCGGTGGGGTAGGTCGGGCTGCTGCCAGCTGAGCCTCCGCTAATTTCCGAGCTCTAGCTTCTATCAGCAGATCCAAATCTTCCTGTGAAAGAGTGACGGTCACCCGGTTGGATTCACTCATCTTCGGCTTTCGATCAGGCTAGATTCCCACAGACGGCGCCAAATTTGATCCTGTCGACAAGCGAAGATCGGTTCTCCTCCGAATGACTCGGTCTCACCAAGCTGACTCGGTCTACTGTAGCCTGGGAGGTCGGACCTAAACAGAGCTCTTAATGCAGTGGAGTGGTTGTGAATGAACAGCGATCCTTTTCTTTGGAGCCCAAGGGGGGTTTATATAGGAGAAGGAGAAAGGTCCCACTCGTGCGGGATGTCACATCTCACTAAAGATTAGTCAGGGATTAAGCTAAGTAAGTGGCGATGTGAGACTGACACAGCAGTCTGCCATCCTGTGATCCTACCTCTAATTAACGTTGGGCGGCCACGTCAGATGATGACGACGTCTCTTAACGGAGAGTTTTGACGGGGCCCTTCGAGGGAGGAGACTTAAGAACTCGACCTCGATCGTTCGGCCTTGAGAGCGTGATCTCGAGAGCTCGGCCTCGATCACTCGACCTCGGGAGGTCGGCCTCGAGAGCTCGGCTTCTATCGTTTGACCTCGTGAGGTCGACCTCGAGAGCTCGGCTTCTATCGCTCGACCTCGGGAGGTCGGCCTCGAGAGCTCGGCTTCTATCGCTCGACCTCGGGAGGTCGGCCTCGAGAGCTCGGCTTCTATCGCTCGACCTCGGGAGGTCGGCCTCGAGAGCTCGGCTTCTATCGCTCGACCTCGAGAGGTCGGCCTCGAGAGCTCGACTTCTATCGCTCGACCTCGGGAGGTCGGCCTCGAGAGCTAAGCCTTTATCGTTTGACCTCGGGAGGTCGGCCTCGAGAGTTCGGCTTCTATCGCTCGACCTCGGGAGGTCAGCCTCGAGGGCATGGCCCAGGGTGAACTTGATTCTGACTTGAGCTTCTGCCCGCCCCGGCCTTTGTTATCCTTGAGCCGGGTTAAACCGGGTTTTCTCCGACCGGACGCTCATCCCGATAAAAAACCACTCGCCTAGATCAAATACCTCCCAATTTAATCAGGAATCAACCTTCGTTTCATTGTATAAAACTACCACACCAACTCAGCTATGAGCCTTAAACTAATATTTCGTCTATCCTGCAGTTGTGGAACACAAATAAAGCCAGTCTACAGATCATTGGCTAGTCTACAAGTCGAAGTGGCTTATGACACGGGCCACCACCCTCACATAAAAAGATCGCATTCACCCATCCATCAACCAATAAAGTTAAGAACAAAGAACAAAAGAACAACAATAATAATCGAATGACCACCATCCAATTTCAGGTCGACAAGGCGGTGCGCATCAGTTGCCACGCCCATCAGGAAAGCGATCCGATGGCGGTGGGAAAGGGGGGACCAGCCGCGGAGACACGGAGCCGCCCGCCCCTCGAAACCCCAGGACTTTGGAACACCTAACGCCACCGCTTTAATATCTTAGCCTCAACCCCACTACTCCACCCAAAGCGGTAACCGCACTCCCCTAGACCCATACCTCTTCTCCCGCCTTTATCCGCTTAACTCTAGGGTCGAGTTAGCCAACCCCCGGTGAGCAATATATAACTCCCCTACTGCCCTCGTCGCCTCCTCGCCAGTTGCTACGTTCCCACC
Organism: Boesenbergia rotunda; assembly: GCA_024364735.1. NCBI lineage: Eukaryota > Viridiplantae > Streptophyta > Magnoliopsida > Zingiberales > Zingiberaceae > Boesenbergia > Boesenbergia rotunda. The sequence continues at coordinate 428,178 of JAGFNQ010002454.1, read as the reverse complement.
GTTTCTTGTTGCCCAAGTTTCCAACAGCAGATGTTTATTTTTATTTTAAAAAAAAAGAAAAAATAATTAATTTGGAAATCAAGAGGAAGGGGAACGGGACTAGTTGATGAGCGATCGAAGGAGATGAGCTGCAACGGATGCAGAGTTCTCCGCAAGGGCTGCAGCGATTCCTGCCTGCTGCGGCCTTGCCTCCAGTGGATCGACTCCGCCGAGGCCCAAGCGCACGCCACTGTGTTCGTCGCCAAGTTCTTCGGTCGCGCCGGCCTCATGTCATTCATCTCCTCCGTCCCCCCTTCGCAACGCCCAGGTTTGTGCCCTCGGATCCATGGTTTTCGATTCGCTTAATTTTATTTTTTTTTGGTTCCCCAACCGGTCTGCATCTCGGGTCTTTCCGTTCTGACTCTGCCGATCTCGTCTGGTTGCAGCTCTGTTCCAATCCTTGCTGTTCGAGGCATGCGGGCGGACTATTAACCCCGTGAACGGCGCCGTGGGCCTACTGGGGACCGGCAACTGGCATCTCTGCCAGGCCGCCGTGGAGACGGTGCTCCTCGGCGGCGCGCTCCGTCCTCTGTCGCAATTCGCGACTGAGGGTCACTGCGACGAGGCATCGCCTGAGGCGGATGGCCTCAGCCCCCCTCCGAAAATAGGGTTCTCTTCCTTCTCATCGGTCAAGCGGCCGAAAGCCCCAGCTCCATCCTACGAACACGAAGCGCCGTCGTGCGATCTCGACTTGTGTCTGATTCCTCCATCCCTGCGCGGGGGAGCGAGGGACGAGAAGCGGAGTTGGCGGCCAGGGACACCGTCGATGAACTCCGAGGGTTCCGTGACGAGCGGCGGCGGCGGCGAAAGCCCCGGAAGCAACCGACCCACCGCCGAGCCGAAGCTTCTCGACCTCTTCGTATGACGGTCGGTTCCATAGTTTGCCTGATCCCGGCCAAAGTTTTGCTGTTGCCTGTAGCCGGCGAGACTCGCAAATTAATCTTTTAATTCTGTTTTTTATGGTAACAAGCCGGCTGGATGCGGCCGTTTGGTATATAATTAGTGCCTTTAACCCGCTTCATTAAATAATAATAATAACAACATCTCATAATTAACTTCCGATCCGTCTACCTGGGAATAATTATTATTTCTTGTACCCAAATTTCGTCGTTGCTGGATTTTAATCGAAAAGATGCAGCGCCTTTCGATGTGTCGTACTTATCCAAACCTTGCGTCTTTCTTTAGTCCTTTCGACGGCGACAAAGCGGATAGGGAGAGGCGAAGTCCGTCGGGTAGCGGAGATAGAAAGTGAACGGCCTTTGGCGAAGCGGAGGAGGCGTGCAGTGGAAGGGAAGGCATCCCGTCTCCCGCGCGGTGGGCGCTGCGGCGGTGCGATTGGTTCGGTAATCTCTTCGCTTTCCCAGGGCCAATACATGCAGTGCAGTTGATTCCAACACACCGCCTTCACTTCCGCCCCGCCGCGTTCGGTGGCGGGACCCGCTCTCCACTTTCCCTGGTATTGCTGCTGCTGCTGCTGCTACTTGCGCACCGAACCTTCTTCCTCCTTCCTTCGAAATCCCGGGAAGATGCCGCAGAAGAAGATAGGAAAGGAGAGGAACCAGTGGCGCCTCAACTTGGAGATTTGATCGTTTTGCTCGATACGTATCGCGATCGAAAAGAAGCAGCGAACGGCGGTGGTTGGCAATTAAGGGTCGGAGGTCCAGGCGCAGCGGCCAGGCGGTCCAGAGGCCGAGGGCCAAAGGCCAAAAAGCAAATGATAGTATTATGGTGTATTATTAGATGGTGTTACTTGACTGTAGAGTGCCGGAGCTTCTTCCACTGTGGATGCCTGATTATGCCACTGTCCTGACCTGGGTGAGATGCCTTGGACGTCTTTGAAAATAATAATAATAATAATAATTATTATTATTATTATTATTATTGTATTTAAGCATGTTTTCACGGAACTAATACAATAATAATAAAGCACTAAAAAACAATAAATAGAAAGATAATTTAAATTTTAATATGGATGAATTAGATTCAAGTACCAGTTGGTGTAAATTAAACAGAAAGTGAGGTTCCGGCTCATTCCATTCCCACCCTCGGGTTTGATAACGTTATCCTAATTGCGGCCCTTCGAGACCTGATGGGTGGGAGGGCTTCGGAATATACATCGCATGCAAAAGCCAAGAGACAATCGACCAGCCTTCCGACGACGTCAATAGCATGATAACAAAATCTAGAGATTAATTCGATGGATATAAATTAAAATATTTTTTTAAAAGAAAGAATAACTGATCGTAATATCTCGGCCCTTGATTGATTCGGGGACCAGATCCGTGTTTCTTTTGTGTGCGTTCGGTGACGCGGATTCCATTCCAACTTGATTTTTTTTTTCCCTTGGGTTTGGACCTGCCGTTTCCATTAGGATGCCAAAATTAAATTCGACTTATCAATCCGATATGCATCATCCATAAAACATCAAATTCGGATCGGAATTTTTCGAATTGGATTTGGGTGGGAGATTTTCAAATTAGGTTAGAATTTGGTTAGGTTCTGATCCTGCCGACAAGTGGAGATGGTTCTCACTCGGATGATTCGGTCTGACCAAGATGACCTCGGTCGTGATAGCGTGTGAGTCGGGGTCGGTCTTAAGAGCGGGGTGGGACACAAGTGGTTCGGGTCGGACCAAAAACAAGAGCACATGGTGTAGAAGAGATTTCAACTGCTGGAACTCCTTCCTTAGAGCTCAAAGCAGAGTTTATATAGGGGAGGGGAAGTCCTCTGTTTTGTCAGAACTGTCTTATCTCATTGAAACTTGATCCACTGACAAGCTGACCACTTGGCAGCCTTGGTCACTCTATGAGACTGTCATAGCCGCCTAACAACCTGCTCAAACTGTCTCTTCTGTTCCTAATTAATGTCTGCTATTTTGTCAGGTCATGATTATGGTAGTTGTCTTTTTTTCATAATGGGAAGATTTGGGGAGATCATATAGTCGTTGGCCGTTTGACCACAGCTAACTTATTCGAGTAATGTGACCACTCAGTCACCCAGGCTCATCCTATCGGGCAGTTGTGAACCTATCAAAGTTTGGCTGACTGAGTGAGGACGGTCAGTCGGACAAGCTAGGCATCTTGCCTATCCCTGTCCTGAGAACAGACCTGTCGCCCAGGAAACCCGACCATCCCTAACACGGAGAGGTCTATTTTACTGACTTAGCAGATCCGACCGGCTGAACCTGACCATACAGCCGGGCTATGCAAGTCGCATCTTATAGAGGGGTTGACATAGCGCTTAAGTCATTGGGTCGGTGAGTTCCCAACCGGACGAGCCCGACTGGGAGGACCCGACCGGGAGAGCCCGGCCGGGCAGACCCGAATACCTTTATTACTTCCCTTTCTACAGGGAACCTAACCCGTGTTTTTTACTTTAGCCCGACCAAGTAGTCCCGACCGGGATCATCCGACTGACTACCGTCAACCGATCTTAGCTCGAGCTCTCCCGAACTCCGGGTCGGGGAGTTCCCGACCGGGAGAGCCCGACCGGGCGGACCCGAATACCTTTGTTATTTCCCTTTCTACAGGGAACCTAACCCGTGTTTTTTAATTTAGCCCGACTGAGTAGTCCCGACCGGGATCACCCGACTGGCTACCGTCAACCGATCTCAGCCCGAGCTCTCCAGAACTCCGATCCCTCAGGTTAGGTTGATATCTGATGCACCTAACTATTTTTGCTTGACCAAGCACAACCCGATCGAGCTCATAACCAGCCCAGAAAACCTATCCGACCGGATCATGTTCGGATTAATCCGAATTTAAAGTTTAATAGTTTTTTAAGAGCCAATTAAATTTTATTTTAAAAATTATGATATTTATATATATATCAATATTAAAATTAATATATTAACGATAAATATTAAAATAAACATGAAGAATTATAAAAACTTTATTTAATTTTATAAATCAGATTATTTAGACCGATCGGATTATTTGAATTTAGATTCGAATTTAAGCGCGTGTCCAGATTTGAATTAAAAAGTTTTTATTTTATAAAATTTTATTTAAATCTTGTCGGAATACATTAAATACTCGTAATTTTGATAATATCCTGAGTGCTCGGGGAAGATGACGCCACCCGCCCCATTGTGCTTGCGGAGGCGGTGCGCGTGTTGGTGTGGCCCCCTGCACGTGAGTCAAGTGAGCAGTGACAAAATCCGACATAATCTTATCCATCAGATTTATGAATATATAATGAGTGCTTTTAAAAATAAATAAATAAAAATAATTATTCTCTATGGATAGAAAATTGATAATTTGATAAAAAAGATATTCTCGGGTATTTTGCAATTAAATATTAGAATAGATATTTGTCAAAAGTGCGGTCCTTATAATTTAGAAATAAAAGGTATTAATATTCTAATTAGGATATTTGAGCTCATAATTTTCAAAATATTTTCTTTTTAAAGTTTACAGTTTCAAATTGAGGACGCAAGATAAAGCAAGCAGATTGTAGTCATATTTTTTTCCGTCAAAATAAAGCGTTTTAAATATAAAAAAATATATAAAAATATTTAGAAATTTATATTGATTAATACACTTTACAAATTGATATACAACGAATACGAATTGACTTATAAACTACCTGATCAAATTTAAAATGATCCCTTTTGGATATAAAACAGATGTTTAAAATTTAATAACGGTTAAAATTATCAAATCATTTTGCATCTAAAAAGGTGATATATCTATGATACAATTCTATCACCTGAATATCAATTCGGCAAAAAAAATAAGTTGATATAACTAGAAGCTGATGTTCTTTTTACACGATCTTTTATCAAAATGAATTTTCTAAAACATAATAAACGTCGTATACCATAAGAGGAACCACCTACACCATCAAAGACCTTTTGTTAAAGATTGGGACGATGTGGAAAATGATATAGTTAGCTAGCCAACAATGGCATGTCAAGATGAGTAAATTCACTACTCCATTGTAGGTCAAACTGCCAATACTTCCAGCCAAAATCAAACAAAAAAATTGCTTTAACCAAGTAATGCATTGTATATGTACATAAACTTTTCTTTGATTGTGGTAAGAAGAGCATGAGCATGATCATGGAAAAAGGCTATCCATCCTTGTTACAAATACAGGAGGTGGGAAATGAGAGAAAAATATATGCAAATCAGACACGCAAGACACTAGCTTCTTTATTTCACGGCAATCATTCCGGTTAGAAAAAGGAAAAGCTCACTGTGATGTTAGTGATCACAAGTTTGCTGAGTGAATCTGCTATGTGCTTACAATTGGCTGGCTTTTCTTGTTAGCTGTACTAGATGCCCTTGCAGGCTGCATTGCTTTACCTGTTTCACAAATTCATATAAAAGTTAGGGAAGTCGAACATGAAATGATGGGGGAAAAGGGGGAAAAAAAGTGAGACTTGCATGCATAGCTGCCGCTGTGGACAAGAGATTTCTTGATTGATCAAGTAGTGATCTTTCCTGTGCCGCCAATTTAGTAATGTCAGATAACAAGATACTAGTTCCTTGTACCTGTAAAGAGGCATTTGCTGACGAATTACACCATGTTTGTCCCAACTAGCCTCACAAACACAAAATTTGTATATAGTGAATTTGCAAGAAAGAGTTTTGAGTTTGATGTCAATGAGATGTGCAAAATGGATACTATGAGCAAAAGGTCACTGCTCAAGATTTTGAGACTCCATCAGGTACGTCAGTCCTAGTAGAAAATCCTAAATTGTGATGTGGAATAAAGACTTAATCATCCGTGTGAATCTGCAGATAGACAGCTTAACTCAAGAGTTCTCATTTATCATTAATTCTTAATAGCGCTGAACCTTGGATTTGTTTACACATATATTCCATTCAATGGTTTTGGTTTTCTGAACAAAATCTGAAGAACATTCCAAAACACAACCACAAACATCAAAAACTACTGTAGAAGAGATAATCACCTTTGATAATAGGGAGCATATTGAGGATCCCATTGCTTGCATCATATCAACTGCTGAACCAACACTGTCCTTAAGTTCCAGGATGTCCATCTGTGAAGCAAGACAATTATATATTCGACAAAGTAAACATATCTATTCAACTGATTATGTTTGTTGATATGTAAAATCAGATAAATACAAACCTTGGCACCACTAACAATAGGTAGGCGGAGAGTGCTAGCCTTTAATGCTTCAATTGCTCCCAACAATAAACCTGAATGCTCTCTGTCAATGAGTGACCATTCTTCCAGATAGGCCAACTACATTTACAAAGTTGGACGTGAGTTCATATAACTGAATAAATAGCTAAACATATAGGAAATACATGACATAGTTGCAAGTCTCGAAGAAAAGGAAAAAATTCCTAAGAATTCTTGAGCTCCCTAAAGAGTTGAAAACAGCTAAGGAAATATACTAATCTATACCATGTTGTACACTCATTGGATGGGTCCCAACTTGCTCAATGATTGTTATTAGCAGTATAAACGAATCATAAGGTTATTGCTTGCAGGTAGTGATTTCTTATTTTGAGTTCATTTCATGATATATAATTGTTCTTTATCTTATTATCATTTCTCATAGTGCTTGATCTGCTCAATTTTCCTTGATGACTTTTTTCGTTGCTACTGCAGGATCACAAGGGGATGTCATTTTGGGTTCAGGTGAGTTAAGATGTAACACTTTCTAGGTGTAGAATCAAAAAAATGCTTTGCAGTGTATTTTGTAGATTTTATTATTATTATTATTATTATTTTCCATTGTCATTTATTTCTTATCTATGTAGTTAGAGTTCTTTTTCTTTATATTTCAATCATTCATATCACTTCCACTTATTGCTAGTAGAGTAAGGAACTTGTGCTTAATGGCTCATTAGTTCATCTGACATGAGTAATGCAAGTACTTTTGGTTAATTATGCAACTTAGATTTTTCTTATGGATTATCATTGAGAAAACTTTTAAAAAATAGTTAATTAGAAATCTTTACATCTTGTTCTACTTGCAATGGTTGTTGACTGAGTAGGTGGTGAGCTAAATTGTCATTTGACAGTCATGGATGTCATGTCCTGCCTATGGCTGTGGAGACCCACTTGGGATGTGACAGGATGAATACCAATTTCGATTTGCAGGTTTAGCAAAAATTATATAAATACGGTTCTATTGTCAGAGAATGACCAATTGTGGCTTGAATCAATACTAGTCAAGAAACTCCAGTGAACATCCAAGCTGGAATTGTTTCACAATAGCCTGAAGCAACTTAACATTGGTGACTTTTTTGACATATGAGAAAATCTTTTCATAATACTGGATTGGATAATGATAGATCTAGCAACTTTCTATAAATATATCTAACTGCAATTAGTTAATTATATTTTCTAATTATAACCTAAGAGGGGAATAGATTTTGTTCGCTTCCATCATAACAATGCAACCTTGAATATAAACTATAGTTTGATAAGTGAACAGAAATAATATCTTATGAAATAACTACACATCGAGCTAACAGTCAGATTCTTAAAAATTATATAGACCATGTTAAAACTAATTGAAAGCGCCAAATATGATCACAAAATCATTATCAGAATACAAATACATTATAACTAGACATATGCTGACATACTCGAATAGACATTTCAAAAAACAAAGATAAACTAAGTTAAAGATAGATGTACTTGTTCTTTAAAGATGGAAGCCAGCTTTAAATTTTGTGTCAGAAGTTGTAGCTCGATCCTTTTAGTAGTAATAGAATCACGCAACTCTGAGGTGGTTGTCCATGCATTGTATATATTTTTCTGTAAAGATCAAATGAGAGCATTAGCTAATAAAGCACAATGTATGTAGATTTGACACCCCATAACAATTTGGAAGATTAGTGTAAGTTGATAATAGAAAGTCATGCTCATCCATTTCCAATTTCTTTTGCCTAAGCCATGAAACACTGTCCTTTTACACACTATATTAGTTAATGGACCTCTCTCTCTCTCTCATTTTTTGGGATTCTTTATACACGTGATAAATAAACATAACATAGATTGAATCAATCATCTTATTCACATTTAGTTTATCCCTATGTTAGAATATTATAAATATAACTAGGGATAATTTGATGTATCTAATTTATATTTTATCTAAAATACAAATTAGTCATTAGAATAGAATCATGATTTATTTCCTAGAATAGAGTTCTAATTGTTTCTTAGAATAGGTCCTAACTTAGTATATAAATAGGGCTTATATCTTGTAATATTAGAAGAGAGAAATTCTTTAACATGGTATCAGAGCACAAGGTTTAAGTTTTTCCTTTACCCTAAAATCCTCTTTTGCCCTAAATCTTGGCCAATCCATTTCACTTTTTCCCTCTCTCCACGCGGCGCTGTTGTTCTTCTCCTGCACGCGACGCTGTTGTTCTCCAGAGAAGCCAAAGCTACTGTTCACCAGAGAAGCCGACGCTGTTGTTCTTCTCTTGCAGCATCGCAAGCTCCGACAACGCGTCGCTCTCCACACGTGATCGCGTTCTCTCTGCACCCGATCGCGTCGCTCCCCACGACCTGCTCGCCCAAGGTAACCCTTCCTTTTCTTCCTCGGCTCGCGGCCTCCATCTTCAGGTGCGCTGAAGGCTTCTTCCCGCACGCCGTCGCGCGTCGTGTGTTGTTCTCCACAGTGTGCTTTCCTCCGTCGAATGCTGAAGGCTCCTTTGTCGCATGCGTATTCCGACGCCTATTCCTAACGCCGACAACCTCTCAACAACCCAAAACAGATCAATAGCTACCTCTGACACACGAAAGTCGGATATCTCAATCTTTACCAACTACATCATTGCATTGCTCTCTTCTGAGCAGTTGCATGTAAGAACTACTCCTCCTGGGTCTCTCATATTGAGTTTTGGCTTGTTGGATAAGGTTATGAGACACATCTCACCCAAACCAAAGAGGATGCTCAAGTCGCCGATCGTCCTCTGTGGAAAAAGGTTGACGCTCAATTGCGTTATATTATCCGAGCCACAATCCATCCATCTCTTAGGGATGTCTTCCGCACTCACAAAACTTGCAAAGCTGTTTGAACACAGGCTCAACAATTCTTTACAAACACCTCTCGGCGACTCTATCAAGTTTGTGAAGATCTCATGAACATCCTCAGTGCCCATCAGATTAAGGATTCTATGTCAATTTATTTGGGTTCGATTTCTAGCCTTCTTTGTGACTTCAATGAACTGCTTCCACCTGCGGCCACTCCTGTTGCAGAGCTTGAAAATCGGAAGAAATTTTTTATGTCTCCGGCTTTATATGGTCTGTCCACAGATTATTCTCATGTTCGTGATCAGATTCTGGACAGCCCCCTAGAAGCTACCATGGACAGTACCTGAACGACTCTCCTTCGTGTCTCTGCCAAATTCTTGACGTTACCTCCATCCGTTCCTATTGACTCATCAGCTTTGGTCTCTCAAAGCAATACCAGACCTCCACCCCGTAAGGGTGGCAAAGGGCGCCCTTGGTGTGATCACTGCCACCGACGAGGACACAATTGATAAATGTTGGAATCTACATGGTCGACCCCCTCGTGCTACTCAGATCGTCTAGAAATCTGTCGCTTCTTCAACTTCCACTTCACAGTTGCCACCGGATCCGACCCCACCGCCTTCCTATGACGACTTTCTGAAATGGTATGAGGATCGACAGGCTTCTGATTCCACTGTTGTCGTTGCACACCTGGAAATTCCTTTGCTGGTATATCTCGATCTTCGGATTCCTGGGTTCTTTGACTCTGGGGCCACCGATCATATCACTGGTAATAAATCTCTTTTTTACTTCTCTCACTACTTCCACCATGGTAAATGGTTCTCAAACTCAGTCTCAGGGTGTTGGTATTGTTCATCCTTCTCCGTCTCTCCCTATTCATAATGTTCTTTATGTTCCCGGAGCTCCCTTTAATTTGTTATCAATAAGTCAACTTACTCGGTCTCTTGATTGTGTCATCTCTTTTACTAAAGCTTCTATTTCCTTACAGGACCGGAGTACGGGGAAGATGATTGGCTTCGGATGTGAGTCTCATGGCCTATATCGGCTTCATCGATCCTCTCTTGTTGATTCGGCGGCGACATCTCCTCTTCTTATTCATGCTTAGTTAGGACATCCAGGTCTTGATAAGTTGAAACAATTACATCCTAGCCTCTCACTTAAGATTTTAGCTTGTGAGTCATGTAAATTAGGAAAGCATGTTCGTAGTTCTTTTTCTCCTCACACTGAGAGTCGGGCTACGTCCCCTTTCGCTTTGGTTTATTCTGATGTCTGGGGTCCGAGTATTATTTTTTCTACATTGGGTCTCGATATTTTATTACTTTTATAGACGATTTTTTCCGTTGTACTTGGTTATATCTGATGAAGGATCGTTCAAAATTATTTTCTATTTTTCAATCTTTTTTCCATGAAATTAAAACTCAATTTGATATTTCTCTTCGAACCTTGCAAAGTGATAATGCGCGTGAGTATCTATCTACTCCGTTTCGGGCCTTCTTGGCGTCTCATAGTGTGTTGCATAAGACGTCTTGTCCTCATACCCCCCAACAGATTGGAGTTGCAGAACGCAAGTATCGTTATCTTCTCGAGACCACTCGGACTCTTCTTTTCCACTCTCATGTTCCTCGTCGATTTTGGGGTGATGCCGTACTTACTGCGTGTTATCTCATCAATCGCATGCCTTCCTCCACTCTACAAGGTAAAATACCTCATAATGTACTTTATCCTCATTAGTCTCTTCATCCTTTACCACCTAGGGTCTTTGGTTCTATATGTTTTGCTCATGCTCTTGATCCTGACATTGACAAACTCTCCCGGTCTCATAAATGTGTCTTCCTTGGGTACCCACGATCTCAGAAAGGGTACAAGTGTTATTCCCCTACTCTCCGTCGGTACTTCATATCTACTGATGTCACATTCTTTGATTCGGTTCATTTTTTGGGCCTAATGCATCCCCATCTGAGTTTTCTCCTTCTACGCCTACGCCAATGACTATCTTTTACCCTTCGTAGGACTCTCTATCACCTCCAGCCCCATCTCCTCCTCCATTGCAAGTTTATCAGCGTCATCCTCGTCCTGCTTTGCCACCGCCCAACGCTGACACTGCCATGGACACATCTTTGGAGCCAAGTCATTCGCCTCTTCCTCCGGTCCCATCTCCTGAATCTGATATTCCTATTGCATTTTGAAAAGGTATGTGTTTCACTCGTAATCCTTCTTCTCATTATGTTTCTTTGAGTTATCATCGTCTTTCTCCTTCCTATTATTCTTGTCTTTCCTCTTTGTCATATGTTTCTCTTCCAAAGACTGCAGATGATGTCTTTGCCCATCCAACTGGAAACAGACTATGCTCGATGAAATGTGTGCCTTACAAAGTAGTGGGACTTGGGATCTCGTTCCTCTAGCACCAAGGAAATCAGTTGTTGGTTGTCGATGGGGTATATACAGTGAAAGTTGGTCTAGACGAAAAATTGACCGGCTTAAAGCCCGCCTCGTCGCTAAGGGCTATAGTTAGATCTTCGGATTGGATTATGGGGACACTTTTTCTCCTGTTGCCAAGATGTCCTTTGTGCGCCTATTCCTAAAAATGCTTTCTTACATGGTGACCTGCTCGAGGGAGTCTACATGGAGCAATCTCCGTGTTTTGTTGCTCAGGGGGAGTCTTCTAGTCTTGTATGTCGCCTACGAAAATCTTTATATGGCCTCAAGCAGTCACCCAGAGCATGGTTCGGTAGATTTAGTATTGTAATTCAACCGTTTAGCATGACTCGGAGCGAGGCCGACCATTCTGTCTTTTATCGCCACTTATCTACTGGTTACATCTACTTAGTAGTTTATGTTGATGATATTGTCATCACAGGCAGTGATCATCTCGAGATTTCACAGGTGAAATAACATCTTTTCAAACATTTCCAGACAAAGGATCTTGACAAACTCAAATATTTCTTGGGGATAGAAGTAGCACAATCCAAAGATCATCATATCCCAAAGGAAGTATGCAATTGATATTTTGGAAGAAACAGAATGTTAAACTCAAAGACAGTTGACAACCCCATGGATCCTAATGTCAAGCTCCTACCAAATCAGGGGGAGCCTCTTCCAGATCCTGAACGATACAGGCGATTAGTAGGGAAACTAAGCTATTTTTCTGTTACTCGTCCAGACATCTCATTTGTAGTAAGTGTAGTAAGTCAGTTTCTCAACTCTCCATGCAAGGAACATTGGAATGTTGTGATCCGCATTATTCGATATATCAGAGGCGCTCCAAGAAAGGTCTTTTGTACGGAGACAAAAGACATACTCGAGTCGTAGGGTATTCTGATGCAGATTAGACAGGTTATCTCACTGATAGGAGATCTACTTCTGGGTTTTGTATATTTGTCGAAGATAATCTTGTTTCTTGGAAAAGCAAAAAGCAAAATGTTGTAGCAAAATCCAGTGCAGAGACAGAGCATCGAGCTATAGCCATAGCCAGTTAAGAGCTTATATGGCTCAAACAGTTGCTTCAGGAACTAAGATTTGGAGAGATTATACAAATGCCACTTATATATGACAACTAGGTCGCTATGCATATCACTCAAATCCAGTTTTTCATGAAGGACAAAGTATATTAAAGTCGACTGTCACTTTGTCAGAGAGAAAGTTGTATCTGGAGAAATATCTACTAGTTATGTCAACTCATATGATCAACTAGCAGATATATTCACTAAGTCACTTAGCAGACCCCGAATTGACTACATATGTAACAAGCTCGGTGCATATGATTTATATTCTCCAGCTTGAGAGGAAGTGTTAGAATATTGTAAATATAGCTAGGATAATTTGATGTATTATAATTTATATTTTACCTAAAATATAAATTAGTCCTTAGAATAGAATCATGATTTATTTCCTAGAATAGAGTTCTAATTATTTCTTAGAATATGTCCTAATTTTGTATATAAATAGGACTTATATCTTGTAATATTTGAAGAGAGGAATTCTTTAACACCCTATATAATAAATTCTCTTGAACTAAACTTAGCTTGGTCTAAGAGAGTGACTTGAATTATAATACACAATGCATATTCATACGTGCAGTAGTGAAACAATGCATACAAATACGTGAGCAGTGAGCACATATTGCATGTACTGTTTTTTTAAGATAATGAGAGTTTGTGTGTGGGTTGGAGTCTCGTGGCAACTATGAAACCAAAGCTCTATGTTATGTTGGAACCTAAATGCAGAAACTGAGTATGAGGGCAGCAACTCAGTGAACCCTAGGCCTCTGAACCTTCATCATTTGCACCTTGCCACAATGCTTGTGACACGTGCCTCAAGAAAATGCCAATTACATAGGTAGGTGTATCATGGGCAAAATAATTAGTGTGTCATCACTTATGAGACTAGGCTTTGCATACAATGAGTCCAAACTCTATACTTCCTATGCGGTTAGAGCTTGGTCATGACAAATATTCTATCAGAGAAATCATTTATGCTGTGCCGGTGAATATGGAACTTATTGTGCATCAAGGTGAATATTTTGTTCAACAAGGACAAGAACTAGTATTGAGAAAACTACTTGGTGGCTTCTTAGCCTCTGGACACAAACATCATCCATTTAGGTTTTTATATCCAGTTTGTGTTGTATGTGGCTGAATGAAGGTGATTTGTATATAAGTCGGGTAAATTGTAATGCTCCAATCAATCTTATTCATCCTGTATTGGGGCTATTCTTCACATACTAGATGAGTAACAATTCACTTCTCACTGCTAATTAGTGAATACTCTCTTTATAGATAGAACCCACAAGGTTTTTTACTTGGGTGGTCACAACAACTGAACAAGAATCTTGCTTTAAAAGTATTTTGAAAATTTTGTTATCCATTGTACCCTAGCTATAAGCTCCTGAAATAGAATAATCACGAGCCTTTCCTCCTAACTATTTAACTTGACCAAATAACCTCCTTAGTATCATTTAGAATTACAGAAACACCCTAGAAATTAATAGGCTATGTGTAATCATAGCCTCTTAGCTCCCAAGACCAGATTTCTTTTTGCCCTTATCACAGTTGTTAATTTCAGTAACTTTTGCATCACAACTTTTCTTGTAAGGAACTTCAAAGGATTATTTTGACACATCCATACCACACTTGGGATCTTCCTAAATCTCAGCAATTTCCAGCTTCCTATTATTCTCTCATTTTCTTATGATGCAAAACACAGTAGTCCATCTTTAGCATCTCCAGGCCGCTAAAGTTTCAAGCCATGTGTATTTATGACAACTATTCAGCTACATACATTTACACAGTCAATGCAAAACACATAGCTGTTAAATGGTGACCTCTTGCAGTTTATTTTAAATTGTTTTCAGAAAGAAAGTTCATAACATTTAGCCACAATTTCCAGTTTGGATGGGCTTATATAGCAGCACTGATATAGCAATTTAGCTTCAATATTTATGGGGAAGCCATGTCTTTGATACAATGGCGCCCCTTCTTCCATTATAAACATCCTAATATTTGCTTTCCTGTCCATGACTACCATTTGTTTTTTCTCACCCAATGCCGTTACCCCAAAGTCTCTAGCATAAACACCATCCACACACTCTTCAACGCCCCTTACCCTACACTAGGTGTGGTGTGGTGCCCACAACCTTTTTCTAATCCACCACATTTATCACACCATTTTTTATTGCTTCCTCACCAACTGCATCCTCCACCATCACTTCAACTCTAGACTTCTGCTTTGATCTCCTTGACATTGAGACCTCCTCCATCATCCACCACTCCCAATGTCCCTCTTATCCTAACTCCTATCTTCTTGATTGTCTGGAACATACTTGTTCTCTAATTGCTCTAATAAAGACGGGTTCACCATCTACTTCCTTCTTGAGGCAAAGAAACCAATTAATCTTAAGTTGCCTATAGAGCTAATTGTGGACACATCTACTAGAGAAGAAGCAAAGAGAAGGTCAAGAAGGTGGCAACTGCAAGGAAGAGAGTCAACAAATATCAACCACTAATCGTCCCACAAATCATGTCCCCTCATCCTGATGGATGATCTCATGATCTTGCATACATTATCATCAAGTCTCTTAAACTTAAGTGGAGGTGGAAGAAGTTTTTAAAATTAGAATTATTATAGTTATATGTCAAATAGGTTTAGTCGCGCACTATATATTTAGTTATTGGATATTATGATTGAGTTCCTATATAAGTGATTTGATAGTTTTCCTTTATACAACACAGTATATAATATACAACCCCTCTCAACATGCAGCTTAGACAGCTGAGTGATCATGCAAAGAACTTACAAGTGCTCTCATCTATTCTCAATATTCACATCGGTTGATTTGGTCTGCCTCAAATGGTCACCCTGAGCTTTGCTCCTCTTCAAAGGCTTCATAGAATATATAAATCCTTGGAATGAAATTAGAAACGACTAACTACACTAGGAGATCAAAAGCACAACTACAAAAGAACACCACACAACTAAGTTCACAAGCATGCTTAACAGAAAGGACACATGAAAAATTGGGGATATTATGCTAAGATTCTTATCATCATTTAAGGCTGCAAGTAATGAAAATGATTAATAAATCTGGTCTTTTGGTCAATAAATTTCAAGGGGAAA
Source organism: Boesenbergia rotunda (assembly GCA_024364735.1). Taxonomy (NCBI): domain Eukaryota; kingdom Viridiplantae; phylum Streptophyta; class Magnoliopsida; order Zingiberales; family Zingiberaceae; genus Boesenbergia; species Boesenbergia rotunda. The sequence continues at coordinate 412,554 of JAGFNQ010002454.1, read as the reverse complement.
CTACATTCATTTTTGGAAATCATATGACTGGATGAAGGCCAAAGATAATAGTGGAATAGAGAACTTATTTTGAAGAGCAAGTATATTTATTTTCAGAAATCTTAAACAATTAACGAATGCATAACATCTATCATGTTCCACAAGCTAGGTAACACAAATAACTCCAATAGAAACTATCAAAGATATACAGGTAACTAATCTTAAGAATATTTATTACCTCTATAGTTAATTTCTGTAGTATCAGTGCAGCATTGGCCCTGGCATTAACGCATCGCCACTGTAAATGTCGGTTATCAAGCAGCCTCAACAAGTGAGCCTCCTCAATCCGGTTCTCCCCTTTCTTTGCCCTGCGCACTTCAGCAGCAAAGCTTATAATGGAAGGTGCATTGCCTGCACGAGCAATTGGTGAGGTACTCATTGCTACATTAGTCTGTGTCCGTTGAGGGCTAGACATGACCCTTGATGCCAGGAGCTTACTAGGCGAAGGTGGTCTCATGGGTCCCCGAAGTGGTGAAGAAGTTGAACTTGGACAAGACAAGGGGCTATCAGACAATTTCTTTGTCCCACTCCACTTCGGTGCCACAGGCTTTGAATTTGGCGAAGGAGAACAAGGCTCCGAGTACTGACGCAACCGGCTGTTCATTTCTTGCCTATACCTGGCTGGTACACTGATCCCACGGGAAGTCACCTTTGCCCTCGAAAGAACACTGAACTCAGGTGTGCCAGAATTACTCCCAGAGGAAACACTGTCGGTATCGGATGAAGCTGAGAGATCACCCCCATCAAACGATATCCTCCTTGAACTATCGTCGAACAACATCGACGGGTGGAGCAACCTGACGGTGGCCAAGATCGGTTCTTTTTTCTCGGAGGAACAGCTCGAGCTCCTCATCAACGAATTCGATGGCTGGGCTCGAGAGGCGGGCCATCGGTGGTGGCTATCAAAGGGCCTCGAGTTCTCCAAATGATCACCAGTCTTCGCTGCAACAGAAACGTTGGCAACAGGTCGCCGCCGCTCTGGCGTGGGGGTGCTAGGGGAGACGGTCTTGGCGCGGCTGGTCTGGTAGAAGAAAGATTCACCCTGGAACGAGACAGAAAGGCTCCGTGTCGTCGTGCAGAGAGTGTTGGCGGAGGCGGAAGGTTCGGCCTCCCTCGGCACGCCACGGCCTGCAGCCGTGGAAGGTCGAGCCCGATCCGCGGAGCAGGATCGCTTCTGAGAACTGGATTGGCGCAATGCCGGCGGCGTCGACGGCCGGGAGTTCGCGAAGGGCGACGGAAAACGCCGAGAACTCGACGAAGAGCTCGAAGAAGAGAAATTACTAACGGCAGAATACGTAGTAGAATTCGAAGAGGCGGAGGAGGAACTAAAAGAGGAGAGATTGCGGTAGCTGATCTCCTTGGTACGAGGCAATCTCACCGAGCCACCAGCATTGTCCTTCTCCGAGGGGATCAAGGGCAGGCGACATGGATTCTGAGGATCTTGGCGACCTGGAGAAGGAGAGCTGCTCTTGCGGGGTTTCGTAGGGTTCCGGGTGGCGGCGGCAGCAGCCACCATGGATCTAGTCGCAGATCTCGCTCGATCACCCTCTTCCCTTCTCGAATTATAACGACCGGAAGCCAAGGAGCAAGAGGTCGGTCACATCACCCAGAGGAGCACCAGACCGTCGTCTTCCCACTCCCTGGAGCAGCAGCCGCCCCGATCAGGAAGACGAACGAGAGAATGCGAGGCGAGAGAGAGAGACGAGAGAGGCGGAGGGATAGAGGCTTTGCCTTTGCATCTCAAAGATTACCTTTGTTCTCTCTCTACATATTTAACCAAACAAATAAATAATGACGAATCAAATAATATTTGAATTCGAGGATCAAAATTAATGAGATTACTAGTTCGGATAGCATAAGATGATGAAAAAATTAACTTTGATGAATTTTGATCTCTAGGTGTCAAGATCAAAATACGTGATAGATTGAATTAAAAAAATGAGTATCGAGGTTTTTTTCAATCAATCTCGGATGACGGATCCGATCACATAGAAATTTTTTATCGACCGTCAGATAAATCAGGAAACGCTCACAGTGAACGGTCTAGAAGTTCAGCGTTCTAGGGTTCATACCTTATTTGAAGAAAAATTCCTGTAAATATGTTAATAGATTGAATTCAAGGAAGAATGGTTTGATATATGAAAAGAATAAATTAAAAAATATTCATGATATATCTCATAATTGTATATCTCATTTAAAAGAAAATATTTTATAAAATATATAATAATTAAGGATTAAATCATAAATATGAAGTGATAATTTAACATTTGCAAGCTTTTCCCAGTGTGGTGTTGCTGTTAAGCAATGCAAGCTTTTTGCCGCGATATCAAGATAAAGACAAAACCAGACCGGACCAAGTCATTCAAATCTATACAAAATAAAATGTAAAACAATAATACTGCAGTGCATCCAGCTTTGGAGATCTAAGAGCTAGAGATTAATGGTTGGTGATAGATTGATTATGAATGTCAAAAAGGAAACAGAAAGAAAGAAGACCAAATTCAACCAAATCCTTTGACCAGTTTTATCTACTATTGGATGGAACATAAAAACAGACTTTTCATTTTCGATTTACGCATAGAGGTCAAGCAGTTGTTGAGGCAGTTGATTCTCTTCTTATCACGCAACTTCTTTAGGATTTTCAGCTAATAATTGGACTCTCTTTTAAGTCATCAATAAATGCATGTCTTGCAGAGTTAAGTATTATTATGGCCGGATAATGACTCAAGTCCTTTGCAACGAAATCTAAAGGGGGATTGTCAGGATTCCATCATTGAAAATGTAGTTAGCATTAGGTGTGTTAGATTGTTGTTTTCAGCTCCATTAACTAGCATTGCTTAGCTTGCAAATGCAGCTAATGAATAGAAAAAATATGCTACAACGTGACAGTGGATGAGTCACCTTTTCAACTCACACTAGTATATCTCTTGATTTTCTTGAGTGAAAAAACAAAAACTAGTAGTTGACTTTTGAGCTGGCCGAGGAGATCTCCTGATCGTTGACCGGGGCTGACCTCTCGCATCTAGTCTCCCAAACCGTTGTCGGTGATCGAACCTTAATAGACAAGCATTTCATTGTCAATAGGCAATAGCTTATAATCTTACACTAGAAAATTAGTTAGCTCGTGGATTCTTGAAGTGTCTGTTCTTGGTGGTGTTAACTGAAAAAAAGATGAATGCTAACTCAAAAGGCATCTCAACCATCGTGCTGCTGCTTCAGGACTTCAATAAAATAAAGAGCCAGTACACCACTCAGTGTACTGGCTAAAACAGTAGGCACTTCGATAGTTGTATAAAGCAAACCTCTTCCCAATTTTTTTTTTTTCAGAAGAAAAGGATTGCTATGTATAGCTGATTACAATCAGAAGAAAAAAGTTTTCTCTGAAGTATGTTCGTTCCAGCGAGTGGTTGTGCCACTCTGTGAACATTCCACCATCATTAACTTCTGGCCTCCAATCTGATCGTCTTTACAGGTTGGTACAGTTCATCCACCTTCCCTACTCTACCTCCTTTTCTTAGGAGACATCCAACTGCCATTATGACGTGTGGTCTCAAGCACATAGTGAAAACCTTTTGTTTCTTTATGCAATTTCACTTTTTCTGAATCTTTTTTTTTTAATGAAATGTTGCAAAATTTCTGTTTGCGACTAGTCCAACGAGCTATTTAGCTTCATTAATAAACTCATGATGAGCTACCATAAAATAAAATATAAAAAGAAATCAAATCCAACAATGAAGAACATTATTGTAATCAACTTCACTGGGTGAAATGGCTATTTCTTGATGCAGAACATTATTATAATAATGAAGAACATTATTATAATCTTACTTTAAATTTTTTTAATCAATTAATTCTAAAAGCCATCTCTTTAATCACATAAAAATTTTTCATTCATATTTATAGGGACTTATTATTGATTGTCGTAGATTAAATTTTATTTATGGATATAGATTCTCTTTTATTTCTATCTTTTATATCGATATTTGTGATAGCTGAGCCATCGTATATGTTAAAAATTTTATATAAATGTCTCAATTTATCCGTCATACAGAGGAGATGCTGTCCGATTTTCGAACAAGTTTATATGTCTGGAGGCGTGACATAGATTGTCCTAACTAAAGAAAAACCAAGACCCGCAAGTTCAGATTACACATTTAGACAAGATTTGTGCAAGGTGCAACAGTTTGTCCACGGGGATCCATTCTAAGCTAGGGTAAGGGTTGTGGAGGCGGCACGGATCTTGGGATGTATGGCATCAGAGGAGTTCCATGTTCAATTGGACCATGATCAATCGTCGCTCTTGAACTTGGAGGTGTACCGCAATAATCAGCTTTGTTGATGCTTGCTAGATCTCTATCATTTCTGATATTGATGGTGAGGTATCTGTTAACCTGTGAAATAGGTTGCTAGTCAGTAACACAAACAAGATAAGAGAATGTCTGACGATAATGGGATAAATGTATACAGTAAGGCGTGATGAACTGATCGAGAAGTTTCAAGTTTGCAGATTAAACTAATGCAAAGAAAAAAAAAAGATTCTTTCACATTAGTTCTACAATGAAGGGAGGTGCAAAATTTCTAAAATGTTGTCTTATTGAGAGGTGTCAAACAAAAAGTGATTTGAAAATTCTTCAGTCAAATCAGGTTAAGTCATGCAGGTACATTCGCCTGTCATATACTACCCAATTAGAATTTCATAATACAATATTTTCACTAGGTAAAATCTCTTCTTCTTCTTCTCTTTTTGACAAAACTCATCAAGCAAGAACTGTGGCCATCATATGAAATAGAATGGCTTGCTAAGTCTTAGCAGTTGGCAATGCATCAATGAGCTTATCTGTGTTAAAGACCATCAATCACTGTACAATCCAAAGCTTAAGTATTAACAGAGGATTCATTATGTTGTGATGCTTTTAACATCCACAATGGATGTTGGATTATGAGGCGTCATAAAAGAGTAGATATTGCAACGTTAGATGTGCAAAAGATCAACACAAAAAACTGAGGTAATATCAACAGACAAGCAAGGGGTTCAACTGCTTAGGATTATATAGAAGGCACAGTCCATGAGTTTATAGTTTAACTACTTAGGCTTATGTGTTTCCTGTTACTGAAGATGGTCATGGTACTTCTACCATGCGCAAGGATAACTATTACAGTTCGATTAGCCAATGTCGGACCTGAGACTCCACAATGAAATATGAATTGCATGAACGTAAGAAGAAAAAAAAATCTACACTTAAAATGACTCCAGAGCTAAAGAATACCAAAAAAAAAAAAAAGGAAGGAAGCATACCTGCGGCATTGAAAACTATAGTCGTGAAGAAAAGTGATCCTGTCGACAAGCGAAGATCGATTCTCCTCAGATGACTCGGTCTGCTATAGCTCGGAAGTCGGGGTCTGGCTTGGAGGAGTCGGGCTTAGGTCCCTCGGCTCGGACCAAATTGGGAACACAAACCATGGAGTTGAGGTTGCAAAATGACAGCAATCCTTTCTACAGAACCAGATGGGGGGTTTATATAGGAGAGAGGTAACTCCCTGCTGTGTCAAGGCCGGCAAATCTCATTAAGGGAGAATCAGTGACAGATTGTGATAGTGACAGCCGTATTAATGTTGTGAGACTGCCACAGCCGCCTGACACCCTGCCTAAGTTGTCTCTTCTGTCCCCCATTGACTCTTGGCGGCTCTGTCAGGCAATGATTATGCCGGGAGGGTTGTCCTCTGATTATTTGATAGGAACGGCCTATAATTGTTCGACCATCCTAGCGTGATTGCGAGCGCCTGACTCCGAGGACCGACCCCGAGTACCCGACCTCGGGTGACTGACCCCGCATCTCCCGACCTCGGGGGACCGACCCCGACTGTCCCGACCTCGAGTGTCCGACCCCGAGTGTCCCGACCTCGGGGGACCGACCCCGAGTGTCCCGACCTCGAGTATCCGACCTCGAGTGACCTTTGGCCCGGCCTATTTACTACAGGTCCAGAGTTGTAATCGAACCCGATCGAGCCCCTAATCCTTCTAATAAATCATCCACCCGGATCACAAGCCTTCCTCTCAAGTCTAGTCGAAGGAGGAGTTCAGTCCGACTGACTAGGCTCCTTGCTTGGTCGGCTCACCTCTTCTTCATCTTCCAGCACGTTACATCGTACGGTCAATCTTTTTCTTTAAATGTCGTATCCTCCATCAAATCCCCATTAATGCAGGGCCACGTGTCATTTCCCGACTGGAGGTCTCTGGCAACGAAGCGTCACCGGCGTGGCTCGTGCGACGTGCAAGCGAAGCTTCGAGGTCTGGGAAATGGCAGAGATCGGTCGGCGAGGAGTCTACCCCGCCACTTTCCTTTTCTCCATCGGACGGTCCTCCTGGTTTTACCGGTGGTATAAATAGGCTCAACTCCTCATTTTACCCCTTTGTATCCCGACCTTTGCCTTCTCCCTGACTTTCGTCCGATCTCCGCCACCCGACCTTCTTGATTCCGGCGAACAGTGTTTCCGGCGAACTTCAGTTTTAGGTACTCCTTTTCTTTTGCCGAGCCTTTGTTGTGCCTTTTCCGACTTCATTTTGATGGTCGAATCGTCTGCGCCCCCCGAGCCATGGTATTTAACTACCCGTTCTTCACTAACCTTAGGTCAGCTAGAAACCTTGCGCATAGATTATCTAATCCCCGAAGACCACCCAATGACTCTTCGCGACCGTCGGGGTCGGGCTCACGAACCTCCCTTAAGCTACTTCACCGTCTTCTCTGATCAGCTGTTGGCCGGCTTGCGATTCCCTCTCCATCCTTTCTTCCGCGTCGTCTGTCGGTATTTCCAAGTGTCATTGTCCCAATTGGCCCCGAACTCAATCAGAATCTTATGCGACGCTGTAATTATCTTCACCGCCCACAAAATCCCTCTAGACCCACGGGTTTTTCATTGTTTCTATTATCTTAAGAAGCAGGAGCCCGGGAATTTCTATTTCTAGGCTCGCATTAATTCAGCCTTCTTAGAGAAGGTCCCTTCCTCTAATAAGGGCTGGAAGTCCCATTTCTTCTACATCCGATCAAACCCCACTGCCAATTGGCCCACCGCGTGGGTAGAGTTCCTGCCGGATCACCCGCAGCTGCCCAAAAATCTCCGCTCAGATCCGGGCTACCGATCTGCCTTCTCCAAGCTCGGGGGAGCCCGGTACCATGCGGGCAAGCTATTGATAGAGGGTATGCTGTATCTCTTCCGGCTGAGCCAAGTCCCGGCGGAGCTACCCAGCACCCTCGGTACGTCTCTATTCAATTAGCAAATTTGTTAATGCTAACTAAAACTTTTTCCTTTGTGCAGCCGAAGCCATGTATAGCGCTAGGGTTGACGCCGTGTTGGATCAGGAACAAGCAGCCATGGATGCTCTGGCGGCCCAGCTAGCGGCTGCTCGGGCGGTACCACCAGTAAACATCGCATCAGATCCTGAGTTGCCAGAAACTGCAGCAAACGATCCAGGAGAGAACCTCCCGACTGGGGGTTCGGGAACGACGACTCGGGCAGCGGGCGAGGGGACATCCGCCCTAGCAGAGGAAGAAGAAGAGGAAGAAGATCAGGCAGCTTCTACTAGCTTGGTTCGGAAGCGCCGCCGGCTTGTCCTCCGCTTGGGTACGCCTTCGCCTCCAGCCCCGACCTCAGGGGATCAAGTTGTCGCACCCTCTCGACCTGATCAAGCCATGACCAGCCCTCGAGTTCCGGCCCCAGGCTCAACTCCTGTTCCAGCTGTTCCTCGACCTGACGCTCGGGGTCCGACCCAGACAACACCTCGCTCGGCAACCCGACCTCCTGCCTCTATAACAATACCACCCGGTGCATCGACCTCGGGGACCGCGCCGCGCCCTCCGGCCCCTCAGACGAGCACCGCAAACATTGACGTTGTAGAGGCCCTTCTGTCCATGCATTCCCCTCCAAGGTCAGCTGTGGACGTTCAAGTGCCCTCAGCTACTATTCTAACTCCAACAGTCCAGCCACAACCACTTAATCTGCATGGCATGTTGGTCTCGGGCTGGGAGGAAGGATGGACGGCGTCTTTCGCGATGGACCCTGTCAGCTTGGCTGACCACTTCTTCATGGGCCTGACTCAAGTACCCTCTCCCGTCCTTCGGCTATTTATGTTTATTCTTACGCCCTTCGTGCCATTTTGCAGCAATGGGCATTGGGCCATGCAGTTAGCCAAGCGCTGGTCACCAACACTCGGGAGCGTCGGGCGGCCGAACGGAGAGTGAGAGACCTGGAGGCCAAAGTGGCGCAATGCACCATTCCTCCGGGCGACGAGGGGCTGGACCAGCTTCATTTAGAAATAACTGCACTGAGGTTGCGCATATCAGAGTTGGAGGTCAGCTCGAAAGAAGAGCAACGGTTGTTGGCCCAGTCTGCTGTGGAGTTGGAATGCCTATCTAACCGGGTGGCTCATTTGGAGGGCGAGAATAAGGTCCTCAAGACCCGGTACACCCGAGCCCATTCCGACCTGTCCAAGAGAACAACAGACGCCAAGGGGCTTCAGCGAAAATTGAAGGAGTCGGACGCTGCTCATCACCAGACTCAACTCACCCTGAAGAACAAAGAGACGGAGCTGGCCACCCAACAAGAGGCCTTTCAAGGTTTGGAAGCTGAATTAGTGAACAAGGAGGCCCAGTTGGCCGCTCGGGAGACCTCCATTCAGGGGAAGGATGTCGAGCTCGCTTAGAAGAATACTGAGCTTGCTCGGCTTAAGAAGGAGTTGGAGGATTATAAGTCGGGCGAGTCCGCCCGGATTGAAGCAGCCCGACTGGCCTACATTAAGTCAAACCCCTTCTTGGACCAAGTGGCGGAGCGCACTGGTGGCATGATTGTGTACGGCGTGAAGGGCGCTATCCAGCAGCTGACCGAGGCCGGCCACCTTCCCGAGGACCTTCCCCCCAACGTAGTGAAGCCGAGGCTGATCAAGGCATCGATTCCTGAAGATGCCTTCCCCCCGTTTACTTAGGTTAAATTTTTACTTTCCTTTGTTTCGTAATGACTCGGCCTTTTGGCCTTAGAAAGTTTGCTATATTTTGAGTTGACTCGGCCCTCGGGGCTCAATTTTGTAGGGGTCGTGAGCCCTTCTTCGATTATGTTAGCTTGTTATGGTTTTACTTCAATCGCTCCAACACCGTATTTGTTTGCTTGCGCCGCTTGAGGTTTTTGTTAAGTATTGTCCACTTGGAGTGCCCGACCGGCTCTATGAGGGCCAACGCTTGAATCATATCACGAATTTTCACAAAGCGCTGACCTCTCGGTACGTTCATACCGTTCCTTTTAGTTCGATGTCGTGAGCCAAGCATCAAATTGTTCTAAGTGTTGGACGCTCAGTGTATTTGAGCTCTCAGTCGTTCAGTCAGGCCGTTACCCGGGTTCGGGCATATTTGTTTAGTCGGGTCGATACCCTGACTTGGCGTTCTATCTTGTGTCTGGCGAGTTAACCTTATCGGCGAAGCCGAGTTAGCTTGTGTGCTTTGGTTCAACCAGTTCAGCTTTATCAAGCTAACCTACTATTCCTTTTGTCTTTCAGAACGTGGGGAGCCATGCCCTGGCAGTGAAGATCACAGAAATGCGTTGATTTGTATTTCCCTTACGCAAGAGTCTAGACACCGTCCGACTTACCCTGACCGAACGTGGATCGCCACACCCAACCGGGCCCGACCGAACGTGGAACACCACGCCCGATCAGCGCCGAGTCCGGTGGGTGCGTGAGAGCAAGCTCACTTATAACTTGCCTTTGCAAGAGTCTGGACACCGTCCGACTTACCCTGACCGAGCGTGGATCACCACGCCCGACCGGGGTAGGATTTGCTGGGTAAAACTAACACCAATTTGTCCGAGCTGCTCATTCATCTATCGCTGAGCCGGTCTTATTGGTTCGCTATTCTTATTTGTCCGCGTCGTATTTTATGCCCGAGCTGCTCTCCAATTAATGCTGAGCAAGCAAGACTTGTTCTCGAGCTACAATATTGCCGAGTTGCCTAAGTGTCGAGCTACTTGATGCATGCCAACCTGCTTTCTTGAAATTGCCGAGCTATTTAAATACTTGCTGAGCTAGTTTCATAATTGTTGAGATGCCGGGATGCTCATTCATTTGAGCTAATGATCGAGTTGTTCAATTAATTTATTGAGTAGCTTATTTAATGCAGGTTGTCGAGTTGCCGAGCTATTCAAGCATTGCCGAGCAGAGCGGTTGAGTGCCAAGATGAGTGGTTGAGTGCCGAGCAAAGCGGCTGAGTAGCTGAGTGCCGAGCAGAGTGGCTGAGTAGCTGAATGGCTAAGTGGTTGAGTGCCGAGCAAAGCGGCTGAGTAACTGAGGCGTGTGAGCAATCACCTTTATAACTTGCTGAAGAGCAAGTGTCTCAATGTCGCTCGGGAGACCTTAATGGAGCATGGGCAGCCACGCCCCGGTCCGCCGGGAGGTCGATGGTTGTAGGGGAGCATGCCCATTTATAACATGCAAAGGCAGGAGTTTGGACACCGTCTGGCTTACCCTGACCGAGCGTGGAATGCCACGCTCGACCGGGCCCGACCGAACGTGGAACGCCACGCCCGATCGGCGCCGAGTCCGGTGGGTGCGTGGGAGCATGCCCACTTATAACTTGCAAGAGCAAGAGTCTGGACACCGTCTGACTTACCCTGCCAAACGTGGAACGTCACGCCCGACCGGGCCCGACCGAACGTGGAGCGCCACGCCCGGCCGGCGCCGAGTTCGGTGGGTGCGTGGGAGCACGCCCACTTATTGTTGGGACCGGGTGCATGTTGACAAGGATACGGGTTCGTAAAATTCTAAATTTTTACGTGCAACGGAAAAATTAGCATAAAATAATTTCTCAAATTATTCTAACCACGTATCTAGCATGCAACCTTATGGTGTGTGGACATGATCATAAAATAAAACTTTGCGGAAAAGTAAACTAATTTACCAAGTACCTCGCGTAACTCGAAGTAAGGGACGAGATCCAACCGTAGCGTCCCTTGGAAGCTTCGCCTATATTCGCGTCCACGCCGAGTTCTCTTCGGGATGACTTCGCAAAGTCACGAGTTTTGTGCCGACGAGAACTACTAGATTCTCTAAAGGCACAACTAGAACAACAAGAGAAAAGATAGGAAACTAACCACCAAGAGACGGAATCTAAATTCCGAGAAGGAAGGAGATGTGATCCGCTTCTTCTTCTCCGAGGTCGTCTTGGTGGATGAAGCTCACGCCCACCTTGGGAGTTGCGCCGGCCCTAGGGGAGGAGAGAGAGCCGGCCCAGAGAGAGAGGGGCGCTGGCCCTAGAGAGAGAGAGGCGTGTAGAGAGAGAGAGAGCAATTAATCTCTTTATTAATTGATTAGGAATTCAAGACTTGCCTTTGGTTCCTTATATAGTTGCTTCTCCCTTGCCAAGTCTCTCTCTTAACGGAATTAACGGAATTAATTTTCATAAGAAATTTATCTTATAATCTTTCTTATGAATAATTTCGTTATGCCTAGTTTTATTATAACTAACTTTATAATAAAACAATTACTTCTCTCCTTTAATTATGGAATAAATTTTATAAGAAATTTATAAACTTTCTTATTATGAAAAAATCAATTCATAATTGATTTTATAAAATTAAAATAAACCATTCTATGGATCATTTTAATTTACATAAAAAGAATAAATTTCTATAAATTTATTTATATAAATTTCTTTATACAAATTTATTTATCCATAATTTATAAAACAAATCGCGCTAGATTTATTTTATTAATTAAACTAAATAAATTGGTTTCTTCCCCTTGTTGTGGCCGGCCAAACCAAAGGGGGTTAACACCCTCTTTGGCCGGCCAAATCGAGCCGAACCGATCGTGAATTAAACTCATTTAATTCGCCCAATAAGCCTTCAAAAGACTTAGCCATTTTAAGTTTCCGTTGCGCCTCTGATTAACTCAGATTCGACTTATTTCTCTTGATCGGAAAATCTAATTTTCAACTCGTTTTAAATCTCTCGGATTACTCGTAGTGCGTGTGACTAAATAGGCTTTCGATTTATGTTGACCGTCTATAATTAACCAATTATAGAACGATCATGAGTGACACCTAGTAGTACATCATGACCCCCAATTAATCGAAAGATCAACGGTTGACCTCAGAAAGAATTCCGAAACCCTTTAGCAGCTCTAATGAATCGTGCCCGATTCCCTTCATCATCTTATACCCACTTGGTTCAGGACATGGTCTGTTTGTGTCAGTCCCCATTAGACTGACTACGTCACACCTAGCCCAAGTAATGTCTTTCTCGTCCTTTGGATTTCTAATTACTCTCATGTATTTTAGAGACTCGCACTCTAAACATGATATGCTCTGGCCAGAGGTTTTGAGTAACAATTCGACGATAGGCCTGGGTATACATCTCCTCTCAAGGAGTGGTGAATTCTTTGTAGGTTGTTCAAACATCTTCGGGCACTTCGGCTTATACCCAATCATCCTGGGTCCACACCTCCTTGGAGATGCTTGCTTAAGATGTTAAAGTATAAGTCTCTATGACCAAGATGACTTGAACACCGCAAGTCAAAGGAACATCGCACTTAAACCGCAGTAAGAACTTCATTGACATATCTATATAGATAACCATATGAAGTCTTACAGCTAGTCACCCCAATGAACTAGTTCCCTTAACTAGCATCCATGTTTATCTCCGGACATCCCAATGTCGCCAGCCAGTGAGAATCAGCTGATTAGAGAATAACCCATGCTAGTCTCAACAGAATTGATAGTGTCCGTATTTATCAATTCATCGACTAGGGATATTTTCAATACTTCACATTTGCACATTTAGAGATAATCATTAGTTGTGATCCCATCACAAATTCTCTTATGCTGTGAGTTGTATTGCGGACATTCAGTAGATGAGTTTAAGATCCCAATCAAATACACAAACATGTATACTCAAATAGTGAATTATCATTTATTAAAATAAATGTTTACAATCATAAGACGATTGCCTTAGGACACTTCTCTCATATCACTAACACTTATAACCTGCAAGAGCTGCCTTTCAGGTGCCTTGAGTTTCACTATCATATGCACGTGATACAATTACAATGGTCACTCAACTCAACTTTCCTCACGATACAATTTTAAGTGTGTTGCACTCTAAGGTCTTCCCTGCTTCTTTCCTTGGGCATCTTGCAAATAATAGGCTCCCGACTCCAACTTCTCGATCATCAGGAAGAGTTCTCCCCATTGGGGCTTTAGCTTGCTCATCTCCCCGACTGGTTTGACTCTCTTCCATACACAGTCGTCGACTTGGAAACTCCGAGGTATGACCTCTGGATTGTATCTTCGCTGCATCATCTGTCGGTAAGCAGTCATTCAGACCGACGCCCGATCCTGAATCTCCTCAATCAGATCCAGCTCTAGACGCCTCATTGCCTGTCACAACAGCAGATTTGCCTTCTTCCTCTTCGATCAGCGAGGAACTCTGGCAACTCACGATCGCCGAGCCCACGAAGGAGCAAGCTCCTTCACTGGCGGTGACTCCAGTCATCGAGCAAGGGCTTGAGGGGTCCCGGTCGGTCAGACTTCGGCAGTGTCGGAAGGAAGTGCTTCGTTAGAGCTAATCATTTCCTAGTCGAGGTTGTCGACAATACTCTTTTCCACAATGATGTAAGCATATCGTCGGAATCAGTATCCGGCTGATACTTCTCCCTTCGAGTCAGAGGAGTTCAGGTTTCGTTGCCTCAAGAAGTCATTCAAGTCCTTGATATTGTTCTCAGGGAGTCTCCTTATGTCATATATACTTCAGTAGGACGTTCTTTTGAAGTCGGCAAACTCTCGCACAGACCCCTCCGGGAGTCTGTCGAACCAGCACTGAGCGGGACCTACCAGGGTGGTCAGGAACGCTCGGCAGTTGATACTTTCCGTGTATTGATGCAGCCAGGCTTCATTCTCAGACTTCATCAGGTCTTCCTCTAGATCTGCAGCTCCTTCATATTCTGGAATGGACAAGAGTCGGAAATGCTTGGGGGCTGGCTCTTGCAGAACTTGACTAGAGAAAGGGAGTCCAGTGCGCTCGGTCGGAGCCTGAATAATTGGAGCCTTCCCTTTGTTGATTCTTGCTTGGCTGAAAGAGACTTTCACTAGGTCGGACTGTCTCGCACCCTCGGACGGGTCGGAGTGCGCTTGATGGAAGTAGGGGCTCTGACCCGGGCGAACTCCTCCTTCAGTGCCCACGCGAACTGCGGGCTCAGCTAGGCCCTCCTGAGTGGGGCGAGCGACCATTCTCTGCTCTATTGTCAGCTTCTGAGCTTTGGCTGCTACCAGCAAATCAAGGTCTTCTTGTGAAAGTGTCACGGTCACCCGGTTGGAATCACTCATCTTCAGCTTTCGATCAGGCGGATTCTCACAGACGGCGCCAAATTTGATCCTGTCGACAAGCGAAGATCAGTTCTCCTCGGATGACTCGGTCTGACCAAGATGACCCGGTCTGCTGTAGCTCGGGAGTCGGGGTCTGGCTTGGAGGAGTCGGGCTTAGGTCCCTCGGCTCGGACCAAATTGGGAACACAAACCATGGAGTTGAGGTTGCAAAATGACAGCAATCCTTTCTACAGAACCAAATGGGGGGTTTATATAGGGGAGAAGTAACTCCCTGCTGTGTCAGGGCCAGCAAATCTCATTAACGGAGAATCAGTGACAGATTGTGATAGTGACAGCCGTATTAATGCCGTGAGACTGCCACAGCCGCCTGACACCCTGCCTATGCTGTCTCTTCTGTCCCCCATTGACTCTTGGCGGCTCTGTCAGACAATGATTATGCCAGGAGGGTTGCCCTCTGATTATTTGATAGGAACGACCTATAATTGTTCGACCATCCTAGCGTGATTGCGACCGCCTGACTCCGAGGACCGATCCCGAGTACCCGACCTCGGGTGACTGACCCCGCATCTCCCGACCTCTAGGAACCGACCCCGAATGTCCCGACCTCGGGGGACCGATCCCGACTGTCCCGACCTCGAGTGTCCGACCCCGAGTGTCCCGACCTCGGGGGATCGACCTCGAGTTTCCCGACCTCGGGGGACCGACCCCGAGTGTCCCGACCTCGGGGGACCGACCCCGAGTGTCCCGACCTCGAGTGACCTTTGGCCCGGCTTATTTACTACAAGTCCAGAGCGATAATCGAACCCGACCGAGCCCCTAATCCTTCTAATAAATCATCCACCCGGATCAAAAAGGAATACAAACAAACCCCCAGCCACCAGAATCATAGCAAGGAAGCGAGATCTCATCTTCCAACAAATTTCTTCCCCTATAGCGCTGAGAAAAAGGGGGCGAAGAACAAACCCTAAATAGCCAAGGAGCCCATGAAGCTTGGGATTTAGGGACGAAAGAGGCAGACAAGCAACTGAAGCAGGGATTTCAAAAATACAAAAAACACCATCGCAGTTGGCTCCCATGCTCTCCTCAATCACTACCTGGCAGAGACAAGGAGAACCCGAGGGCGATTGAATGTGAGAGCGTGGGGTGGCGCGCTAGCCTCGGGCAGTGATGGAAGGCATGCAGTTGCGAAAGACTCAGAGATCGAGAGCACTGCAACAATGGCGTTGGCAAATGGCAATGGGTGCTCCAATGGGCCGACCGTCATCTCTCAGCCCAATACGATTACTTAATTCGCGTTGGCGTCGAGTGAACCTACCGACGTTTCGGTTTTCCCTTCTTCGAATCGAGACACCATGGCGGCGGAGGGCAACTCGTCGTCGGGAACAGTACGATCCTTGTGCTTGCCTCCTTATCTTTGTAATCCATTGTGCTAGTACCCGGTAGATCCCTGTGATCGGTGTATTTCTGATCCTTAGCTCAAGGTGGACGAGGAAGAGCTCTTAGGCGCCGAATCCGGCTGGGTCGAGGCTCGAACGACCTGCGACCACCTGCCATCGTTGTGCCCCGACCTGTCCCAAATTCCTCTTCCGGATTCCCCCTGCACGAGGTTTGCCTCTTCATCAATTTATGAATATCTGATTCGAGTTTCTTTTTTTTTTCGACTGCAAATCGGAGATCAAGAGGAATCGAGGTAGGAGATAAACCCTAACGATTTTAGAGGTTTCGTAAGGCCCTTCCTCGATTTGAATGTTTCCTCATCTCTAAGTTCCATCACCTGTTCGTAATAATGCCTCCGAAACATCATTTACTTAACTGGTCGTGTCAAAGCAAATTTCAGGTGCCATCACCCTGCCGAAAACTGGCTGTGTTTGAGCTGCAAAGATGTTTTCTGCAGTCGTTTTATCAACAAGCACATGGTGAACCATCACCAAGAAACTGGGCACTGCCTTGCTTTGAGTTTCAGGTTCGATAAATTGCCCTCTTTGTCCATGGGCCGATTAGCTTCGAGTGAGTGCCTGTTTAATGTTTTGTGATTAACATCTGGCAGCGATCTATCAGTTTGGTGCTTCAACTGTGATGCATATCTGGATGTCCAGATGATCAGGCAACTTCGACCTGTTTATGAAGTTGCCCATCTGCTAAAATTCGGCGAGCGGCCTTCTTTCCCGGCATTGGAGATTCCGTAATCGCAGAAAGATGGTTCTCACTTGCGCACTTTAACTTCTGCTAGTAGCTAAAATTTTCAACTTTTAACCCCAGCAAGCTCACTTCTGTTTTTGATCAGTGTGTTGCTTCTTTAGAGTAACTACATGATGCTAAACTTTGACGTTTGCTGTAGACTTTCGCCGATCACATTGGCATTGCTTTTACCTAACTAGTATTTTCTCACTTTAGAGATGCAGATCAGCGGACTATCCCGATCTCAAGGGTTATGCTTTTTCCAACTCCATGGTCTGATCGATCAATTCTTATCACCTTCCGGTCGAATCCTTCCAATCCTAAGGACTCGGCTACCCACAATTCCCTGTAGATGAATAGCCATACCATCAGACCAGGGCAAGGGGTTTTGTCCTTATATCTTGTGCTATTCCATTGGGTATTTATTATTTAAACTACTCTTATATGGGCTACGCCTTGGGGCCCAACGGGCTTTGGAGGTTCATAGGCTCATCCCGTAATAAATCCTGCACATGAGACGTCGGGTGCACATAAAATAGTGTCATTATACGGATCTAGAATATGGATGATGGGATTGATCGATACAATAAAAATATAATGATTTGACATTTTTCTCATTATGATATAAGACCTAATTAACGAAGGGGATCACATATGTATTATAAAAGGGTTCTGATCATGTCGCGAAGTGAGGTGGTGATCCCAGGAGTGAGATGGTCCTTCAAGGATTACGAAACCGCTGAGGCTGGCTGCGAAGTTGGCTCGCTCTTATCCTGTAAGACAGAGACCGTTAGAACCCGTCGGGAAAAGTCCTCGGCTAGGCACTCTGACAGTCAAGTCAGTACTCGACGGTGGCAAGCGAAGGGAAAGTAATAGAATAGTAAGCAATCCACTATTGCACGTCCCTTAGAGATGCGGAGTGAATAGACTTATATAGTCGAGGAAACTGACAGCTCCTGCCCCACCTGCCACCTGTTGCCATATAGTGAGGACAAGGTGATGCATGCCCAGGGGTGACAGGATAAAGTAGTGCATATTGAGTTAAGGAAAGGGGCACTGTCAGCTTAATGGTCGGCGTCATTTGGTGCCGCTCGGCCTGACATCAATGTATGTGGTTGTAGTATGGGGGACAGAGTATGAGCAGGATATCCGTCGTTTGAGCCAGGGTGGCACCAGTCCGGCGCTGACCCCATACTGCTTCGGGTAGTTTGATGTCAGGCAGTGGTTGTTCTGCCTGCTAGGGCATGGTAGGGCCGATTGATGACTCTTGAAAGGAGAATGTCGACTGGGGGCACTGAGTAACGAGGTCGACTGAGGGCCTGTGATGAAGGTGCCGACTGGGGCACTGAGTAACGAGGCCGATTGTGGGCCTATGATGAAGGTGTCGACTGGGGCCCTGACGGATGAGGCCGACTGAGGGCCTTTAGTGATATATTAGCTAGATTTCTCATATGTTCGGGCTTACCCGAGGAGCGTGGGTCGCCACGCGTTGACTGGGAACCAAACGTATAAGGGTAAGAGATTGAGTTAGGCATTATCTGAATGTAGAGGATCTCAGGGAGCGTGGGACGTCACGCGTCCGACTAGGAACCCTCGAAGAGCAACGCGGGGGCATGCCTGCGAGAGAGTCTAAACAATGACCTGGGTCTATCCCTTTGCTTTCCCGAGGGAGCTAGGCCAGGTCGCCCGTATGAGCCTTCTATCCCACGGGCTACCAAAGCCCGCGGACCTATCCTCTACTAAGGAGGCGCCAGGCTGTCGAACCAGACTACACATAAGCTGGCCCGGTATCATGTTCCATTCTCATGATTATAGGTACACTTTCTCTATGCGGGCATGCCTTTTTCTACTTTCATCTTTTCGGCATCTCCCCCATTTAACTCGACCATCGAAGTTATTATACCAGGGTTATCCCTGACTTACTTATTAATGTTTCTTCTTCTTTTTCTCTATCGTGATCTTATAGATATCTCTATTTTAAGATCTTCTCCTAAGTTAATCTTGAAGTTAATTTATAGGTGATTCAACTTTTATGGATTTCAACATGTGTTTTAGAGAAATAAAAAATTCTGAAATAAGAGTATTCTGAATGTTAATTACTTGTCAACTCAATCCTTGAACTTCAGCTTTCTGCTAGCAGGATAAGGAGTAATAACTTCTTTTAAAATTCCGTATTAGTGGGATTTATTTTATTTATTTATTTTTTTTTTTGCAGCGAAGAGCTTTTATGCTTGAATTTCTGTACTAAAGCTGTGGAGAAAAGGATGAACTAAATTAAATTTGGTGTAGATTTTGTTTTTATATTATTAAAATTATTATTTTTTATATTTGTATAATATGTGATAAAAGACTATTCACTCATCCCCCGTGTCTCTGTCAATTCGTCTCAGGGCTAACACGAAGGATCACGAGACTACTATCTCGGATGCTTAGGATAGAGTGTGGGGAGGCTGGGCACATTAATTTTATCGGATTTTGATCCCAGACCGCAAGATAATAATATCATATATATTAACCATCAGTTCATTCTATAAGGTCATTATATCTACATAATATGGTGAATCAAGAATAAGTGAACCTGGGATGACCGTCCCAGTCTCATAAAAATTTTTTCATCGATTATCAGGATAAATCAAAAAACGTTCACAATGAATAATCTAGAAGCTCAACATCTCAGGATTTACATCCTATTATATTTGCATAATAGTACTATATGCATATATATCATTAAAGTGTTGTGATTTTTCTAGGTTTTATCAGTTTATCAATATTTAAAATTGAGATGGAATCAATTTTATCTATTTTATAAATATTTAAATTAAATCAACAAATTAATGAATTCAAGTTTTTTTTCCTCTTTTGTTTGACTCGATTTTGTCCAATTCGATCTAACTTATTTATTTATTTATTTATAAATGCCCATCTCCAATTCTAATTCTATGTTTATGGAGAACAAACAAGTCTGAAACAAACAGTCTGGAGAAGCGATCCAGTGTGGATAAAGAGGCATCACCTCCACAACATAAGCATGAACACGTGGATTGCAAAGAGATCTATGCCAGCCAACATGTGTGTGGCCGGAGAATCTACCATTACTTTATCGATATCTATAACTTAGAGTCTTAGGACACCATTGGGCCCCTCCACAGCATCCACCCGACAAGATAAGAGATAGCATTCATCGTGTGATGTCTTACTCCTCGCTACACGACAAATGTCTTCGTCCCTTTTATTCGTTTGTTTTTTCTTTTTCTTTTTATAATTTTCTTTAAAGTAGATGTAGATATTACTCGGCAATTAATGTGACATAATTCATTAAAATTAATCACTTTGAGGCGGTTTCAAAGGTTGTTCTGTCCAATAATGTTTGATGTGTCAATTTAATTGATGAGAGGGTCTACTTAAAATTATGAAATTTCTAGAAGACATATCTAATTTTTAAAAAATATATTTATTTTTATTTTATTCCTTTCATGATGGTATTATATTTTAAAAATAAACATCACTATAACACTGTATAAACTCTAAACTTAGCATTATAATAATACTAATGTTTAAAATACAATATTATAGTTATGTTATTTTTTAGAATTTAATATCACAATGATTTTTTTTTATAAATTCTGTATTACTTATTCTTTGAATACAATATAATAATTGATGAGAGGATCAAATGACGTATTCCTTCGAATGCCATAAAATGATGGACTAGGGAATACAATAAAAAATAAATATATCCTTTGGAAATCTGAAAATTAAATATATTTTTTTAAAATTCTATAATTTTAACTGCCCCTTTGGTTAATTGCGGTACTTTAAATATAGAATTTATGATTTAAACATTTAGTTCATGAAACAATGATTTATAAAATCAAGTACACCGTGTTTGGAAACCCTTTAAGTAAGGAATTAAATTCGGACCGCAATTAAATTCCAATTTCTATGTTTGGAATAAATTATAAAAATAGAATTGAATTGAATTCAATTATTATACTTTTACGATTTTATCCTGCGAGGATGGAGTCGGAACAACTTTGATTTGTTTTGTGAGAGGATGATTTAGTAATTTAATTTGTTTAAGTAAAAGGAATTCAATTCCTTTCACAAATCATATGTGTTTAGGTGTGATTTATTTTGAGGGGTTTGAAAGGAATTGGAATTCAATTCCTTAGCAATTTCTTTTTGAAAATTGCTACATGGAATTAAATTCCAATTCCCAGAGGAATTCCAATTCCTTCCTTTCCAAACAGGATGGTAATGATTCAATGTAAGAATGATAAGGGATCGAATTTAAATCAGATTCTTCGTCCCTATATTCATCGAATATTGGATATTCATTTTTATATCTATACTCATTAAAAAAAATCAAATATCTTCTATATTAATAATTTTCTTTTTTTAATCAAACTATATCATAAAACAAAAAATATTAGAATTAACAAATCTATTAAAAAATAAAAAATATAATTTAAAAGATAAATTAAATATTTATATAATCTATTTCTAAAAAATAATAAATTAAAAAAGAATAAATTAAAAAAGAATATTATTTAATATATATATAATTAAAAGATAATTAAATATTTATATAATCTATTTCTAAAAAATAATAAATTAAAAAAGAATATTATTTAATATATATATAATTTAATTAAGTATTTGAGTCGAATTTTAAATATCGACAGTCCTTTTATATAAAGAAGAGTCGAATATCATATTTTCTAAAAAAAAAATTCATTCTTAATTAAAAAAAAAATGATGAATTAGACAGCAGACAAATTGAACCTGGAGTGATCGATTCGATCCCACGAAAGTTTCTCATCGGTCACCAGGATAAATCGGGAAGTGCTCGCGGGGTAGTCTAGAAGCCCAGCGTTTCAAGGTTCGCGCCCCATTTGGAAAAAATTTTTTTGTAAAATACGTCGTAACTGGGGATCGAATAGAAAATATCTGGGTTAACTATTAATAATTTTACTGTTGCACCGTAGTCCCGGGACATTCCTAATTCAGTAACAACGGAGTAGTGACTTGCGACCTAAAAATACAATAAATTAAAAAGTCAATTATTTGTCACATAATGCGCCACCTATCACATCGGGATAGGGGCGAGGGCCTCGTAAAACATCAAAACCCACTTCCTAAAGTCCCGATACAAAAAAGGAAGCAAATAAATACATCAATATAATTATAACGTAAAGTAGACATCTTTTACATGTTTAACCCCTAAATATTTAATCTCATCCGATCATTTTATATAACAAAGCGACCACGGTATTTGTATGCGATTAAACTTTACGGCTAGAGAATATAATTAACGCATTACCCCTTCCACTATTGACCTTTATTATTTTTTAACTACTTTAATAGGTTCAACTAGAATGGACGGTGAGGACACATTACTTTATTTTAAATTTTAATATTTATACAGTTATACAATGTTATTCGTTACTAAGTAGTTGTCCTCGTCGTCATCTCCATCCCCACTAATTCAGCTTTTTAGCATATCAGATATGAGTCCAAAAATGATTGTTTGATATATGAAAGCAAATATGTACAAGACTCTTTATGAAAAGGAGAGACTCTCCATCTTCATCAGCAAGGTTGAAAGTGGCAGAGTTGTCTTCTTATGATATGAATCATGCGGTCTCATCAGCATCTATCTACCTTTAACTTCATCATCCTCTCTAAAAATATATAATTAATGTGATGGGCTCTGGTACTAATTCTAACTTAGTCAATGCTACTAGCAGTGCGAATATTTATTTATTGAAGGTAGAGACGTCTCGGACAAGGCTCACTTGAGTTGAAGGGTTCTTTTACATATTTATTTATTTTTTATTGAATCCCGAGCAGATTGATCTTTAAATGTATGCTATGAATTTGTCCACTTGCATTTTAAATTTAAGATAAGTGAATTCCAAGTTGAGTGATATTTCAATTAAAGTAATGACAGTTTCTTTTTCAAGGTGAAGGGATGCTGCATGCCCCAAGGCTAGAAAGACAATCAACAGACTGATTGTGAACACTTGTCGTTCCTTTAATTCTTGTCGGTATTTGGATATCTCCGGTCAAGTTTGTGGAACAATAGATTCCTTAATTTTCATGTTTAAAACTCTGCTTCCTGAATCACTGAAAAATAAACAAAATTAGTTTATATAATTGAAAGGAAAAGAAGTTCCAATTCTTTCTCCAGACTGATCAATCATAATCCGGTTAGAATAATTCCATGTCCAAGAATGAAACCCAGGGTTATCCAGTTAAGCCCCCACATGCATTGTCGACAATTCATATAAACACACAAGCATGAAGCAACTCATCCACGATCATGTCCTCCACCTTTAATTTTTAAACCTTTTGAATCTTGTGAACTCGACAGTTCACTCTTTGATTGGATTAGTACAGCAAGAACAAAACCAGGCCTTTTCCTCCTTGGAAGATGATCCGGTCGGATATGTCATCTAACTTGGTAGAAAGTCCGGTCGGGTGGGGGCTCAGTCGGGTAAGGACAGTCGGGCGCACATGGTGTTAACCTAGCCTGATAAATGCACTGGACGATATGCGGATCCGGTCCGAGCGGTGACATCGGTCGGATGATCCCGGTCAACTGAACCCGACCTAGAAGGTCCAGTCGGGCGGACGAAACCACGCATCCCCTTTTGAAAAATGAGATACCAAGGGTATGGCTGACCGTCGGGCGAACGGTTCCGGTCGAGCATGCCCGACCGGACGGCTTGATCGCTCCTACCAATGAGATCACACCCCGCTTTAAGTGATTCACAAATTTGTGGCCGACCGTCTGGTCGGGCATCCCGACCGGCTGGTCGGACGGGTAGGTACCAAGAATGACCGAACCCACTCAGACGACTGCCTTACCCTAGAGCCGTTAAAAGCCGAGAGGCCGAGCCCCTCCGTGTGACCACTTTCGGTCGGTCGGCCAGATCCTAATGGATTCACAACTATATAATAGGACCCGCCCAAGTGGCCGCACTGTCTGAGTCATTTAATTATGATCAGACTCTCTCAAATATAGCAAGATCTTCGAAATCTTCTCATTATGAGGAAAAGACACCTGCCATAATTATGTCTTTCCAGAGCATCAGACATTAATGAGGTTGGAAGTGACAGCCTGGACAGACCTTTAGGCGGCTTTGTCAGACCCTCGGGAAGACTAAGGTTGTCAGGAGATTATGTCAGAAGATTGACTTTTAATGAGATAAGATAGCTCCGACAAGACAGAGACCTCCCCTCCCCTATATAAAGCCCCCTTGATGCTTCAGAGAGGGGATTCGGCTGCTGAAACAATTCCTCTTCATCTTCTGCTTCTGTGTCCCCTTTTTGGGTCCGATTTCAACTCAGCTCGGTCTTACCTGCTAACCTTTAATCCCGACCTGAATACCACTGCAACTCGTTTGTCTGACCGAGCCATCTGAGCGAGAGTCCTCTCCACTTGTTGACGGGATCAGAAGAAATGCAAGAAGAAACAGCCTTGTTATCATCCTTCCAATGATGCACAAACCTCTCATGTGATAGTATCCTTGGACAGTTGGATTCATATGTTTAAGCAAAAGGCATCATCTAAGACTTTTTTTGTGTGTGTTTGTTGGCCTAATTGAATCTAATACTGGTGGCGGCAAATTATTGTCTGAACAAGTAGCAAATAATCCAACTCCTGCTTCAGATCTGAAGCCATTAAGAATTCAAGGATTCTTCTCAAAGCATAATCTCGTCTCACTCATTTCCTAAATTATCAAGTAATAAAGGCAAGACATTAAAATACATTCTGATACAACTGTTGATTTAATTAAATGATTTAATTCTTTGCAGTCCAGGATCCATGTGATGTTCCTTGGCAGATTTAGCTGGTGTTTCGATTATTGGTTTATTTATTTTGTAGGAGTCCTGTAGTTTTCCCTTGTTTATTTTTATTATTATTTATCCTTTCCTGGCACTGTCGAGGCATCATTTCCCTTGATATATACTTGAACTGCACTTGCCAAGGCATTGGGATTTGTTTGGAGTGCTCATGTCACGAGTGACCCTTAAAATATTCTGGTGAGAGACTGAGGAGAATCTCAAATCCTACATCTGCCTTGGCGGATTGGGCATGTTCGGGTTATCATTCCAAACAAGTTTCGGCTTCAGGTTGTGAGAGAAGAACAGAATTCTGCCAAGGTGGATAAGGAAGTTGGGTGACAGGACGCAGGTGAGGATTGTCTCCTCCAATTTTGGATGCAACTGTTGTGTTCTTGAGTTGTTCTTCAGATTGCTCTTTCTTTTTTTCTTGGGGAGGCTTTCAGCTATTAAAGCTATCAGTTTACTCAATTCTCCCCAGGGAACTTTTGCTTTTTCAACTTGCAACTTTTCTTGGCTGTTTAGGAGTGGGAAGAAATGAGGGATCTTGCAAAATTAAGCTACTTTTTCTTTTGAGGAATATAATCTCCTTTCTTTAATTTACAGATCGTTTTAGTTCTGAAATGAACAAATTCCTTGAGGAGATTGTCTGATTGTTAAAGTTTCTCAAGGATCTGCCAAAAATAGAACGATACTGATCTTTCCTTTTATTGAACTCTGATAACCATCTAAAAAAAGAAAAATCTTGATGAAAAATAGGAAAATTGATTCTTGTTTCCCCTTTTGAAGTCAGTCAATTTCATATACAGTAGGATTCTATATTACGAAGTTTAGAAGATCAAATGTCTTGCCTTATAGCAACCAACATTGGTAGTTGACTGGTAATCTGAAACTCATTCAGAAGTCAACTGCTCTCGGCATCAATTCTTGGAAGAACAGCCGAGAATCAGAAAAACATTCAAATTAATTCAAGTAGCCGACCTCAATCAGATATCATACAAGGACGATGGAGGGATTCATGGATCAGTATGAGAAAGAACACATGTCGATGAAAAGGGTGATGCTGAAGCAGGAAGAAACTTTTAGACAACAGGTAGGAATCTGGATAGGGCATGTTCTCTCACCTCCGATCGACGTAGCATTCGTACAACTTGAGATTTTCTTATTCGTCTGCCTGATCCAGGTCCAGGAGCTCCATCGCTTGTATCGAACTCAGATGATGTTGATGAGAGATGCAAAACTAGATCGAGAATCCTGGAAGCCACTTCACAGTAACTCAAGCCTGCGAACACCGGAAGACAATGAAGAACCGAAGCTTGATGGTGACGAAGAGAGTGACCTGGAGTTGACGCTTGCCACAGGAAGCTACGGAACTCAAAGGAAGAAGAGAAGTGCATCAAACACTTCAGAATCAGGATCGAGTTTTTCTTCTTCACCGCGTGAATCAGGGTCTGTGAAGCACCAAAACCGTGACTGGGCAGTGCCAGATGACTCCTCAAGGATCGGAGGTGGAAGAAAGGGCACGGTGTTCAAGATTGAACAAATGAGACATGATGGATTACAGCAGCCTTCTTGGCTCTTTTCATGTAACAAGCAACATGACATGGTAGCTTCTTTTGGATTGTAAAAATAATACCACCATATTCAAACTCTCATATGCAAAAGTTAGAATCCTTTGAAGTTTGTCTCGTGCGCGTTTTGCTGAAGAACAGAGTATATTGATCCCGATTGATGGGTCTGGACATTCTCGGGTTGATATATGGTACGAAAAAATTACGTATTAGGGTCCACCGAGCCCAACCGTCGAGGTTGGATTCTCGAGACCACCTCGGGAGGACACACGTCCGAGATCATGCCGGGTCGTAGGCTCCCGAGACCACTTCGGAAGGACGGACCCCCGAAGTCATGCCGGACCTTAGACTCCCGAAACCACCTCGGGAGGATAGACACCCGGGGTGATTCCGGGCCTTAGGCTCCTAACCACCTCGGGAGGATAGACACTCGGGTGATTCTGGGCCTTAGGCTCCTGAGATCATCTCGGAATGATAGACCTCCGAGGTTATTCCGGGCCGTAGGCTCACAAGACCACCTTGGGAGGACAGACGCCCGATGTCATCCCGGGAGAGGACACCTCGAAACCAATTCGAGAGGATGGAGCCCGAAGATCAATATAGCAGATAGCCCGACTTCAAGTAGTCGTTCCGCTTTCCAGATCAGGAAAGTCGTCGGATAATTATTGTTCGTTACATGCGACAATTAAGGTCTTACTAATCGCAGCGGTCATTATCTAAAAGTTATCATGTAACCGAAGATTAGGGAACGTGGAGGAGAACGTGAAGACATGTATGACCAAGCCCTCAGGTATATAAATTGTTTCGACATCTTGGTAAGGGAGGTAAGCTTTCCGAACTTAAGACAATTCTACTTCCTTGTTGTCCTCCTAAGATAATTGTGATTCCTGACTTGAGTGTCGGAGTGGGCTCCGTCGGAAAACCTTCCGGTGTGTTCCCATTAATGCTCGTGTTGATCTAGCAGGGCGCGATCGTTTTCTCTTCGTCACCGTCCTCGTGGGTTGCACCGCGGTGACTCGCCGTCCGCGTCGTTTCCCTTCCGGAATAAGTTTGGCGTCGTCTGTGGGAAACTAAATCAAAACACCAGAAGGAGCACCGTGATGGCGGATCCAGAAGGAGCACCTGAAAATATATGCTCCTGAGTTTCGGCACTCTCACGGCAGATGGAACATACACTAACCTCCTCCTCCTCCAAGTATATATGCCAGACGATCACCGGTGAGCAATCTGTGGTGGGCCAGTAGCCACAAGGTGAAAGCATGGCTCGGGCGCACATACTTCTTCCATACCGTCCTATCCCATGGCTTACAGTCTCCTGTCATCCAGAAGAAGTCATACGCCATCCTAATGCCGCTGTGCTGCTGCCTGTGATGCTCAAACCAGTCATTCATCTTCCGCTGTGCCACCTCTGCCGATCCCATGCTGATGACAATCTAGTCTCTGAGCTGACACAACCTCTTAATAAGCGGGGAGTCTGTGTGTTTCACTTGCCTGTGCCAAATATCTGACTGTCGAAGATATGTGTGTTGTACCCATCGGATCCATAGCGTGCCCTACTTATCCTGAATCCTCCAAAGTACCTTTGCCAAGACTGCATCATTCCAAGCCCTGAGGTCCCTGAATCCCAATCCTCCCTTTTCATTAGGCTTACACATCTCCATCCAAGCAATGGGGGGGGGGGGGGGGGGGTGTTTTGAGGTCCACAAGAATCCCCTACAGAGACTATATATCCTGTCAATCACTCTTGCAGGCAGCAGCAGTATCGACAACCGGTAACATTCTACCCCCTGAAGGACCGATCTGATCAACTGAGGTTTGCCTGCATGGGTCAATGTGTTTTTTGGCCACGCATTAACTTTCTTTGCCAATGCGTCCATTAGTGGTGCTGTGAGAATCTGAGAAATTTGAGGGTTAAAACGCAAAACTTTCGAATTTAAGGGCATGATTTGGATTTCGAAAAGTTGAAGGGTGTTTTCTGCAAAAAGAGCCACCCCTTATAAACTCTTCTTTTTCCCCCATTCTGCGTGACCTAGCCGCAGAAAAACCTCTCGATTCCTCCTCTCCTCTTCGCCTTTCGCCGCAGACAAGAGAGAGACCGCACCATCCCTTCTTTCCCGATCTCACCGGAGCCGGAGTATAAGACGATCTCCCCGTCCTCTTCTCTTCTTCTTCTCTCCTCGGTTCGTCGCCATCCGAGCCCACGGCGCGTCTCCGGTCGCTCGACGAGGGCCATCTGGCTAGGTCGAGTTTCTTCTCGGGAAGGAGATCGCAGATCCGGAGTTCGGATTGCCATCGTCTTCTTCCTCTCGAGCGAGCGACAGTCACTCCATCGTCGGAGACACGAGGAGGTGAGTAGGTTGTTTTTGTTTACCTAGATTTCAATCTCGGAGTTCCAATCGTTCGGTGGATTGCGATTTGAGTGGGTCTGAGGTTGATTCTTGGAATCTAGGGCACGGACGATTCTTCTCCTTGGCAATCTGAGCGGAGGAGCACAAGGGGCCTGGGGGGATTAGATCTCACCGATCACAGAGTTAAGGCGTGCCCTCAGGTAAGGTTTTGGGTATGGTATGGTTCTTGGATGAATTCGGATGCTTGTTTCCTGTTTAGTTTTGAGTAGGGTTTTCGTTTGGGGGTATGCTACGGTTGATCAAGGATTTAGATCCTGTTTGTGCAGGATGTCAATTACTGTGAATGATCAGAGTTTGTGTGGATGTGTTGTTCCCATTCTTTGTTAAGTGGAATCTCTATGCTGTGATAATTAATGGGAAGAGATGGGTTAGCATTCCAGTTTTAGGTTGTGAGATGATCTTTCTACTGTGAGTTCTCTGCTCATGGCCTGGTTTGTGATCGTTTGGGGTAGAAGGGATAGGGTGCTGGATTGTTTCCCTTTACTGTGTCGATTTTGCGTTTGACCAGGGGATGGTCTCACTGTTCATGATATAGGTGAAATGGTTTCAGTGGTTGTAGGTATTCTGTTCATGGCTCTGTGTTAGGGAATAATTATTTAGTTATGTGTAGATAGAAATTGATTCTATTTACACTTAGCATGTAACTTAGCTAATTTGATAATAGTATAATTAGCTAAGTTGTATTTTGATGCAGGCATTGATTTGATCCATTTGTCGCGGCTATTATATTTTGACGCGGGGTTCTCGACGCCTGGATTTCTTCATATCGAGGCGGGTACCTCTTTTATGCATAGTTAGACATAGTTAGCAGTAGGGATATCTGATATCTGTATCTCTGTGCTCTTGCTCCGGTAGTTGTATCCGTTAGCTTTACTGCTTACTATATCTGTATGGATTGATGATGCACAGTTTACCTTATACCTTACGCTAGGATTTAGGTATTGGTGCATACCGGTTATATGGACTACTGCATATCATGTAGATGACAGCAGGGATAGATAGTGGATGATGCATGGGATAGTGACACGCATCATTATTGCACGTAGCATAGGGGACGACCTTTGACTCCCTGGAGGTTGAGATGGCCGTCGTACTTGCTACTCGTGTAGAGGCATATGTAGGCGACCTTTGACTCCCCTAGTGGTTGAGATGGGCCGTCAGACCTGCCACATGACCTGTTGTGTAGCCCCGTTGGCGGACCCGGCGCTGCAGCAGGTCCCCTACCTATCCGATGATAGCAGGGACGTTTAGAGCGTTACTTCACCCGATGGTGGGGTACGTTTATGGTCTCCGACCCTACCCATTCGGTCTCGCGTGTGCATTATCGACCGTCTGTTCGTGCAGGGAAGACCAGGTTACAGCCCTACCCATATGGTCCCGCGTGTGCATTATTGACCGAGGCGTCAGGGGTGACCTATGCTGCATCATGAGCATACTGTGCATTGATGCATATGATTGTGATTGTTGCACCTGGATGACATGCATACTACCGGGTTTGGGGATCGACGCAGGTAGGTATGTAGTCCCTTTACTGCTTATGGTTTAGTTCTGCATTTCTATTTTCTGCAGTTATCTTCAGTATTGTGATAGATAGATTGACGGTGACTTACTGCTATTATTTCTTCCTATGCACATTAGACGGTATTCGCTGAGTTCTTAGGACTCACCCCGTTGGCTATGTTTTTCTCTTATCAGGATGATCGTCTGGATGGTTCAGCAGCCTGTCCCAGTTCATGTGTCTCCGAGACGATTTTCGCCTGTCTTTTGGTTGGGGTACATGTTGGTACCCGTTTCTTTTATTCATTGTATTTCTTTTCATTTCCGCTGTTGGTATGTTATACTCTTTTGTGACGTCTATGTTACGGCAGAATAGTTGTACTTTTGTGTGCCATGGAGGCCTCGATTTCGTTTTGGGTTTTGTCGTAAGTCGTACCGGTACGCAGCTTTGTCGTCGTTGTCGTTTTGTTAGCGATTTATACAGTCGCTTGTTCCAGCCCTATAGGCTGCGGTACAAGCAGGCTGAGGTAGTTGTGGTGGTTAGGTTTCTGGATTGTCCGCCGGGACGTGGGAGTAGCTGTCTGGTCGGTATCGGACGAGCGGCTTCTCGGGGCGTGACAATTTTTGGTATCAGAGCCCAGGTTCTCGAGATACCTTGTGGTCTTGTGGGTGCTTTTTGGATTTTGTGTCGGAGTCATTTTCTCGAGAGACGTAATTGGGACATGGCGGTGACGGGACTCCTCCAGACGACACGAGGTATATGACAAGTCTTATTTACCTCTTTTGTATCTACTCCCTAGTGTAGTATTAGACATTCGACATTCCTTATTTTGATGGGATTGTATATCGACTTATATACTTGGCCGGTAGGTACACGTGAATATAGTTTGGCTGGAAGACATGTAGTCGATCTGTTTTATTTGCGACCATGTTGGGAGTTGATTATAGGTGACTGGTTGACATGTTGCCGACTCGTCTAGGATGCAGAGAATGTTGATTCTCGAGTAGCACCGATATATGGTCGGAAGACGAGGGTCGAACCTGTCAATAACCTATCGAAAGTTAAGGAAATCAAGTTATAGAATTCCTGTCCCATACCAGTTGTATACCAGTATCAGTTGTTATCGACTGTGTGAGGTATTGAGACTGCATATCGATACAGCGATGATTTCTCCTATATCGGGGAGTTTTAGATTTCTGGTTCGCTCGTGCTGAGTTAGGTGACCTAGAGGGTACGAGTGAGTACACAACCTGCATTGATCCAGGAAGTGTAGTACTAGCTATATACTATAACTGATAGTAAAAGATCGATATAGCTGGAATATGAGTATGACTTTCATAGATATATATCTTTGTGGTATTTTGGTGTATATCATAGTAGATATATATCTCTTGAGTATCACTTATCCTTTTGTATACTCTACCTTGGATAGGTTAGATGGATATTTTCCGAGAGGGATTGGATATCGATTCCCACAATGTTAGGGTGGGTATCCATTGACTTGGAGGTAGCTCGATTGACACCTAGTCAAGCTTTTCCAAACACA
>JAGFNQ010002454.1:133326-380350 GCA_024364735.1 Boesenbergia rotunda | reverse complement strand
GCTTCGAGGGGTAGACCGTTGGTTGTCAAGCAAGGGTAGTTACGATCTGACCCCCAAACCAGTTCATGTGGTGATTTATTGGCACCAGAGACGACGAGATTCCAGTTACCTCCTCGTCTCGGGGCCAGAGGTTCTACCACGTGAACGTTCGGGATTCCTATAGTCACTGGGCCGTACTGAGGACAGTGGTAGCCCTGGGCTCTGGGATGTTCTCGTAGTCCGAGAATTTTCGGACGCATGTTCGAAAGAGTGTGCTAGCGTTTTCTATGGTTAGAAAATTTTCTGACTTGTTTTTGGAGGAGCTTCCTGGATCGTCTCAAAAGAGGCAAGTGAGGCTCACCATTCTCGGTTGGTGTGTTTTGTAGGTGATACCTGTAGGTACAGAGACTGGAGACGTTCCTGGTGGTGGAACATAAGTCGTCAGCCATGTTAAAAAGGGTAGAGTTATACTTAGACGACCTCGTGTTTCCGAGAGGTTGAGACGGGTCATCAGACATGTATCTTGCATAGTCCTGGTGCGTTGTCTTCTCCTGCATTGTGCATAGGGGTTGTTTTTGGGTTAAATAGCCATTGATGCTAGGTTGTTCTGTCTCCTGGCTACCTGATATAGCGATAGTCATATCACGTCGAGAGAGTGACATGTCACTACTATCAGGTGCACTTGATGCATCTTGGCGTAGTTGGGGTTTGATTGTATTATGACACTTGTTCGTATTTACGGTATCGAGTTATAACATATATTTGGCTCTGGAGGTTATCTGTGGACACATTGTGGTAGGACTGCTCAGGATTAGGAGGGGTTATGACATGATTTGGGTGGCCAATGAGCGATTAACCCAATCTGCGCATTTTCTTGTGAATCTGGAGGATCAGATATTATAGATGTGGCACAAGTGACCTTAGGGTTGAGCACCCTTGATATGGGTGATGCTGATTAGTTGCTCGGTTATAGCAGATGGTTAGATGATGATTCCTTGATCAGTTATGCCCTTGGTATGTTGTACGGGCATACCGATGATCTGGCCACCACGTGGATTGGTTGAGTCTGGTGCCCTTAGGATGTTGGGATGAGCCGTTACTATTCGTAGACGGCATCCGGATGTATTCTTAACTGGGTATATGAGCACGTGTTGTTACCTTTGGATGATTGGACACTTTTGTCGATCAGATTAGGAGTGCTCCGGTTAGAGATTATTACCCTCGGTGTGTTCGAGGCAGAGTAGCCTTAGGGCATTGGACGTAGGTGTTCTCGTGGTGTATACGGAACAGTTTATTCTGTAATAGGTGGTGCGTCTTGAGATTACCTCTGGTCCCAGAGAATTTACTTTGGTGGCGCATTAACCTAGTTTGACGATCTCCTCAGGATGTACTCGAGTGTACAGGGATTCGAAACATTCCTGTTGGCGGAACGACATGGAAAAAGGACATTGAGAGACTTTGTATCTAGATTATTGATACGTCGATTGACGCAGTGGTAGCGCGGTGGGCTCATAACCCACAGGGAGCGTTAGAGACTAGCGGTCTTTCTCTCGAAGAATTCCCTTCGAGAGAAAACCTAGTACGTTGGTTTATGGAGGCAACACGAGTCGATTTGGGTGATCATTGAACGATTGACCAAATCTATGCACTTTCCTGTGATCCATAGGATAGACTCGATGGATCACTTAGTAGAGATATACGATAGGAAGATTACCATATTTTAGGGATTATTCTAGAATCTGGTAGGAGTCTCCTACGAGCTACAAGTGCATAGCTGCGATTCGGTTTAGTTGTTCGTCTGTTGACAGATGGCAGTCGAGCGTACCGTTTAGGTTCTAGAGGACTTACTGCTCTCGTGTGTGATGGACTTTGGGGGCAGTTGGGAGGACCATTTGTATTTGGGTGGAGTTCGCCTACAACAACGATTTTCATTCGGCGATACAGATGGTATCATTTGAGGCGTTGTATGGTAGGGCGTGCAGAACACCCACCCTCTGGGATGAGGTCGGTGAGACTCAGCTGTTGGGACCCCAGAGAGTTCAACACGAGACAGAGTTAATACGGACTGTCAGACGGAGATTGTTAGCAGCGCAGGAGCGCCAGAAAAGCTATGTTGACCCGAGGCGCAGACCCATAGAGTTTGCTACGGGTGGACATGTTTTCCTTCGAGTTTCACCCATGAGAGGGGTGAAACATTTTGGTCGCAGAGGTAAGTTAGCTCCAGGTATATTGGTCCGTTCCAGATTCTGGAAATGATTGGAGCTGTAGTTTATCGCCTAGCACTTCTACCGTCTTTGATCGATGTCCACGACGTGTTGCATGTATTCATTCGGATAGCAGTACCATTCAGATGCCAATAAGACCTGGGAGCTTGAGGATATTATTCGAGCTCGCTACCCCCACTTGTTTGATTGAGGTACGTGTGAGTGATTCGTTCAGTATTTCGTACTGTTTGCCGTACCTAGCACATGTGATAACAAATTTGGGGACCAAATTTTTGTTAGTGGGGGTGAATGTCAAAATAAGGAAATTTTGAGGGATTAAAATGTAAAAAAATTGAAAACTTAAGGGGCTAAAATGCAAGTTGAACAAGTTTTGGGAAGGAAGAAGGAAAACTATGAAGATGGAGGGTCTAAATGTAAACATCCACTACTATTATAATATTTCCTTTCCCCACTTCCTCGTTGTGCGTGGACCAAGCCGATCAAACCTCTTTTCTTCATTCCCTTTCTTGCGCTTAGATCGGCGACCGCCCTCTCTCCCTCCTTCTCTTCTCCTCCTTTCCCTTCTCCGCGAGCCAGCTCCTTCCAAACGGCGAACCCATGTGATCCTTGCGTCATCTCTTCTTCCGAGCGATCGACCCAGCGCTGGAGACCGGCGAGCCCTTCTTGAGGCGAGCCCTAGGACCCAACTGTTGGGGGTTGGGTGATTTGGGTGTCGCGCCTTGCCAAGTGGGTCACCGACGATCGCCACCGTCAAAGCCGATAGGAGGGGGAGTGGTTTGCACATTGATTCGGAGGATCGAGGAAGCAGACCTCCGATCTTTACCTCTTCATGTGATTTGGCCACCGAGCGATACCATCGACAAGGATTGCCAGCGATTTGGGGCACGACTCCGCACGTTGCTCAGGGATCTACCTCCTACCTTGCGATCACATCCTCATCTGCGATCCCTCATCTCGCAAGTTCACCGACGACAGGGGACTCGATTGACACATCTTGGCAGGTAAGGACGGTTGATCTTGAATTTGGTTGTTGTTTGGATGCAGTGTTTGATTTAGGGTAGATCCTGATGGAGTTTGTTAATCTGTCTTCTGAATGTTTCTGGAATTAGGGTTTGTGGTTGTTTCATGTCTTTCGTTTGATGGTTGCCACGATCTTGGAGTGTTCATATCGATTGATTTTGATTTGTGTTATATGTCTATGTTCTTGAGTGTGCGCCGCTGTTCATGTGGCGAAGATTCGGAAGAGGTGTGCATAAGTGATCAGGTGTTGGGATTAGGTCTTATTAGTGATTTTGCTGTGCTGTATCATATAGCAGATTGATGAATGCTGGAAGTTCAGACTGTGAGTTGGATTTTCTTTGGTGGTTTAAGATTTCTGCTGTGGGTGATTATTAGATTGTTATTATCCAGAGCTGTGATTAGTTCTTTTTGCCTTCAGATGTGTTCAAGTTCTGCAGTTGTCTATTGCTATGAATCCGGATGGTTTAGACTAGGTTTTGTGTGTTGATCTTGTTGCCGTGAGCTGTCTGTTCATAGCTCTGTTTTGAGATTTGTTTATGGTTGATTTCAATCGTGCAAAGGTTTGGATCTATTTTCCTTTTGGTATTCTCGTCTCAGTTTGAGGCTTGGGTGCTTGCGGGTATGGTAGTTATGGGGATCAGGTTTTGTTTGGGTGTTTAGCTTAGACGGTAGTTTGATTACTATTATTGAATTGTACCTTACGCAAGTGGATATTTAATTAGGATTAATTAAATAGAATTGATCCTAATTAAATTAGAGGGTATTGTTGGATAAGTATCTTATGGATTGGTAGCTAAGTGATTTTGTATTTGATGCAGGACATTGATTATCGCGGCTATCTGCGTTGCAGATATTCTTTTGGACGGGGGTTCTCGTCGCTCGGACTTCATTAGATCGAGGCGGGTACCTTTACTATGCATAGTTAGATATGATAGTAGTAGGGATACCTGTTAGTTTTATTCCTGTACTTTATTTCGGCACTTGCTATCTGCTGAGGGATTACTATTTATTGTTCCATGCTACTGTGTTTATTGGATCTGCGGACATCATACCTTATACCTTACGCTAGGATTTAGGTATTGGTGCATACCGGTTATCTGGACTACTGCATATCATGTAGATGACGGCAGAGATAGATAGTGGATGATGCATGAGATAGTGACATGCATCATTGTTGCACGTAGCATAGGGGACGACCTTTGACTCCCTGGAGGTTGAGATGGGTCGTCGTACTTGCTACTCGTGTAGGGGCATATGCAGGCGACCTTTGACTCCCCTAGTGGTTGAGATGGGTCGTCATACCTGCCACTTTACCTGTCGTGTAGTCCCAGTTCCACTCTTCGTTAGTGGATTATAGGCCACGGCGCTCCGACAGGTCCCCTACCTATCCGATGATAGTGAGGGGCAGGGAACGTCACTTTGTCCGATGACAGAGTACGTTCAGGGTCTGAGACCCGGCTCATTCGGTGTCGTGTGAGGCACGACGACGGCCGTTTAAGTGGAGGGAGGACCCGGTCAGAGCCCTACCCACTCGGTTTCGCGTAGAGGCGATAGTAGCCGACCGGCGTCAGGGGTGACCCATGCTGCATCATGAGCATACTGTGCATTGATGCATCTGGTTGTGATTGCTCTACTTGATTGCTGCACTTGGTTGACATGCATACTACAGGGATGGTTCGGCACAGGTAGGTATACTTCTCGTCTGCTGGTTTAGATCTGCTTTTATTATTACTGCACTTTATGTTTATTATTGTGATAGATTGATGGTGACTTACTGCTATTATTTCTTCCTATGCACATTAGACTGTATTCGCTGAGTTCTTAGAACTCATCCCGTTGGCTATGTTTTTTTTCTCTTATCAGGATGATCGTCTGGATTGTTCAGCAGCCTGTCCCACAGTTCATGTGTCTCCGAGATGATTTTCGCCTGTCTTTTGGTTGGGGTACATGTTGGTACCCGTTTCTTTTATTCATTGTATTTCTTTTCATTTCCGCTGTTGGTATGTTATACTCTTTTGTGACGTCTATGTTACGGCAGGATAGTTGTACTTTTGTGTGCCATGGAGGCCTCGATTTCGTTTTGGGTTTTGTCGTAAGTCGTACCGGTACGCAGCTTTGTCGTCGTTGTCGTTTTGTTAGCGATTTATACAGTCGCTTGTTCCAGCCCTATAGGCTACGGTACAAGCAGGCTGAGGTAGTTGTGGTGGTTAGGTTTCTGGATTGTCCGCCGGGACGTGGGAGTAGCTGTCCGGTCGGTATCGGACGAGCGGCTTCTCGGGGCGTGACACACTCTCTCTTGCTGGTCTTCCAAGTGTCTTATATAAATGACACATGCTCACGTATTAGAAGTCAGATCACTTGGAGGTGATTAGATATTCAAACTCCGATTTTGTTTGATGCTTATATAGCAGGAGATATACTTCAGACTATGTTTTCATGCTCACTAAGAGGATTTTATCTTAGAAGAGGGTCAAATAGACACTAGTAGTCACTTTTACTATGAAGACAGAGTTGATAGTATGCTACGAAACATTTAATCACGGGATTTGGCTGCAGAACTTTATCACAACACTGGAGATAGTTGATAGCATTGACATGTCATTGAAAATCAACTATGATAATAAAGTTGCAGAACTTTATGCCAAGAACAACAGTTATTTGTCGAAGTCCAAGTACATTGAAATCAAGTTTCTAATGGTTAAAGAAAAAGTTTACAGCGGTCAGGTGATGATAGAGTACATTAGCACAAATTCTATATTGGTAGATCTACTCACTAAGGGTTTGATGCCTAAGATATTTTATGCGCATGTTATGAATATGAGAGCCCTTCTTATAGAAGAAGTACTCATCTAGTGGGAGTTTGTATTTATTTAGTGCTCTATATTAATAAAGACAAATATTTTTTGTTTTAATTATTATACATACTTACAGTTTAAAACTTTAATGGGTACTATTTGTTTATTTGACACTTTGAAATAAAGTATCATGATTTATTATTATTATTTAACATTTGGTGTTTGTAAATATGATATCGATTTCATTATGAAATTATAAGATTTGGATCATGATTTACTATTATAATTTAGCATAATATATTTACAAATATATGATCAGACTCTTTTGGGTCATTTAGGATCAGTTAAAAAATAACATGTGTTAATCACATTTCATGTAATTTTCACAATACATATCCACATCTCGATATATGTTATTAATAACATTGATATTGCGATTACTATTGGAGCTTAATATAGTCATATATATACTTCTTTAGTCCTATATATCAATAAAGTTAATGGACCTAATTGTTTATCGCGATATTTTATATCCATAAAATTTGATATCAACTAAAAATACTAATATGTCATGTAAATAATATGTAACTCAAATGAGAGATTGTTGGATTTTATCTTATTAAAGTGGGCTTAATTATAATTTATATATGTAAATATGATCTGATCCCGTTAAAATGATATAACTTAAGTTTTATAGATTTTAAATTTTTAGATGTGAGTTAATTGTATAGAACCTTTTAATCTAACGGTAAATTGTAGAAAACTCCACAATCCCTATTTGATCTTTGCATACACTTCCCATTTGAGATTTTCTTTGCATTCACTCCCTAATAGATTGAGTATAAAAGAGTAAAAATTAAGTATACATCAGTAAAAATTGAGTATAAAAGAGTGAAACTTGAGTATAAAAGAGTAAAAATTGAGTACACAGTTTTTTGGTGGGGTGGATACAATCTTACATACTCAAATTTCTAACTTTTATACTCAACTTTCTTCAAATAATACTCACCAAACTATCTTGTCAATTCCATCAGGGACTGCATGCAAAGAAAAATTTGAATGAGGATTGCATGCAAAGATGAATTTGAGAATGGGAAATTTATAAAAAAATTTCCTTAATCTAATTTATTATTATCTATAAACCGATAACACCGAATCCTCTATATGAAAGATTTGTCCCGGAAGAATTAGAGTGTCTTTTTAATATATCTTCATTCTTCGTTCTTCGTTGACTGAAGAACGAAGAATTTTGCGTTTTTATTTTCTCTGCTATGTTTTGATGAAACTAAATCATGATTAATTTATTTTCTCTATTAAAATTTTATTTGGATTTCTAAAATTCACAATTTCCATCACCCATTTCTCCATAGCCACAAGATGCTGCTTTGTCTCTACTCATCCTTTTTCTCAATTCGATGAAACGACGACAAGTCCCATGTTTCAGTCGAGAAATCAGGAGACCACGCATGTATCTTCTCTCTTCTGAAAGCAAAGTATTGGCTTCTGTGTTTTCTTCTAGAGCGAAGATAGCGGGGAGGAAAAAGTTGGTGACGACGCTGAACGCTGAAAATTCTGAGAGAGTTTGTGATCGAAAGCAATTGAATTGTCAAAGAGATTTAGCGTGAAATCGCATGCCGTCAGCTTGCGAACTGAAGAAGAAGCAGAGCATCCCATCGACTGTGACAGGCGATTAGAATGGCTCATTAGGATGTCTAATGGGCCCAAAGACGGCCCATTAAATGCGGAACCCTCACTGTCTCACCTGCGATGTCAAGCGATTTCGCTGCAGCCCCTGTCGCAAGAATGGCGAAAGCAAAAGCGGAGGTCACGAGGCAGCTCCAGCCACCCCGACTGGCATCGCCTTCCTCGATCCCGAGATCCTCGAGCTCAGGGAACTTTGGGGTGGCCCAGTTGACGAGGGAGAAGCAGACTAAAGAGCTCGTCGCCGTCAAGTACATCGAGAGGGGCGAGAAGGTACTGGTCGGCTGATTTCTAAGGTTCGTTTGACTTGTTTTGACTAACCGTATCTGTTTATAGTCAACGTATGTTGACTTCAACGAATTGGGTTTCCATGTGCCCAATGAGTGCATTCCGTTTGGTCAAAATTTAATTTTTATCAGTTAATGTTGCTGACTTCTGATTTCTGGTGTTCAATGAACCAACTGATTGTTTGGATGATGTTCTCAATGCTTGCCTACTCTCGCTTCAGTAAATCGGGGTTGCTTGATCAAACGCTAAGATTGTATTTGGTATAATATAATTACGAAGGCTTCCATATGCCTAAAGGAGTGCATCCCTTTTGGTCAATTTTTCTATTGTTAGCCATTTAATGTTGCTGATCTTTGGTGTTTGGTGTTCAGGGAACCTAGTGATTGTTTAGATGTTACTTCTATGATTGTTCAGATACTCTCAACACTTGCACCTTTTACTCCAACAAAATGGGGGCTGCTTAATTTTGATGCTAAGATCGTATTTAGTGAACTCTAAATATTGTTGGCCTTTTAATGATTCTGATTCTGGCCTTTAGTGTTCAATGGACCTTGTAATTGTTTAGATTTTTCTTTCATGGTTGTTCAGGTGTTCTCAATGCCTGCCTTCTTTTACCAAGTGGGGCTTTCTTAATTTTGAAGCCAAGGTCTGTTTTTTTTGTCATTGTTTGTTAGAAACTAAGAATTATACAGTAAGATACTCATGCTGACTGTTCTCATTCAACTTGTAATAAAGTTGCTTTTTTCCCTTAATCTTCGAGGATAGATCTGTTGGAATTTTAACAACCACTTGTATCTCCTCGGTATTTGACTTAGTCGATTTACGACCGTCGGATCTTCCGGGAGGTTGCTATCTCCTCGGTATTTGACTTAGTCGATTTATGACCGTCGGATCTTCCGGGAGGTTGCTATCTCCTCGGTATTTGACTTAGTCGATTTACGACCGTCGGATCTTCCGGGTGGTTGCTCGGAAGAAGCAAACTGATTGGTTTACGTCGAGGCTAGTGTTCGACACTATCTCCGTAAAACGATATTGCTCCGCAACTGGTGCTCACGGATAGCAGCAATTCGTTTCCAAGATACAATGATGTCGTCTCGGAATAGTAGCACTTCAAATTCCGAGACCGGCGAACCTTTTCGTAGGTTTTTTGGACTCTCGATGCAGAAGATGGATGAGTGCAAATGCTTTAGATTGCAATGCTTGAATGAATGAAATGATCTAGTGAAGGGATCTATTTATATTGAGTGAAGAGGTAAGTACCCTTTGGTTCGGACAGATTTGGATTGGGGTACCCACTGGATAGGTGAGCTGTAAGGCGATTGGGCGACATAAGGGTATATGCCAGCGACCGATAGGTCGATTATAGACTCGATAGAGCTCGAGCGAATATTATGCGAGAGGGTATCCTTTAGGATAGGGCTCGACTGATAAGGAGAGGGGCGACGTAAAGAGTAGAGTATTGAGCCAGCGACCGATAGGTCGATTGTAGACTCGTTAGAGCTCGAGCGAATATTATGCGAGAGGGTACCCTCGGGTAGAGCTCAACTGATAAGGAGAGGGCCGACTACAAGAGTATAATATTGAGGCAGCGACCGATAGGGGTAGGTCGATTGTAGACCCGATAGAGCTCGAGCGAATATTATGCGAGAGGGTATCGTCAGATAGAGCTCGACTGATAAGGAGAGGGCCGAATGCAATGAGGGATCGACCATAAGGGAGATTGCAGACGTAAGGATGGGCTCGAGCGAATATTATGCGAGAGGGTACCCCTCGGGTAGAGCTCGACTGATAAGGACCGTTCATAACGAAAGGGTATAACCCTTTAAAGGTCTTTTAATCTCGTCCCTTGATCTGAAGAGTTATAACTCTTCAGATCCATCTTGATCTCGGCCGTTAGATTAGAACAGTTAATTCGACGCCTCAGATCCATCATTCCTCTTCACAGTCAGATCTGAATTCGACGCTCCAGATCGCACCTGCCTGCGATCTGTCCAGATCTTTGATCCGATGCTCCAGATCGCATCTTCCTGCGATTTGTCCAGATCTTTGATCTGATGGCCACCATCTGTTTGCCCAATCCAGTCATTGTTCTCTACACAGTCACGTGCCACATAGGCATTGCCTCGTCACCGATATGTCACGTGGCGCCACCTGATCATGACACGTCACACCGACATGCCACGTGACGTCACTTGATCACGACACGTCATCGCCACGTGGAGCATAAATTAAAGGTCCTCGCGACGACGCGTACGTGCAAAGTGCGCTAACAAAGAGCTCATTGCGCGCATGCGCACGTGGTGGGTGGCGGGCACCTGCTCGCCCAAGGGTAGAGACATCTTGTGCTTTTGTATTAACAACATTAGCATAAGAACACATATAAGGAAACACTGGCTTTCACCGGTTAGCAATGTGGGACTAAAAGCCCCATCTTTTTTCTTAATGTTCATTTGAGCATATATTTGAACAATTAATTTCTCATTCACCCTTAATCGGTTTTGAGCAAATAAATAGTCCAGATTTATCTACGCGAAACGTAGATTTCGATTTTGAAGTCAAACTTGACTTTCAACGATCGATGTCATCAAAATTTTACTTTGCAAAATCGTATCCAACAAGATCCTAAACAAAGCTTAAATGGAGATTCTTTTGTAACTTTGGAATGTCCAAGTTCTGCTAAGCTCTTATATTTGAATAATACATGTTGATTAACCCACATGAAGAATGGAGGTATAGTTTTTCTATATGAATATTTCAGTTGATCTGTGACTGAGAATTAGGTTGCTTCACTCAAACTAAATCTTGGTCGGTTTTTCCTTGGAAGCCATGCTCTTTGGTGAGGATTTCAGATTCCAGATGTTTTCAAATCAAAATAGTCATTTTCAAACTTTATCAGCTCCTAGTTAGTACCCCTATATATATATTTTTTTTAAAGAATCAAGATTCATGAGGTTTGCTTTCAGGAAGAGGTGTTTTTTTTTTAAAAATTTAATTCTTATCTCTCAGCAATGGAGGGATAAGATCCATGTTGCAGGCTCAAATTATTTGGGACAAACATAACTTGAGGGACAAGATCAGATGAATACTCACCTCTATGATCAGATAGTTGAGACTTGTTGTACTCATGTTGCCATGACTGCATTTGTTGAAATGGCCAAGCTCACATTGCTCCAGCTACCAAATGTGGGTTGTTCCTAAACACCTGGACTATCTAAGAAAACCCATAAAGCTTAGGCGCCTGTGCGTCACCTTTGTCATTTTTTTAATTTTTTTTTTTGACTTGCGGTTAAGCCATTTAGGATTTTATCTTTGGGATTTAGAGGTTGAGTTAAGACATGATTCTTCTTCCAGCAATCATCACTAACTGGCCCTATTTTATATTCTTTTAATTTACTTGAGGCATGATTCTTCTTCCAGCAACTTCATCTCATAATATTCATACACATCTCACTTTACCATACTTGGTTCATGAAAAAAAGAAATATTTTCATGATCTTCCTAATACTTAAAAGGTTCGTGTAGATTGCAGATGTGTGGTCTTGTGGACCTGTGGTGTTACTTTATATGTGATCGATGTTACTTTAAGAATTTCAGAAAGACGATACAGGTAATCTTCATTCATACTCTATCATCTAATGATTCTCGGAATATTATCATACAAAAATATGTCAGAAAATATCTTTTACAAGACAAATAGAATAGCTATAACAGATATCTTTTATTTTAATTCAAATTCATATAAAAACTTATTTATCAACCAATCATATAGTAAAACGATAGATACTAAAAATATATCATAATATAATTATCAAAAGGTTTATAGATGTCCAAAGTTGAGTAGAATCACATTACTTATGAGACTAAGCAAGCATGTTGAATAGGTAATTAAAATTCTAGAGTTGAAATCACATCAAATTTTAAATAAAAGATACCGAGAAATGTAAGTTTAATGGCAACTCTAAAGTGAATCCTTGGATCGTTGTGGATAACAATATTGTGAGCTGCATTAACAAGGGTGGCCTTGTAGTATTTGTTGGTTGAATCCTGCAAAATACGAGAGTGCAAGTCAGTCCGTTGGCAAATCCAAAATATCAAGAATACTTTTATGCATAAAGTTCAATAGCATGTAAAGGAAAACTAATCTCACCTTATTTAATCCAAAATATCAAGGAGTGTAACAAACACAAATAAATACAAAGTCTATATTGAGTGGCCAAAGTCAAGTTCCACGAATCTTTTGATGTTTCTTCTTGAATTTTGTAAACGAAAATTATATTTGAAACGGATAGAACATAAAAATTTAATAAAATACTAATATACAGTTGGAAACATTAATTATGAATCTTTGCATGCAAATAACTCTCAAACATAATACAACACGTGCCAATGTAAATGTAACCAAGTACAATATCTCAATTGAACATTAAAAAGTTATCCGAAAGCTATGGTATAGCGGTAGGATGATTAATTATTATTCTAAGTATTTGCGATTCGATTTTTATTTACGGTGTATTTTACAAATTTTTCCTCCAAATGGGGTGCGAACCCTAGGACGTTGGACTTCTAGATCGCCTACTACGAGCGCTTCCCGATTTACCCTAGTGACTGGTGGAAAACTTCCGTGGAGTCGGGTCGGTCATCCCAGGTTCGCCTGCTACCTGATCCAACAGTCAATTGAACATTAAAAAGCCCCCACAGGATGGACTGATGGTTAGTATATGGATATTACCACCATGAGGTCTGGGAGTCAAAATCTAACAAAGCTAGTGTGCCCGTCCTTCCCACGCACTAGCCACAATATCTGGGCTAGTAGCCTTTA
Organism: Boesenbergia rotunda; assembly: GCA_024364735.1. Classification (NCBI taxonomy): domain Eukaryota; kingdom Viridiplantae; phylum Streptophyta; class Magnoliopsida; order Zingiberales; family Zingiberaceae; genus Boesenbergia; species Boesenbergia rotunda. The sequence goes on along the minus strand of JAGFNQ010002454.1, from coordinate 367,523 downwards.
TGATTTATCTCCTCCGTGTTGGCCCTGAGACGGATTGGCGAGGGCGTTGGAAGTAAGCGAATCGCCTTTACCACCAATTGAACATTAAAAACGTCGGAAAAATAGAGGATAAAGAGCAAATATACTTACAAAAAAATTCTACAATTTTTCCCTTCAATAAATTATTTGATGTCTTAAGTAACTTAATTTACGATGACAAAAGATGATTCGTTTGTCTTTAACATCCTTGTTAATTCGTCTCCTAACACGGAGGAGATAAATCACGGAAGTTACTAGTCTAGACAGTGACTAGCGCATGAGGGTCGACAGGCATCTCACTTCGTTAGGATTTCATATTAGATCTCATATATTAGTCATCAGTTCATCTCATGAAGAGTCTAACTTAACCATGATAGTGTAGGAAGAAGTTTTTAATAGTATCATCCAAAAGTTCTCCTATTGACTTAGGATACCACGGACAAGGATCGCAAAAGACTAGGCTTTGGAGGTGATCTAGTAATAATTTAGCTTCATTTTTTAAATACTTTTATACTCGTAAACATGACACAAAAAAAAGTAAGTCAATAACTAAGTTATAATAACTTAATCTAAGAAAATAACACTTACAAAAGATTCTTACGAAACAAAGAAGACAACAAGCTAAATAGATTATAACATGTAAAGCAACATAGTGGACTCAAAGCCTGCAAAATTTCAAGATGCAGAACAGTGAGGGATGTAAAAGTCAGATAATTTTATCTCAAACTTTTAATTTCACCTAGTAAATTAATTCATTTTTGTGAATAGTTAGTAAGAATTATTAAACATACAAGTAAGAATTGTCTAAAGGAGCAATAAAATAATATTCACATCTTACAAGTGACAACAATTAGAAACAAAACAAATATGGTGTGGATTCTTTGCCTCTTCCTTCCTATCATTTAGCTAAATAAAGGCAATTATTTTAATAAAGGGGTTGGAATTATTTGTCTCTTCCTTTCCTATCAAGTAGCTAAACGAAGGTAACACCATCACAGTGATAATTAATATAAAAAAATCAATCAATTACAGTTTATTTTTTTACATAAAATTTTCCAGGAGCCCCTCTAATTCCATAAAAATCACAAATATTTAGTCATTAAAATGAAAGAAAGTAGGATTTCAGTAAATTTATTTGGTCGTAGTTTGGGATTTAATTTCACAAAGTACAAATTATTTTATGAAAATGATAGTGAAAATAAAAACAGGGTTAAATTCTCAAAAAAAAAAAAATCTAAGCTTTGTGTTCTAGTGTGCGATATGTATACCTTCAATACCAAATTCAAAAGATACAAAGATGATCCATATTACGTATACTATTAGAGAATTGATTTACAGTTCTTTCAAATATAATATTCATTAATAAAATAAACTCTCTCAATATAAATATTCATAGAATCGGTTAGAAAATTCTCTCTCATTCTATTATGGAGAACTATTTAACATACTTCATAGTTGAAAATGCACACTTTGTAGTTGCCATAGAAACATGCAAAGTTAAAACTAGACAAATCAACTTGTCGATCAAATTATAGTATTGTATTTTTTTTTATTTCAAATAACTCTTGGCATAATTCTGAGATAGTGGATATTTTTTTAAAGTTTCCATGACAAACTACATCAAACTCATAATGTTGTAGTTAACACCTTAAATTATTCATTTCTTATTCAGTGAAGTCCTCAGGATAATAATTCTTAGAGAGAATATAAATCTTATCAATATTGAAGTAATTAAAATTATCTTTTGGATCTAAAGCAGAGCTAAGCATAAGAAATTCTACTGTCTCATCACTGAATCTAGAGTTTAACTCTTCCAACTGAAAATCTATTACAACATTAAATGTATCACAATGAAAGTATTGTTGAACTATGATGGTATCCTTTTGTTGGCATGAACAATTAGAATGCTTATAACGAGCACTTATCTCTGATATATCAACATTGAATCTTATGCAAAATGATTTAACATATGAAAATAGAATGTCAAAATCATCATTTCTCAATGTCAGAAGAAGTGCTTCATCACTATTAAGGAACCACCTACTTCCCCATACATCAAAGTAGAGGAACTATCAGTCGATAATATTTTCATGCACATTCATAGTTGCATTGTACTTATCTATTAACTCGCAAATAGAATCAAAATGAGAGCTCCAACGATTAGTTCCTACTCGATGCAAAGTATCAATCTGATTAGCTCCTTGCCCAGTCTCACATCACCAACAATAACGGAACGTGCAATTTCATTAACTTGAGCAGATTGTAACTCGTCATGGCATTTGGCAGAAGATATAGCAAGATTAACAATAGTCATCATATTCGAAAAGAAAGCCCATATAGAGGTCTCATTTTCAGCAATTACAACTAATGATAGTGGGAGTCGATGAGCAAAATAATGCGAATAATATACACAGAAGCAATCTTTGAGAAATAAAGTTTGCAAACCATTAAAAGTAACACATATGTTACTATCACTATTATACCTTTGACCTCGCATATTATATTTTTTCTACATTATATTTAGTGAGGATATCACTTTTTTTTTTCTTAAGTGTTAAAATTGTGGTGTCACAAACATAGACAATTTGGAAAACAAATACTCCCGCAAAAAATCTTGGACATTAACAAATCTCAAAATTATAGTGATATGTTCTTTGTTAGATATATCCTTCGCTTCATCCTTCAAAATACAAAACTTAAAATCTCCAATTTAATTACGGATGTTATTTCTGACTATTTTACTAATAATATGCAAAATTTCTTTTTGAACTTCTTGTGAGATATACTTTGTATTTTTGTATTTAGCGGAGCTTTCTCTAAAACATCACTACTAACATTCTATTTTCTCAAAAGTTTTAACATCTCAATAAAATTAACACGATGTTGGGAATCTGAAGAATCATCGCGACCTCTCAATCCACATGCTTACAAACTAAACCAACAAACACTCTCAATTGTTGCTGCAAGCCTTAATCGATTCTTTGAATCTGATAAAAAATTTCTCGATTCATAACTTTATTTATATGTCAAGTTATATTCATCCCATCAACAAAAAAAATTCACAAATTTGTTATGCACAGAGCTGTTCTCATCTGAGATAAAAAAGACACATTTAGCTTCATCTTTAAGGTATTTTCAACTTTTAAACCTTTCATCTGTAAATGCTGATGCCATTCGAGCTTCAAATTTAAAACATAGGTCCTCAAATTGATAGATTTTTACTTGGCTCCACCCTTGCCCACTTCGATTGTGATCTCGTTGTCATAATTATGCGATAGTGGATATTTTTTGAAAGTTTTAATGACAAACTACATCAAACTCATAATGTTGTAGTTAACACCTTAAATTATTCATTTCTTATTCAGTGAATGCCTTAGGATAATAATTCTTAGCGAGAATATAAATCTTATCAATATTAAACTTCTTACGCAAAATTTTTGACTATTTTATTTCAAAGTTATTTCTGACTATTTTACCAATAATATGCAAAAAAAAATTTGAACTTCTTGTGATGTATACTTTGTATTTCGCAGAGCTTTCTCTAAAACAACATCGCCAATACTAACATTCTATTTTCTCAAAAGTTTTAACATCTCAATGAAATTAACACGATGTTGGGAATCTAAAGAATCATCGCGACCTCTCAGTCCACATGTTTACAAACTAAGCCAACAAACACTCTCAATTGTTGCTACAAGCCATAATCGATTCTCATCGAGCTGTTCTCATGTGAGACAAAAAAAAAACACATTTAGCTTCATCTTTAAGGTATTTTCAACTTTTAAACCTTTCATATGTAAATGCTGATGCCATCCAAGTTTCAAACTTTAAAACATGGGTCCTCTGGTTATATTAGAAGAGAATTAAATTTTAAATAGGAATTAACAAATCGGATACAGTTTTACTTGGCTCCGCCCTTGCATCGATACGGATGACTTGGAAGATTGGACGATTGTGATCTCAATGTCATATGAGAGCATTTGAGTCAACAAGCTTTTTATGTTATCCTAATGGGTCGGTCGTCTAAGATTGAAAAAACCTCATTAATCATTTTTTTTTGTTATGTTATCCTAATCCTTGAGGGTGCTTACTAATGCATACTTTGTACGTAGACAATACTTCATGTTGTCTATGTTTATTTGCTAATTAATTACTCTTTAAGACGATCGTGTTCGGATTAATTCCATGGCAGTGCTCGCAGGTCAGTCCGCTCGCAGGTAGAGCATAAAATATTCGTGCGGTTCAGATGATTCGTCGGTGCGATTTGAACGGATGGATGTTGCGATGCGATACGATGGCATGCGAGGGGGCGGTGTCGGTTGTTATAGTTCGGTTTACTTGGCGGGTCTGTTTGCTCACTCGCTCGCCCGCTCGAAAGGCGAGGGGTGAAAAGGGCGAGGGGTGGGATCGAATGGCTGGTTGGTATTTCCTCTCTTCGTTTGTGGAGAGGAGAGCGCTCCTCTTTCTCCTCCCTTCGCCTCTTTGTCCTCTCAATCGCTATCGCTTTCACTCGCCCCCTTCTGACCGCCTACCCCGTCTCGTCCTCAGTCTCTTCAGTGATCGGAGGTGCCGGAGGACGCCGAGGTAGGCTGACGGCGAGAATGGAAGCTCCGGCAGGGAGGGGCTGGTGATGTCGGAAAGGGATGGATTTCGAGGCCTCGGGGACGCAGATGCGCGGCTCAGCCAGGGTCGTCTCGGAGGGGCCTCCTTCGTCGTCGCAGACGGGGTTCGAGGAAGGTTGGGTTAGGGTTTCCTTGATCGTACAGCACTGTAGCAATGCTGCCAGTTGTCGTAGATTGGGGGTGTTTTATATTGAAGGGAGGGAAGGGGGTGGAGGAGAGAGCACTGTTGCCATTTTGGCACAAAACGATTTGGGTTTCCTCCACTTCGTTTCTAATTGAAATTTCCCCTGCGTTGAATTTGGTGAAGTTAGGCGTTTTAGAAATCCATCCTAGATTTTTTATTTTTTTTCCCCAGTATTTTTTTAGACAAGCTGTTTTATGTGATTTTTGTTACTCCTGTTCGGTGGTCTTTTGTTGCATCAATTTTTCGTTGTTAGTGTTTTGATATTTTGGGATTATAGTTCTGCAGTTTTGTGGTAGGGTAATTCTGACATTATTGTGGAATCTGTCAGTCGTTGTAATTTGGTGATGGCGACCCAGTTCATGATTAGGTAACATCAAGCTACTTGACGTCGAAATTCGAAGGTGTAAACAAATTTTCTTGGTCATGATATGTTAATAAACAAATAACTTTAGAAGTTCTATCTGTCTATGGCATGTAAGGAACTTCATTTCTCATTTATTATTATTTGTCTTATCCACTGACAAGAGTCTCGTTGTAGCAGTCATAATGAATCTCTGTTTTTTTTTTAATCTCTTACAGCATGTCCATTGTGCAGCTTTCTTTTTAACGATAGAAAACTTTTTTCCTGACATTTCATCTCTTAAGATGCTATTTTCACGTAATGCTATCTAAAACTTCTATACTTACTGTAATCTGGCAGAAGCAATGTGGACAGGGAACTTGAGAGGAAGTGGAGGTGGTTCCATGGACTCTGGACCTTACCCTGAACGGCCAGGAGAGCCAGACTGTTCATATTACATCAGGACTGGCCTCTGTAGATTTGGAATAACTTGCAAATTTAATCATCCTCCCAATAGGGTATTGGTAATAAAAATCCCTCTGAGATCATCTCTATGAACTTGACATTGTGATACAGAAATACAGTACTGAATTACTTTCTATCTTCAACTTTTGAGATGCATGTGATTCTGAGTTTTGTGCACTGAAATTTACATTAAAGTGACAGTTCATTTGTAGATTAAGAAATTTAATAGTTACTAATCAAAGTCTCATTAGACTTGCAAGCATTCATTTATTCTAAGAAAGAAGGATCATTAAAGGGCTTCTACACAAAAATCCCGTTAAGTTATATGATTGCAGTACTATTCCAATGCTCCCTTGGTGGCAAAAGACGATTCGCTCGCCCCCAGCGCCCCCGTCAATCCGTCCCTGGGCCAACACGGAGGAGGTAAATCACGGGGGCTACTAGCCCGGATGTTGTAGCTAGCGCGTGGGGAGGGCAGACATACTGGCTTTGTCAGGTTTTGACTTCCAGACCTCACGGTGGCAACATCCACGCACTAATCATCAGTCCATCCCATGGGGACTATTCCAATGCTCCCTTGGTGCTATGCTAAGTTGCAATAAATTATATCAGATGTTTCTATATTCAACATTGCTTGAGATTGATCCAGTGGCTTGGTTGCAAACATAGTTGTGAATACAAATCAGATTTTAAGGTTTTGTTTATAAAAATAAAATTTTCAGTATGAAAATGATGAAAATAAGAAGAGAACTCTATATTCTATTAATCTTGTCACTTCTGTCATTGTAGAATTCATAATCAATGCAGTTAACTTTAGCAGTTATGTATTGCACCGCATACTGAATATCTTAGTTAAAAGTGCTTGTGATTTTTGTTAACCAAGGACTTGTCAAGATGCATTATATAAGTGTGTAATTTCTACAATTTTGAACAGAACCATTAAATAGTGCGATGAGTGAGATTACATGTTTAACAGTACACGAGACCATCATCAAATATAAGGATTTCCCTCAGAACTGTTCAACCATGTATTCTTCCTGACTTTGTAACCTGAGTAAAATGCTGATAAGCTCCATTACATGTACTCTATCCATTCTGACTGTTTTCTCTTTTTCTACCACTTGATACCCAGCATGCTTGAATTGCTGCGTGCATTTGAATGGCCCATAAATAGGACATAATTGGATATTTTGGTCATTTTCTTGTGCTGAAAATTAGAAATATAACATTCCTATTGTGCACTTCTTTTGCCAGACATGTTATTTAGCTTTCCCCTATAGCAAAATTTGTGGTTTTTAACTGGTCCTGCAAATCTCAGGCTGTAGCTGCTGCAAGAATCAGGGGTGGGTATCCTGAAAGAGTAGGCCAACCTGAATGTCAGGTCTCTGCATGGTCACATTTAGTTTCATTTATGTTTATATGCATACGCTTCCATGTTCATCCAGTGACAAAGTTTATTGCTAAAGTCAAAGATAGGTTTTTATACTACTTTATAACATAACACCAATTAACTTTGATATTTATTAGCCTTACAAGATAGGTTTCCTCTTATTGAAGAATTGCAATCAACTTAGTGTTAAGTCCGGGCATGTTGCTGAACTTTCACTTATATTGTTTCCATTGTATTTATATCATTGCACTGTGTTAAGAGCCATCTACCAAGAAATTAAGATCTATGCTTTAATGGAATCAGCCACATGGGCCTATCGTGAAATTCACCTCTAGTTATTCATTTTTGTCTAGTACCAAGTATATTTTTTGTTTTTCTTCTTTTATTCAATTGTGTACTCAGAGCAAGTTTTTTTCCTTGTTATGACAATATACAAACATTGCAATCCAATAAAGTTTGAGAAAAAATGCAATACTTGGTCAAGTCCACATCAGTGTTACTTTGCTTGAATCTAGTTTTCTTTTTCGTAGTATATTTTCTTCTTCCATTTTATATTCCATTCCTGTTTTCCTTCTTTAGCATTTGTTAGGGATGGACTATAAATCTTATTCATCTACTTGAATTGAGTAACTGTGTGTTAATCAGCCTTTCTCCGCAAAAAATGAAAGAGAAAACAACTTTTTATTTAGGCTACTATTTAAGTAAAAGATAAAATATACAATTGCCTTTTCAAACTTATACGTGTCTGTTATGATATGCCGTTTGTCTTAGTTATATACATCATTGTCTCTGCTAACTGCTAACAAAAGCCTGCTGTGTGTCAATATAAATCAGTCATACAGTTGGCCTTGACTATCTATCTTTCAGCATTGTTACTTAACAGTCCATGTTAACAGTTAGATACCTATATATAACAGTCAGATGCTTGTATATAACAAATAATGTTGTTGTTTTGAATACGGTCACTGTTCATTTTATTCAACAACTTCATAATCTTAGTTAAATTTGTTTATGTAGTACTGTCAATCATAAGGAAAAGACTAAGTGTGTTAATCTATCATGTATCTGTCACGTTCAGCTTCACATCATTTCTTGGCATGTCACATTTAAATTATCAAAAAATGTGATAATGTAACATGCACTAACCCAATTGGCAGAATATATCAATAATTTTTCATCCGAAATATTAGAACTCCATGAAACTTTTTTGAGATGACATCTTTAATGTTAGGGAATTAATGGTTTATTGACATAATATCCCACCTATGTAATGTTGATAGTTAACTTTACATGTCACATTTGTTAGGATCAACATCGTGGGAAATTAGTCAATTTTAATTTTTTAATGCTTGTTTTCTTAAGAGTTGGATCAAATTAAATGGAATACACCAAGGGAGAAGATAGAGGAAGATGGTGGAGTTTTGTTGTTACACAAGAATTCCTTATTTGCACAAGAATTCCATAGAAGCAAAGGCTCGGGGCAGCACCCTCTGGTTGTATCTCTGTTGCATCCTCTGCCGATAGGTGAACATCTGAGCTGAGGCCCTCTGTCAGATTATTTACAAAATACGCTAAGACATAAAAAGTGCGAAATATATTACTTGGCCGAGTTACTACAAAAACAAAGGGAATGGGGGAAAGAACCCGACTGTCCCGTAAAACGAGCCATCACTCAAATGGTCGTTGAGCCGCCTCCGGTAGCTGCTGGGTTAAGCCCGAGAGCTTCACCGTGTTGATGGGCAAGTCCGGGGAGATATGCCCCCCTTGCTTAAGCTGCTCGAAGGTGCTGGTGAGCTGCAACTTAAGCAGGGGGTTCACTCGAGCGGCGAGCTGCTTGCTGAAGGCCGCCGAGTTGGTATAGTCTACTCGGTGGGCGTCCAACCTCGCCGATCACCGGCTTTGTAAGCCCGCAGCTCCTCGAGCTCTGCCTAAGAAGCTTCCAACTCGGACAGTTGGGCGCGGAGTCGGCTAATCTCCTCGGTTCGAGAGTTCAACTCTTGATCCTGGGTCGCCAGTTGGTAGGACATGGAACCCAAAGTGTCGGCGTGAGTGGCCATCTCCCGATCCTTGGTTGCTAGCTCCGCCTTCATCGACTCGTAGACGGCGGAAAGTTGGATCAGCTTGGCCTGCTTTTTGTTAGCATCCTCCTGGGCTCGAGTGTGGAAGACCCAGACCTTTTGCTCGGCGTACTCCAAAGTGGAGATCCGGCTGTGGGCATGGGCCACAGCGGAATCAGCCGAGTTTACCTGGGTCCGAGCCACCTCAAGTTGATCCTCTGAGGCTGACAGTTTGCCCTGCAGATTGATGATCTCGGCTCGGAGATCGTTCAGGCTGGCTTCATTGGGGACTAGCCGAGTGTGGCGTAGGCGGGTCTCCAGCTCCTCCACCCGGCGCTTTGCGGTGACTCTAGCTTGCGCATGGGCCACCACAGCCATTGAGAGGTTATGGCAAGAACCCCAGAACTGAACCTGGGAATGTCAGTGCATCGGAAAAACAAGGGGGTAAGCTCTATCGAGGAAGGGGCGTTGAAGAGTATACCTGAGTCGCCTCCAAGAAGAAGGCGTTGGCCTTACTGTTGGGGCCCCGGTAGTAGGCTTCCCTAACTCCCTGCAGGTACTGATCCGCCACGAGGCCATACAGCTGCAGCTCCTGTGTCCACTCGGGTAGATTCCCGGGCAGCAATTCCAAGCGAGGGTCGGCTAAAGAAGAACCAGAACGTGAAGAGTCGGTGAAGCGAGAGGGACATCCGCCGGGGAGGAAGGCGAACTGAGAGGCAAAGGGAAGTCGGGCGCGCTGAGTGAGGGATCGGGGCGCGAGGCGCTCTGTTTGGTCGTTGCTCGGATAGAGTTCTCAGGAGCATCCGAGGATTCAAGGCGGGGTCTTCTTCTTCTTCTTCTGGCGGGGGCGGAGGCAGCCTCGACCTGGCCCTCGGTTGGCGCAGCAGGAGGGGGCTCGGGGTACGATCCCGACGACGTCTCCTTGTGAGAAGCGACTGGTCATCCTCGTCTAGAGGTTCGCCGGCGGGGCTTGCTTGGACATCGAGGGTCTCCACGGGCAGCTCGGGGAGAGGCGTCCAGTGAAGTGGATTCATGGCCGCTTCTCCAACTCCGCGGCCGCTTGCGACTCTAGCTCGGCGTCGTCAAGGCCGAAACCATCTTCCAAGGCAGCTGCGAACAACATTGTGGCTGCAAAATAACAAAAGAGCTTAGTTAGCTAAAAGAGCTCAACATCAGAATAGAAAGGCTTACCGAATGATGCGGGTCGAGGAATCAGCTTTTGGCTTATGTCGAATGTGTAAAGTATCTCCTCCCAAAGAATGTTCACCCCATGGAAATGCCCACTGCCGATCTTGGAAATAGCACGCTGGTAAGCGGGCGCGAGCGGTAAGATTTGAGGAGAGGAGGTTGTGGTAGGTCCTCGATCCAGGCGGTCGGCCAACTGGGAGCTGGTGTTGTATTCACAAAGAAAAAACGGTCCTTCCAACCTTTGTTAGAGGTCGGGAGTTTGGCGAGAAAGGAAGTCTTGGCTCGGGCTCGGAAGAAGAAATTACTCGGCTCTTGTTTTTTAGAGTAATAAAAATAATGAAAGATATCAGTCGGAGGGGGATTCGATATAAAGAGAAAATTATAACCGACCCACAAAGAAGGCGAATGACATTCAGGGCTAGTTGTGACAAAGAAATCTGGAAGTAGCGGCACACTTCCGAGATGAAGAGATGGATAGGGAATCGGAGGCCAACCTGGAGGTGGTCTCGGGAGAGGGTGATGTAACTCAAGGGGATTCGGTCAGCCCGGTCGGCAGAAGTAGGGAGGATGAGACGGTGGTCGGAAGGAATATGGTACTCGGCTCGGAGGTGGTCATAATATGTGTGTGTGTGTGTAATAACACAAATATGCAAAAGTGATTATAATTGATATAATAATGTACTACTACTTCAAATCTTCAATTAAAAAGGCATCAAGTATTCTAGTCACAAACAAACCATAAGTTTTTGACGTATTTAAAACTAACACATTGAAGAACACAACTCCAATCCAAGTACTAGAATTAAATGACATCTAAACTAACAAATTCATGGGATTATGATCATCATATTCATCAATATCTTCTATGTGATCTCCTCCATCTTTGTTGCCCCTCTTTAAAGAAGATCATCAAATTCATCAATATCATCATCCATATCAGGAATTTCCAAATCATTTGAAGGGCCACCAACTCTACTATCATCTCCTTGAGGGGCTAAGTCAAGATCATCCGGGATGTCCAAATCTTCCATACCATCTAATCCTTCACCTTCCACAATCCATTCTTCATTCGAATCCAAATCATCAATGTCATACTCAACAGGTTTTTTAGATTGCTTCTTCTTGGCTAGTCTAGAATTAGCCATTACAAACACAACATCATTCATGGTTTTCTGTTTCAAACGATTTCTCCTCTTGGTGTGGACCTACAAAATACAAAAAATTTAATATATAACAATTAGGAAATTGAAGGCAGGAAAACAAAAAAAAAGAAGCTGAAGGCAAACTGCAGAAGAAGAAGAGCTCAAGTGAAGAAGTGCTGCTCACCAGTCAGAGCTCACGGTGAAGAAGAGCTTCAACTCACGGAGAAGAAGAAAAAGACCCGAAGACCTCCGTCGGCGGTGGCGGCGAAACGCAACGTGATCGGTGATGGCATGACTCGACAAAGGCGGCAGCGACGCGACACCGACGGGACTTTGGGGACGCGACGAAGGCGACGGTGATGCGACACCGACGGCGGCTTTGGGGACGCAATGAAGGCGGCGGCTTAGGGAAGCGATCACGCGACGAAGGCGGTAGCAGATTGGGGACGCGACACTGACGCAACGTTAGAGTTGTCTTTAGGGTTTGGCTCCAAAATTTTAGGCTAAAAGCAGGGGTGCTCAGTGCGCAAGGAGCAGTCGCTCCTAGCGCTCCTGCGTGCTTGAACGACACTCCCACGCCGGCGGCCAAGAACATGCCGGACAACAGGAACGAGCACGATGGATCCTCTTGGGTTCGTAGGTGTGCACGCTCCTACGTGCTTTGGCGCGCTCCTGACAACATTGTGCGGAGCTACTTGCGGGTGTCAAAGAGCGCGGTGTCGGTCGGCCGACTGACACTGTTCACTGACTTTTGTCCCCGCATAGTACAAAAGCGGAGACAGAGTGGTCGGCTCTCTCGATTATATATAGGACCCTCCATCCCTCACGCGCAGTTATGAAAAATAATTCGAGCTACAGTACTCTCTTCATTTTGGTTTCCTTTTTTCTTCATCGGATTCTGACTTGACTATCGAGGGCTTTACTGAGAGTATTTCTCGACAGGTTGCTAACGGTCATTCTTTTGTAGTCTGGGAGCCAGTTACCAGCCGGAGCCTTGACCAAGCCGCGTGTCGCATACCACCATCCTCCGTCGACCAATCTCGCCCCGTCACCTAGTTGGAGGTCCATCTCGCTCGTCGGCAGGATCACTAGGATTAAGGGAAATTTAACAGCTCTCTCCCTTGGTGCTATAATTAAGAGAAATTTAAAGGTTAAAATTATAAAATAAAGTTGATGTAAAAATGTAAATAATCAATATCTAAAACAACCTAAAATATTTTTACTATGCTTGGATTTTTAACTAGTAGTTTAATTGCAGTATCATAGCAGCAAAAGGGCATGCAGCCACATCAGCAATATGAATGAGCCATATTGTCACGTGGACCAGTAAAATTAACAATGTATTTAACTGAGGTTGATTACAAGCTATGATTTAAAAATATTCTGAAGTTTCTGTAAAAAATTTGATTGAATATAAAAAGGGTTATATGGCAATCAGTCCATACAATTTATACTATATTTAGATACTTTTATTTTTTAACCTCCTTTCTTTTATTACAATCTAAGCTTAGAAGCTATCTCAATTTTTCTTTTTGTTGTCTTAAATTATAAGACAGAACTTGATACTATATTTTTTTTTTTTTTATTTTTTACTCTCTACAGTATTTCTTGAAGACAGGAACATGCAAATTTGGAGCTACATGCAAGTTCCACCATCCCAAAGATAAGGCTGGAATTGCTGGGCTAGTTCAGTTAAATATTCTAGGCTACCCTTTACGGCCGGTTTGTGAATATGCTAACCCTACTACATCTATTCTTAGAGCATCTACTTCTAGCAATGGGATGTGTTAGTTTGATTCGATTAAATGAGACCTAATATCTTACCCTTTCATGTTCATGTTTTTATTTATACTTTCTTTGCTAGTTAAGTTGTCATATTCTATGATAATCCACAATTTTTGTATCATAGAATGAGAAGGAATGTGCATATTACACAAGAACTGGGGAGTGTAAATTTGGGAATACATGCAAATTCCACCATCCACAGCCTTCAAATGCAGTAGTTTCTTTACGTGGCTCTCCGGTCTATTCTTCACTACATTCCCCAACAACCCCCAGTCAGCAATCTTATCCTGCAGGGATGACAAATTGGACGTTGCCAAGATCTTCTTTTATTCCAAGCCCTCGATGGCAAGCTTCTTCAAGTTATGCCCAGTTGATTCTTCCTCAAGGCATGGTCCATGTTCCGAGTTGGGCGTCTTACTCGGTAAGTTTGTCTCACTCTTCCGTATTACTTTTATGACTTAGAGCAGTCAGTATAGGAAACATGATTTTAATCTGATTACTAGCTTACTAGTAAATATTAACCTATAAACAATTGCATGTATACACATCATGATGATTTAGTTCATTGTGAAGTTTTACATGATTTAGTTTTCAACCGTGAAATTCACTACCGTTATCAAGTTAGGAAGTTGCTTTTGGACAGTGATGTAAATACTTATGTTTCATAATATTGACCTCTTAATGCTACCAACTTATATGCAGATTTACAGAAAATATGTGCACACTTTTATGCTATGCTTGTATCAAGTAGTATCATTTACTCGCCGGGAAGTTTTTACTTGAAATCCCCTTTACCAGACCTTTTCTCAGAACACATACATCAACCTCGAACCATGATCCTCCAATTTGTTAATATTGAAGATTTTTATTGGATTTTGATACATATATTGCTTTATTGAAATCTAAAAGTAATTTTGGCCAAAATGTGTTCAATTTTTATTTGAAACTGCATAATTTAACTGAAACAACCTACTGATTGCTGTAGAAGTGAACTAGTATATAGAAACATGTCTCAGGATCTGATGGTGGTGACTTGGATAGTATTGCTTAAAAGTTAAATGAAGACCAAACAAGCTTTGTCTAAAAATCTGTTTCAGAGTTAAATTCTTTTTCCATTTTGGAATTTTTTTGGATATTTTTGTTGATCTGGCTTATGAAAGCAATGCAAATTAGGAATTTATGTTTTAAAAGGTTTTAGATTTCAAAAAATAGTTTGATAGGCTCTCCTCTTTATGATAATTATGTCTTTAAAGGAGTCGCTAAGTTTTATTTAGGATTGCTGGAAAGTTTTGGTAGAAGTTTAATTAATTTAGTTTGTTTTCTAGTTTGTTCCTTGGTTAATATCTTTTCTTATTGAGTGCTTTTAGATATACGATTATTTCGTTCCTATAATATTTGTAGTTTGATTTTAGTTTTTGTTTGGTTTGGAGCCTCTAAAAGGAACCCCAATACCACTATTGTCAATCATCTATATAATGTATTCCTCTTTGTGAGTGTTGATTCTCTGTGTGAAATAAATTATTTCTGTGCATTAGATTATTTTATCCCTATGCTGCATCGAAGTAATTTGAAAGTCTTGTGTCAATTTTATATTTTCTGCTTTGCTGAATCAGGAAGTTATCTTTAAATGTTTAGAAGCTAGAGAAGCTTAAAAGTTTATTTTCTGATTCAAAATGTTTATTCTAATAAGCTCATTTTCTGCATTTGCTATCCATATTTTTCTAGTTTTAGCGTAATGGTAAAGTTGGTGCCATGTGACCTTGAGGTCACGGGTTCGAGTCACGGAAAGGTTGTGTACAATAGATCCAATATGGTCCGATCCTTCCCTGGGATTCTACATTTGCGGGAGCTGCATGCACCGGGCTGCCCTTTGTGTGTTCAGTCATCCTGGTGAGTGGTGATGAGATTAAAATTAACCACTAAAGTCAAGGGCCGATAGATGACATGCCTATACTATGATGGTTAGTAGTGTGAACAAGGATTAGTTGGATTGTCCTGAGTTGAACTAGTGGAAAGCCAACATGTGTATGGTTAGTTCAGTTGACAGGTGAGTGCTGTGGAAGTCTGGATCTACTTAGTCCCTTTGACTACGTGGTATTCTACCGTTAGATGAACATTCACTTTGAAGCCTGCAAAAGGGATTTGGGGGTCACATGGAAATGTTTTGTAAGGAAGATTGACTATTGTAACACAATGTCTATCAACTGATAAATCTAATTTTTATCATGGTAGTGTCTAGCACAATCAAAATCTCAAACCTCGCTTTCCTGTTTAAATAAATGAGTAAAGACAGGTTGTGATGGCAGAGTAGCATTAGGGCGCAAGCGCATCTGAGATGGTTTCATCCAACAAGCCAATAATTTAGATAAGTTGATTAGAGTTGAAGATGTGAAGGAAATAAGTTTGTCAAAGAAATTGTTATATGATTTATAATGATCTAAAAGGATCTGAATATTACTACTAGTTTTACAGAGTCTAATAGCTTGATACGATACATGAAGCCAATGTCAAATAGTTGAGACTCATGACTTGTTATTGTTATATAATATGCCTACAGGGTCAACTGGGTTCATCCCCAGAGTCTCAACAAACGACAGGTAGTACTCCATTTTATAACCCCTCACATCAAGGCGAGACAAGTGGTGGAGCTCAAGGGAAATTTTCTTCTTACCGACCAAACTCTGTTACTATGGGGCTATATACAGCAATCCCAAGAGAGAACGTATTTCCTGATAGACCTGGGCAACCTGAATGCCAATTCTACATGAAGACAGGAGATTGTAAGTTTGGTGCAGTCTGCAGGTACCATCATCCAAGGGAGAGATCAATCCCTGCTCCAAACTGTGGGTTGAGTCCATTGGGCCTCCCCGTGCGTCCAGTAAGTTTCCCGTCAAACCTGATTTTTCCTCTACTTTGATCAATAAACCATGCGTGCCTAGGATCAGTTTCAAATCTTATACTGCTTGTAAACATTTGTTGGTTTAATTTATGTACTTTGCAACCACTAAGTGATTTCTTTTGCACCAATAAAAATATTTTTTATTGCCAAATGAGCACTATTATAAGCTGATATCGCGAGTGTGTTTTTTCTTGCCTTCAATTTCTTATTTCTCGATAGTATTTTTTTGATGCATGACAGCAGAAGTTAAGATTTCATATGCTCTTATAACATTTACCCAAGAGACTGAAATGACAATGGACCATAAAAAAAATGATGAATCAGGTAACAGTCGAACTTGGGGCGACCGGCCCGACCCCACAAAAGTTTCCTACCTGCTGCAGGGTAAATTGGAAAGTGCTTGCGGCGGACGGTCCAGAAGACCAACATCCCGTGGTTGCACGCTCCATTTGGAGGAAAAATTCCTACAAAATGCGCATAGTTGGGGATCGAACCGTGAGTGCTGGGTGACAACTTGGCGTCCACAATGAACCATAAGAACATTATCTAGGAGCAAGCAACATTATTGCTGATTTTTTTTTGTGTGTGCTACAGTGTGTGAAGAGATTTTAATCAACATGAGTAGGTTGAGAAAAGTAATTAAGGTGCAGCTTTGCAATTTCGGTTAGTGTCTTACCTGGATAGGAATTGTTTGAAGAACAATCTATTATGCAAGTACATTAGAATTACAGAAGATTTTCATGCAAAGAGTCTTTTCACTATTTGAAACATTTCTAATTGGATGACACCTGGCCACCAACAAGTTTCACCTTTCTCCCGGCTACATGTTTAGCAATCTAATTTCCTGTTCATTATGAACTTAAGCATGATGAAGTAGATTGCAAAAAGATCACTGGTTATCCTAATGCATGGTTAGGTTGCACGGTGCTTCATGTAACTTTCTTTAAGATTTCAGTAGTAAGCCAAATACTAAAGTTTACTAGAACCTTACATATTTCTCCTTATTTCTTTACGCCAGACATTTGGTCCTAAAATAATGACGTTGTGGAACATTTCCTTTACCAAAATTAAGACCACAAAGTTGCATGCTTTATTATGATTTCTTCAAGCTTACAGGTAGTATGTGAAATGCATGATAACAGATACCAGGATTCCACATGTTAATCCTTATTTTTCACATCAGGCAAGGATAATATCTCTGGGTCATTTTTTTTTACCAAACTTTTTGTCAAAGATTAAAATCTTACTACTATACCTATTTTGCCTCAAATCTCTCTGTTCAATGATGAATGGGAATTGTGCATGGTGCAAAATTTTTATTGTCTAATTCTAAATAATCCACTTTGCCAAAGATACCATCATATTTCTGCCTTATTTATTGCGTTTCTCTTTGACATTTCATTTTAGTTTCTGAAATCACTTTGTGGATTATTGTGACGGTGCGAAGAGTTTGGATGGACGCAATGAAGGGTCACTGAAGCTTTCAAGTTATGAATGAAATTTTTCATAAAAAATGAGAATGACCTAGATGCTGGTCTCTGTTTGATCTAGCTTCAAGTTTGAGGATGTAGTTTCACTAATAGCAACTTATCCATCAACTCAAAACACAAACTTTAGGAGCCAATACATACATATTAAGAATTTGAGGGGTTCCTGTGCTTAACTTGTTGCATACTAGTAACCAAAATAAAAAAGTTGATTCCCAATCTTTTCCTTATTTTAACATTATCTGAAACAAAGAAACTAGTTGACTATGTTGTAATTTCAACAGGGCGAGCAAGTGTGCCTTTTCTACTCTCGATACGGAATCTGCAAATTTGGGCCAAACTGCAAGTTTGATCATCCAATGGGTACTTTCACCTATGGCCTTGCTCCATCCCCCACAGCTGATGTCCCAACTGTTCGTCATCTCTTGGGATCCTCTTCAGAACCTCCTGCTTTGACACTGCCATTAGAAGGAACTGGCGACGGTAGCTCAGGAGTTTCAAGACGATTATCACTATCAGAATCTAGGCAAGCAACCTCTGGTGATGAAAATGCTGAGACAGAATGATAGATAATTGCCAATTCAAGCATTTGCAGGTTTCTTTTTTCCCTAGACAAGTAAGTACGATGATTTTCTGTCTGTAATATCCAGTCTTCCTCACTGGAGATGTACAGCTCTTTTCATGTTGTATTTTTTTTTCTTTTCCTTTTTCTCACCTGAAGATGCATCCATTCGGTGGCAAACAAGGATTGCCTATTTAATGTATATCTTCATAAATTTAACTGTCAATTGTTATGGGGAATATGCAAGCCCCCCATCACATTGATGTTTCTAATTATCTATGCAATCTCATCTCGCCTTTACCGACTCGAGTTTATGCTCTTGCATGTGTGTACATGGAGATAACCCTACAAGGGAAATTCTAGTATAAATCTGGATCGCTGAAATAAATGTTGGCTCTGGGGCTTGTCTCTGCTGCTGCCGTGCTGCGTTGTGCTACTTTTAAACAATAGATGCTAAAAGTTTATAATCTTCACTTTATTCTCGTATGAATTTTCATTAGTTATTATGTTATTAATTTATCATCACAGGAAGTTGTTAATCTCAAGTTCCTAATTTTAGACTGAATACTTAACTATGAAGAGACAACTATCTCATTGCATGAATTATTTGCAAATGGAACTCTATTAGAGGCGGAGCTAAGATATTGGTTCAATAACAATATAATATAATTAATAAAACAAAACACACACACAAAAAACTACCTTTGTCATTCTTAGTACCTTAGATGATAATTCAAAATAGAAACAATAATATAGGAATCAAATCAGATGGTAACAATTCTGATTACGTAGTCATTGAAATTGTATAGTTGTTAGTACTTTGTTCAACAGAGTATTGACCCAAATTCAATTGCCATGAGTAATGGCATATGGTACTAAGTTTTGTTGTTGAGTGTCAAGTTTACAAGTGTATGGGAGTATCCAACTAGAGTTATCTTTTCGTTGATAGGCATCAACTTTCAGTGTCTTCATAGCTACGGAAATCTAATATAATATAGTTAATCACACATTGCGCATTAAAGAAAATCATAAAATAATAAAAGAAAAGAAAGAAAAAGAGAGAGTTAGTGGATGATATTTGATAGCAAATACCCTAGAAACATTTACTTGTTCACATCACTTTGAGACTAATGTTAGAAGGAAACACTGAATCTCTCTGTATCTGTGTGTAATATACAGGCGCACAAAATCAAATGTTAAAAAGCAACAAAGCCTTATGGATGCATTCTAATAATGCATTCAGTAGGTAGCAAGACATCAAAGATCAAATAGTGCTGGGACTATTCGTTCAAAAATGTAAAACTTCTCACTTTTCTCTTTAGGCCTACTAGTTCGTCTACTACATACCACTACTGCTTCAGCACCAAGCTAACTGCCATCTCAGTTTGGACTGCTGCCATGCATGGTTGTTTGTCCTAAACAAGTTTTCCAACAAACCACATTGTTTATATGTTTTCATCCTTTCAAAGGCCATGCATATATAAAAAGTGAATTTGCTATGGACAGGTTGCATCTTCTTTTACATTCAGATACCTCTAGTTTTTGGTGTACCTGGGTTGATTGTGTATTATTATTATTATTATTGGCCTAATATGGTCAGCTATCACACATTGGGCCCGGGTAGACTCCGCCGCGCTCTATTGGATCCGAAACTTAAGAGCACCGTTGAAGTCAGTTCCTTTCCCCCCTTTCACTCAGGGCAAAGATATTGTGCTGAAACAAACACAATATTACAATCTTTCTCTCAAATTCCCATCAACCTGATGAAAGAATATTAGTGCCATCCTCCTTCAGCCTTCAAAGGAATTGACTTAGTTAAATGGCAAAGTCTGGCATAAACTAAAGCTCTCCTAAAGCTAGGAATAAAGATGTTTATTCCTTGCCTTTCTTCCTCCCCCCATTTTAAACTTATTATTTATTATTAAAAGCCTTCTTTTTATATTATATTATATGTGAAATAATTTTAATTAAATTTAGTAATTTTATTAAATGATGATAAAGGCTCTCTTTGCCGATAATTAAATTCTATTTTATTTAGTTATTTTAATTGTGCCTAAAAAGATTTCTGCTACGGCTTCGGGGTATAAATAAGGCCGCCTCCTCCTGGGCGAAGAAGTCGTCGGCAGTCCACCCCCAGCCCTCTCCCTCTTCTTCCACCTCCAAACCCTATTCGTCCCTCGATTTCATCCGACGATGGGCGGCCGGGAGATCTCCTGCAGAGGGGTACTATTCGCCGTCTTGCTCGTTTCCGCCGCGATCCCTACGGCGTTCGCCGCCACTTCCTCTTCCCCGAAGAAGAAATCCAAGTCGTCGGGACCTCCTCCGCAGCTAGTGTCGGAGCTCCCTGTGGACGGCGGCGTCCGGGTTGCTTCCTCCGCCATCTTCCCCATCTACGGCAACGTCTACCCTGACGGGTGAAGCTCAAGGTTTGGGGTTCACGAGATGGGTGGGCTCTAATTGTTGAGTTTTGTTTTTTTGTTTTTGGGATTTGTAGGTTGTACTATGTGTCGATGTACATTGGCGACCCCCCGAAGCCCTACTTCCTGGATGTCGACACCGGCAGCGATCTCACCTGGCTCCAATGCGATGCTCCCTGCGTCAGGTGCTCCAAGGTTAGGTTTCTATCTTTGTCTTTCCATCCCCTGCTGAACTCCTCCTGATTCCCCCAAACTTTTTCAAGATCCAATTAACGACCGGGGTGTTTCTCATCGATCTAGGGACCTCACCCGTGGTACCGACCGAACAAGAACAAGTTGGTCCACTGCAAAGACCCTCTCTGCGTTGCCCTTCACTCCGGCGTCGTCCAGGACCGGAACTGCGACCAGTGCGATTACGAGATCCAGTACGAGGACCGAGGCTCCTCCCTTGGCGTCCTCATCGCCGACTCCTTCGCCGTCCGCCTCACAAACACTACCCTGGCCCGCCCCACCCTCGCCTTCGGGTCAGTAACCTAACCCAGCACTCCAATTTATGTAAAAATTCAATCGCTGCCATCCATATCGACACAGCTGGTACGTGCAGGTGTGGATACGATCAGCAGGTCCCAAATCAAGACGCCCCTGCGTTGACGGATGGCATTCTCGGGCTCGGAACAGGGAAAGTTAGCATCTTGTCGCAGCTCAGCGATCAAGGGGTGACCAAAAATGTGGTCGGTCACTGCCTCGGTGGAAAGGGAGGCGGCTACCTTTTCTTCGGAGACGATTTGGTCCCTACCTCTCGGATGACCTGGTCGCCCATGTCTCGCATCGGATCAAAGTGAGATGCTATTTTTAGTTGCAATTGTTGAACTTTTTCCTGCAGAAGCACTGATTTCTTGCCACTATATCAGAAACTACTACTCACCTGGGCCAGCAGACCTCTTTTGGGGCAATCAATACTTGGGAGTAAAGCAAATGGAGGTGGTTCTGGATACCGGGAGTACCTTCACTTACTTTGGCCTTCAATCCTACCAAGCTTTCCTCTCAGCTGTAAATATGAACTGAGTCTTCGGATTGAACCGTGTTCATTTCCATTATAGCCTGACATTGATTCTTTGAGTGTTCATAGGTCAAGAGTGATCTGTCGAAGAAGCCACTCAAGGAGGAAGTCGACCCAGCGCTTCCAGTGTGCTGGAAAGGGCAGAAGCCATTCAAGTCGGTGTCTGATGTGAAAAAGTATTTCAAAACATTAACCTTGAACTTTGTGAATGGAAAGAAAGCATTGCTTGAGATGCTTCCTCAGAATTATCTGATCATCACCGTAGGCATTTGCAACCTTCCTCTGGAATAAAACAATCCAAGATATTAATTGTTGATATTGAAATTCTGATGTTTCATTTGCAGAAAAAAGGGAACGCATGCTTAGGTATTCTCAATGGCACCGAAATCGGGCTGCATAACCTCAATGTAATTGGAGGTAAACAAATCATCAACTTACCAACGAATTTTGAAAAAACCTTTCATTGTTCTCTTGATGAAACACTTTGATGTGATTGTGGAATGTTTTCAGACATTTCTTTGCTAGACCACATGGTCGTTTATGACAATGAGAAGCAGCACATCGGATGGGTTCGAGCAGCATGTGATAGACTCCCCAAGTCTGGAATTTCTTCACTGTGATGATTTAGTTTTACTTGGATGTGCACGGAAAGGTGGAGGTTTCTCACTCTGAAACTCTTTTCTGTGTCAGTGTAGATAGTGAGGACGGTGGCCTCTACAATGATCTCTCTCAATATGGTAGCAGGGGTTTCCTTTCGAAAGGATGGCCTTCATATGACCTATGATCTCTTATATAGTTAAAGAAAGAAAGAAAAAAACATAGCAACATCCTTTGTTGTTAGATTTCAATACCAAAAATTGCTGTGTCCATTTAAACAGAATAAATTAGTTAAAATCTTAGTGTATGTAATTACAGTCACAAATTCAAATTCACTGGTCTGTTTCTGAATTGTTCATATTCTCTTTGAATCATATTGCAATCCTTATCGTTCCGGAACTTTTCTTTTGGATTGGTGCAAATTAACTCTCCTGTCTAAAAGACTGACAAGGCACCAGGTGGGTCATACTAAATTTAGAAGATCCGGATAATCCTTTTCCATTGATGAGATGAGATAATATTTGATTTCTGAGTATGCATAATCTGTATTCTAAATTTAAGAAAATTGAGGATGAAAATTTAGCAAAAAAACTCCCATGAAGTTCACACCAGCACTTGGTGTGGTGGTAAGAGAGGGTGCATTTTCTGGTTAGATATAAGATTGAATTATTGATGATGTTAGGTAGCCATGTTAAAAGATATATCTATGGCGATTTAATTCTTGATGATGTTGGGTCACCTACTCAGAATGATTTAATTGGTGGATAGAATATAAGATCTGACCCGGTCACCCTAGAACCAAGAGAATCTTCCATGTAAAATTTTTAAAAGGTTTGTAAATTCAAAAAAAAAATTGAATAAAAAATTTTGAATCATTATAAAAGTGAAGTTTGTGGTTTTTAATTTAAGGTAGTAGTGAAAAATTAAATTTATTTTTTTAATATGAAATTTATAATGATAAAAATACTATTACGTGCAACTTAAAAATGAATTATTTTACTTCAAAGATTGAATTATTTTAGTCGTTGTAAAGCAACACTAATATTCAATTATTTTACTACTGCATCTATTAATTAACCAACTGTAGTTAATATATTTACTTCAATATATTTATTTTATTTTTAAAATTTTTACTATAAATAGATAATGAAATCTTAATTTCAACTATCTCTGGTTATTGCTCATTCAAACTACTCATTTAATCCTATAATTCTATTTTTTTCGAAATGAATAAAAATTTTAGTGGATCTTTTAGTAATTTTTTGAATTCAAAAAAATGCTACTTCAAAATAACCGCAGTCATCCTAATTCTCAATTTTACTCTTCTCTATATACCATCAAATTTTCAAAATATTCTTTATGCTCCCCAATATCCACAAATTTTCATATTCATCCCAATACGTTCTAAATTTTCAAAAATTTCAATTTCTTCAATAATATTTGATGATGATAGATTATATATATTTTTAGGTATTGATTGACCCATATTTATTTATAGTATGATTTATGTTATCATATCCTATTTTATCATTTTATCAATATGATTATTCTTATTTGTTCAGAGATCTGTTCTTCATTTGTATTCCTATGATTTGATTTCATTGATAATTCGTGTCCCAGCTAACATAGTCGTGTCTTCCAAAGCTAGCTAGTAGATTTTTCAGGAAGGCACATGGTATGGTCGTGCCTAGAGGCACGGTTTGTCTCACTCTCAATGTTACCCACGCCCCGACCGTGCCCAGAGGCACAACCAACCTATTTTTCTAGATTTTCACATGGCCTGACTGTGCCTCATTCCGTCGTGGCATTACACGCCACGACCATGCCTCACGGTCTGTGACTTGAAAAGCAGGGGTTGTGCCTCCTGCTATATAAAGGGGAGAAGGATTTTCCCTTTAGAGAAACTCACTTGGGTCACATCTACTGTCTACATCAGATTCTCGTGATTTTTCGATAATTCGTGGTTGGATCCATCATCCTATCCAGCTCCACAACAAGGATTGATTCCCGAAGACTCCGTTTTCCACTTAGCTAAGTTTTTTTGTGAATTGAGATGTAGCTTGCTTTAATTCATATATTTGGGTCACATTTCCTCCGCTCTTGAGTAGATCTCATGTGTTCTAGGATGTAGGGAATAATTGTAATGTGTATTTGATGTAAGCACTATGGATTTGCCAAATTTCTATTTCAATGATATGTTTATGTCTTATTTTTGTTTGATTGAATGTGTGTGAAAATTTATTGCTTATATGTTATGTTGATTCGATGGATGTAAAGGTCTGTTGCCCTATAGTGGGAATGCTCTAGATCGTATGACCGGGTGCCCTTAGTGGCAAAGAGTATCCTTTTAATTGGACTTTCTAGAATATTGCTTTGAAAGAGAGGTCAATTCTCTATAAGGGATATCTAATTAATGCTAAATGTGTTTTCTCCAATTCCATGTTAGAAAGTGACTTGTGTAATTTAGATTGTATGACCGGGAGCCCTTAGTGAGGATTTTCTACGTTACCTCTACTACTTAATATAATTAAATGCAATAGAGTAAACATTACTGATCCTGTCGACAAGCGAAGACCGATTTTCACTCGGATGACTCGGTCTGACCAAGACGACCCGGTCTGCTGTAGCTAGGGGGTCGGACTCGGGCTCCAATAGAGATCAGGTTCCAGTCACTCAGTTCGGACCGAAATAGAGCTCACAAAATGCTGGTGTGGTTGCAAAATGGCAGTCAGCCTCCATTTTGGAGCCCAAGGGGGGTTTATATAGGGGGAGGAAAGCCCTCTGCCATGTCAGAGATGTTCTGTCGCATTTAAGGATGAGTCAGTTGTCAGATGGGGCCAATGGCAGCCTTAGCTGCTCTGTGAGACTGCCACTGCCATCTGACAATCTGTCTAGGTTGTCCCCTCTGACCCTCATTAATGTTGGTGGCTCTGTCAGGTTATGATCATGTCGGAAGTCTGCCATAACTGACAGTTCAGGTGGGTCAGGTAAGCTTGGGTCTGGAGCCTACATTCATGGGGTAAGCTCAGGATGCACGGCCGGGAGTTCTCCGGTCCCGGGTGGGCGACCCCGAGTGTCCGACCTCGGGGGACCAGCCTCGAGTGGCCAACCTCGGGTGACCAACCCCGAGTGTTCGGCCTCGGGTGACCGGCCCCGAGTGGCCGACCTCGGGTGACCGACCCCGAGTGGCCGATCTC
This sequence comes from Boesenbergia rotunda, assembly GCA_024364735.1. Classification (NCBI taxonomy): domain Eukaryota; kingdom Viridiplantae; phylum Streptophyta; class Magnoliopsida; order Zingiberales; family Zingiberaceae; genus Boesenbergia; species Boesenbergia rotunda. The sequence goes on along the minus strand of JAGFNQ010002454.1, from coordinate 342,113 downwards.
GGGTGACCGACCCCGAGTGTCCGACCTCGGGTGATCGACCCCGAATGTCCGACTTTGGGTGACCGACCCTGAGTGTCCGGCCTCGGGTGACCAACCCGAATATCCGACCTCGGGTGACCGACTCCGAGTGTCCGACCTCGGGTGACCAACCCGAATGTCCGACCTCGGATGATCGACCCCGAATGTCCGACCTCGAGTGGCCGATCCCGGTTTGGGCCACGCTAGATTGAACCCGACCAGGCCCCCGATCCTTCTAGAAAAAACCATCCGCCCGGATCAATTACGGTGTGACCGTCACATGATAACAACGATATTTAATTAAATTCCCTATAAGAACATAAATATAGAAGATAGAAGATGAACAATTCATAATATATAAATGACCATTACAATAAAATTGAAGTCTCATAATTGCCTTCCCAAGCCAACCTTCTTCACCTTCTCTCTCTCTCCTGTTCGTTCTCACTTTGAACCTCTAGGTCCCCATGGGCTGGATCAGATGGTAAGACGCCTCCTATTTGAATCGGAGGTCTCAGGGTCGAGAGTCGTCAGTTGCACACAGAAATAAAATCCTAGTCTACTGGCATTAAATTCCCTCGACCCCAGGCGCCTCACCACACCAGTGATAACCGTGATTTACCTCCTCCGTGTTGGTCCTGGGGCAGGCTGACAGGGGTGCTGGAGACGAGCGTTTCACCTTTTTGAATCACTTTGAACCTCTAGTTCCAAATATTTCAACCAATTTTGATCGCTTAGATAATTCATTTGGTAAAGTTACTAATATTTAATTAACAATTTTGGTTGGATCGATATTTTATTACCTGACTACTTAATCGTGTAATTACGATAGGACAATAATATCCTCTTTAAATTTTCAATAAAATTATTAACAAATTATTATTTTGAAAATAAATGCATTCGATAAATTAAAAAAATACAAACAACTATAATAAAATTGTAGTTTATAAGTTAATTAAATAGTAAATACATATTATAAATTTAATTAAATTTCAAATTATAAATTAATTAATATATTAACGATAAATTAAATTAAAGATCATAATTAATTAAAAAATTAAATAAAAATTATACAGAGATATTGACGCCGAACAGAATATAGATTATTCTAGGGAAAGAAGTTTCAGAGGGATTTACGAAAAAAGAATAAGAAAGTAATAACGAGATAGGGAGTAGCCAAAACTGGACTTAAACCTTATTGAGAAAAACAAGAGCGAGAAGAGAAAAATAGAGATATAGCCATAACGTGGCTTAAGCGAAGCAAATTGATTCAATATCTAAAAAACTTGTCCTAAACATCATCTAAACATGAGTTTATATAACACTCATATATCTAAAAAAACTCTAAACCAACCAGACTTAGTCTCCTAAAATTTAGGAACAAATTTAACCAACAAAACTTAATTTCCTAAAATTTAGGAACAAACTAAAAAAATATATAACCAATTAAAAAAACTCCAACAAGACTTGGTTTCCTAAGATTTTTAGGAACAAACTAAATAAAAATATATAACCAATTAAAAAACCCCTAAATATATAAATCTGAATATTATTTTGGATCCCCTCCTGCATCAGTCTCCCGGAGTTGAAGAGAACTCGTCCTCGAGTTCGGCGTCTCCCTGATTGATGCTTCAGTGTAAAGGTGAACTCCTGCAAGTAATTTACCCACTTAGCGTGTCGACTACTCAACTTATGTTGACCGTTGATGTACTTCAAAGCCTCATGATCTGTGAATAAGATAAATTCCTTCTGCACGAGATAATGACGCCAATGCTTTAAGGATTGCACAATAGCATAGAATTCCAGATCATAGGTAGAATAATTTTTCTTGGCACCAGATAGTTTCTCACTGAAGAAGGCAATAGGGCGTCCTGATTGGCTTAGAACACCACCAATGCCAATGATAGATGCGTCACAGTTTACTTCGAACAGTTTGTCGAAATCTGGAAGTGCTAGAACAGGTGCTTCGGTCATCTTTTGTTTCACTAGCTAAAAACTAGTCATAGCTGCTTCACTCCACTTGAATTTGCGCTCCTTGAGGCACTCAGTTATAGGAGCAATTAAGGTACTAAAGTTCTGAATGAACCGACGATAGAAAGAGGTCAATCCATGGAAACTTCAGACGTCATGAATGGTTTTTGGCTGTGGCCACTCTAAGATTGCCTCTATCTTTGATGGATCTACACGGACACCCTCAGGTTGTCTATCAACACACATGCGCCATGAACCGTCTTTCTTTGGTACAAGTAGGGCAGGGACTGCACAGGGGTTCATACTCTCGCGAATATAGCCTTGTCTCAATAGCTCCATAACTTGTCGTTGTAGCTCTTTGGCATCATTAGGGTTAAGACAGTATGTCGGTCGGTTAGGCAAGCTTGACCCCAGGACGAGATCAATCTGGTGTTGAATATCTCTCATAGGGGGAAGTCCTGGAGGAAGGTCTTCGACCATCAACTCAGCGAAGTCTGATAAGAGTTGTTGCACTTCAGCTGGTAGATCCGAGTCCGGATCTATTACATTGCTTTTGAAAGGAAGAAAAGCAAAGACTACATCTCTGTGCTTCATCTCATTCAAAAATCTGGACATAGAAAGTAGTGTAGAATTATTGGTTACCAAATTTGAAGAGGTTCCTTCTCGTCGGGGAGGCAATACTATGTTCCTCCCTTTGATGTTGAGGGTGTATGTGTTCTTCCGCCCATCATGAATGATGCTACGATCATATTGCCACGGTCGTCCCAACAATACGTGACATGTGTCCATTGACACAACATCACACCATGTTCGATCATAATACTTGCTATCAATAGAAAAAGATAAAAGACACCTCCTATCTATGGTTACCTCACTTCCTTTACTTAGCCATGATAACTTGTAGGGTTTTGGATGACGATCTGTCTTCAACTGTAGCTTTTGAACAACTTCTTCGGATACAATATTTTCACAGCTTCCACTATCAATGATCATCTTGCAAACTTTGTCTACAACCGTGCACGTCGTGTGAAAAATGTTGGTTCTCAGCCAATCATCTTCAGATTCTTCCTTAGGGATCAGTAGGCTCTTGTGTACGACGAGAGTCTCATGACAATCACCATAAAGAACCTCGTCATCAATATCGTCATCGTAAATCGGCTCATCAATCTATTCGAGTTCATTCTCTATGACTTCCTCAACTAGCAAAGTCTTGTTTTTTTGATCTGGGGATCTTTTACACTCCGAAGCTCGATGCCCTTGTTCACCACATCGAAAACACTTGATAGTGGTCTTAGGGTTACCTTGTGGCGGCTGCTGAGAAGGGCACGACTCTTGAGGGTAAACAACTTGATTGTTTTGATCGCTCCTAGTCGTCGGTCTTCGGTTTAGTTGTTTTTCAACTGTCAAGGCTCACTAATAGGCCTCTGAAATGGTCCAGAGTGAGTGAAGGCTCAGGGTATCTTGTAAGGGTTGACGTAATCCCCCTAAATATCGCGCTACCATCTACTCCTCGGTCTCGGACAAATCATTCCGAGCAATAAGCTGGTAGAATTCCTCTGTATAGTCGTCAACGGTTCTAGCTTCTTTCCTCAAGGTATGGAGTCGTTGATACAATGTTTGGGTGTAGCCGAAGGGAAGAAATTGTGTTCTCATTAGTTTCTTCATTTTTTCCCAATCAGTGATTTTGGATTTAACTTGTCTCTCCCGTGATCGTCGAAGTTGCTCCCACCATGTTGAAGCTCGACCTTTAACTTGATAACGACCAACTTTACTTTGATGTGATCAGGTACTTCTTTATATTCAAAAATCCTCTCTACTTCGTTGATCCAATCAACAAAGCCTTCCGCTTGTAATGTGCCAAAAAAATCAGGAAGATCCACTCGGAAACCAAAGTCCCCAAATCATTCCTCTCGACCATGGTGTTCCCAATATGTAACACGACGATGATACGGGTTCTCGAAAGGAGACTCAGAGTTACCATCAGAGATCTCACGATCTTCAAGATCCCGCGCTGCCAAACGCTGGGTTAATTCCGCAACTTGCTTCTATAAATCCTCAATCATCATTATATCTTGGATACTACGAACACGGTGTTGGGCTTCTCAGTCGGAACTTGCCTGTTGCGACCACGCCCACGATGACCCTCCATTGGATCTTAATGAGCTCTGATACCAACTGACGCCGGGCAGAATATAGATTATTCTGGGGCGAGAAGTTTTAGAAGGATTTACGAAAAAAGAATAAGAAAGTAATAACGAGATAAGGAGTAGCCAAAACTAGGCTTAAACCTTATTGAGAAAAACAAGAGCGAGAAGAGAAAAATAGAGATATAGCCGTAACATGGCTTAAGCGAAGCAAATTGATTCAATATCTAAAAAACTTGTCTTGAACATCATCTAAGCATGAGTTTATATAACACTCATATCCAAGGTTCGTAGAATCGCGATCCTACATAGGATCGATTTGGGATCAGGATCGGATCGATCAGGATCGGATCGTAAAATCATACGATCCTAGTAAAAACCCTTAAAATGAAAGAAGATACAATTTCTATTAACATTGTAATGATAATAATCACGTTTAACATCAAAAATATTCCATTGATTACAAGATAATCCAATTTAATTGTCAACCTATTAGATAATAGACATCTAAAAATTTATCATTTTAGGAAAAAGATATAACATAATATTATTGATAAAAAACTAACTAAAAATAAGTAAACAGATGTTTAAATAATCTTAAAACTCTAACACTAACTCTATAAAAGATAAAAAAAATAATAATAAAAAGATTAAAAATCTTCTAGGCCTCTGAAATGACTTTAAATAATATTTTTTGAAATTTAACCTTAAAAATAACTATATATCTTTGAATGAGTTTCGATTTCATATATTATACATCACGTGGTTGAATCTGAATCAAAAGTTATGACCTTTTAAAACTTTCACCGATCCTGTTCCGATTCTACTACGATCCTGTCCGATCCTATACGATTCTGTACGATCCTGTCCGATCCTACGATCCTACCGTTCCTGCTGCGAAAATCGATTCTGCACGTTTCTGGATCGATTTGTGATCTGGGATCGTACAGGATCGCGATTTTGCAAACTATGCTCATATCTCTAAAAAAACTCTAAACCAACTAGACTTAGTCTCCTAAAATTTAGAAACAAATTTAACCAACAAAACTTAGTTTCCTAAGATTTAGGAATAAACTAAACAAAAATATATAACCAATTAAAAAAAACCTAACAAGACATGATTTCCTAAGATTTTTAAGAACAAACTAAATAAAAATATATAACCAATTAAAAAAATCCTAAATATATAAATTTAAATATTATTTTGGATCCCCTTCTGTATCAAATATTAAATAAAAATATAATAAATTAATACATCTGAGTTGTATCGATAATGTTATAAAAAATGCTTTTTTATTGTTCATAGAATAATAAGATTTTATACTTTTAATATAATATATTAGAAAAAAATATTTAGAAATTTAATAATTGAAAATAATAAACTCGTAAGAACTGGATGTCGATTAAAATCAAAATTGAAGTTCACGTTACATCAAAGCCCACAATTTAAATCCATCAAAGCCCAGCCCAACTGCTTGCTATTCCGGAAAGGAAACCCTTCCGAGTTCAGAGCCCCCCTGTCCTTCGTCCGCTCCCTCCTCGTTCCCGTCTGCGTCTCTTTTAGCTCGATCAATATCTCCCATTACCGTTCGATCTGACATCACTGCCCCCGATCACCGTCCGCCTACTGCCTTCTCCGCTTCCCGCGCGTCCGACCCAGAAGGAATATGCCGCCGAGCTCCGAAGGAAGCGACCTCGCCGACCGCGAGCTGTACTCCATCCCCGCGTCCTCGAGTACCTCAACCCCTTCTGGATTACCTCTTCTTTCTTCGTTGCAGAGAGGGTTAGGGTTTTGATGTTCGTAGTTTTTGGTTTGGTTTGATTCCTCTTTGACCCAGGTTGGTTTCGTTGGGATGAGATCCACGACACGGAGAAGCGATCGCTCCCGGAGTTCTTCGACGGTTCCGCTGCCTCCCGGAACCCTAGAGTCTACAAGGAGTACCGCGATTTCATCATCAACAAGTACCGGGAGGACCCGTCCAGGCGCATCACTTTCACCGAGATCCGCAAGTCTCTGATTGGAGACGTCGGGTACATACAGAACGTGTTCCGGTGCCTGGAGAAATGGGGGCTGATCAATTTCTGGGCGAAGCCAGTGGCAGGGGTGCCTCCGCCCGCCGAGGATGCTGGGCCAAAGGTTGTGGTGGAAGAAGGGGTTCCGGGTGGCGTGCAGGTCGTTCAAGCTTCCATACCGCAGAGGAAGAGGGTGGCCGCGACGGGATTGGGTGGAGAAAACGGGTTCAAGTTACCATCTTTGACTTCGTACACTGATGTGTTTGGAGATTGGGCCCCGAAGAGGGGGCCTCTATGTGGAGTCTGCGGTAAACAACTCACTGTTAGCGGATCTGAGTCTTTAGAGGTATCTTCTGCTTTCCTATCCTTAGTACATTTCCGTAACCCCCCACGTTTGATTTGCTTTGGAGATAATTAAATTATAATCTATTATCTTCTTGGCCTATGTTGCAGAATTCTTCTTCATCTTTCGTAAGAATTATCTATGTACTTGAAAGTATTTTTTTCACGTTGGCATTTTGGCAGTAGGATTTTGTTATCATGCTGTGTTGACATCGAACACGCTTCAAAGCATCCCTAGATCACCTAAAATGAGTTTTAGTTCTATAATCTCCTTTCACTTAGCATGTTTACCTCCAAATAAACGCCATAAAAATTATAAAAAGTTGAACTGAAAGATTTATATTAACAAGTAACAAAAATATAACAAGCATCAAATGTGAGCATTGGTTCTTATACTAAAATGAATGCCATGTATTAGATGGGAGTATGATTATCATAGCATTCTACCAAGATTAATCCCATAGTTGTTCGATACACATAAAATAATTCTCTCAAACGAGGCTATCTGGTATTGGAATTGATTTCTCCATATATTCACAAATATATCTTGGTTGACTATTGAAACTGGAATGAAGATAGGTATAAGCTTATCGATAAATATCTCAGTTGTTGGCACACCTGTCTGGTAATGCTCATGTTTTCAGTTAGTGATCTCCTTGATTTCTCAACTCTTTTTAGTGATTTATCTCATTCTAATTTTTGATAAATGAAATCGAAGGATGAGTTATGAGAATAAAATCTTTGATTTTCGTCAATATCATCTATTGGTGCTTCTTCTCCTCTTTCCTCTTTTTTTTAAACTTCCGACTTCTTCTGATCGACAAGAATATAAGGATGAATAATGAAAAGAGGTCTTTTCTTAGTTATATACCAGTCAAGATAGACTCGATCTCATCATACCACCAAACCATGCCAACCTTGATGATACAGTGACATTTACTCCATGCCAACATACTATCAACATTGGTCAGTGTTTAGACAATATGCTTGAGCCATAGTGCCATACAAACCCATACCTTTTGGAGTTTTGAACCAAGTTGTTTTTTTCACTTCCAATTTTTTGAAACGGGTAAAACCAAGTAAGAAATTTCACTGTCATTTTTGCTGCATTTTGAATGCTCTATGAAGTGTAAAGAATTGGTCATTTTTTGAGAGTTCAGTATGGAAGTTGGAGAAAGTACTGGTTCTTTATGCTTAGAAGTAGCTCATGGACATAAGAGTGATTGATCAACACATTCATTATGGATAAATTGGACTAATCAATAGCACTCCAGTGAATTTCTATTTGTGAATTGTGAACTTGGTCTTCAGCATACCAGGTTATGGGATTTGACGGTGTTATGTCAGGATTGACCTTTATTCTATACTGCCTCCTGTTGACATTAATTACTGGATTGTGACATGTTTTGTAAGCTCTGTGCTGTTTCTTATGATGACCCTGCAGGGAGGACTGGTTGTATGTCCAAATTGCTCTAAAGATAAGAGTCAGGTCAATGTTACTGTAAAGGACTTGGAGTTTGCGACCGACGACAGTTCCAATCATGCAATGAGTGCATGGACAGATGCAGAGACTCTTCTTCTTCTAGAATCTGTGCTAAAGCATGGAGATGACTGGGATCTTATTGCGCAGCATGTACGAACTAAGAGTAAGCTGGATTGCATTTCGAGGCTTATACAACTGCCTTTTGGTGAGCATATTTTGGATTCCATTAATGGAACAGTTGCTAGTAGTAACTCAATAAGCAAGACAACTGATGCCAATGAAATGCAATCCGTAATACATGAACCACCACATGAGCCCGATAAGGTGGATGGATATATTGAAACTGATGGGAAAGATGTCGAAGAATCTACTCCAGAACGTCCTTTAAAGAGGAGATGCTATAATTCTTTTGTAAATGCTGCAGATTCACTACTAAAACAGGTGCATTCTAACTTTAGATTACATGTCATCCAGGTCTACCAAAGTCTTGATGTTGTTTAATATGAGTATGAATCAAAATGCTATCTTATGTTTGTTAGGTAGCATGCTTGTCTACTGTTGCTGGTTTGCAGATTGCTGCTTCTGCAGCAGATGCTGCTCTCACAGCATTGTGTAGTGAGAATCCATCTGCAAGCAAGGTCTTTAGTATCAATAAGGATCCATTAAATGATTTAATTTGCACAAGTGATGAACCCAACAGGTTAGTCTCCTCCCCTTCTTTTTCTTTATTTTTTTGGCATGTCTAGTTCTTGAAAGAAAATACTTCCGTTGTTATTGTATAGTCATTTCAATGTACTGAAGACTGAAGATCCAGATATGGAGCGGCAAAATGTTACTGGTAGGTGATTACTCCTTTGTTTTAGCATATTCTCTGGTGTATTTATTGGTTGATATAAAAAGCCGTGTTCTGGCTTTAGAGTTTCCCATAATTCTTACAGCCAGATACTAAACTAGAAGTGAAGTAAACTACGTATATTGACTAAATTAGGGAATATGGGTGATTTTGTCATTTATCATATCCATGACCATGAAAAATGATGGTCCTTGATTCTTTGGAAGTTCTGCACTAACATTAGTTTCTAATATGCTCTATAAAAGTTTCAATTGAGTACTTGATATGATCTATACCGTATTTTGTGCTGCCAATTTACATTTTGTGCCTGTATGAAGGTGCTGCATAACTGCATTGCTAACCTAGAAATCTCTAGATATGAAAAAAAAAAAGAGAGAGAGAGAGAGGAAAGGGCATGGTTATCAAAATCAACGTTAAGATTGGCATCATGCAGATAAATAACTCAATTATTGGTTGTATAGGATTAGTAGGATTGGCCAAATTGAAATAGGCAGGAAATATAAGAAATGAGAAATAATAAAATTTGATATATGAGATTACAAGAATTGTTCAGTACTTACTATATAAAATTACTTAACTGAACGCATTCAGTATTAAACTATTAATAATGCAATATATAATAATGCTATAAACATCTATATAAAATTAATAAACAATAAAAATAGTTTATAACTTAGAAAAAGATCCTATTTTGGTAGATTACTCAATAATACTAGAATTTTTATTATTTTTTAAATAAAAGTGATATTATTCAATAGTCATTGATTATTCCTAACTACATCTGAAGTAGTTATTAGTTGAAGGAAGAGTAATTTAGAATTGCTGTTGATTGAGAGATTATTATGTTCTCTCTTGATACACGATAAACATTCTTGATCCATAATAATCTTACTTGATTAATAGTGAATGAGAGAAAGATGGGTGAGGTGTTGAGCCAACGAGTGATGACAAGGTTGAATGACTAATCCTTAAATCTTTTAGTGAATGAGAGAAAGAACTAGCATATGGATGAGAGAAAGAAGTAACATATGAATGAGTTGGGTCAAACACAGCTTGATTGATGATGTTACATGGCTGAAATTCTACGCAACATATAATCTTGTCTCACTTTGCATCGTATTTTTGCAGATAAAAATGATGTAATTAGATAGAGTTAATCATCTGACATCATGGAGGCATTAGATAATGATATGGCAGACAATTCTGATATGTTGTAACTCATTAAATCTTTGTTTGTATCATGTTGCTGCTTTATCATTGTTTTGTTGTGTTGCAAAACTCTACACAAAATTTAAGAGCATTGTTATGCCTGATATTAGGCATTTAATGACACCCTTAGACACATATGACATTTTTAACTAATTAATCTTTGTTTGTGTTATGTTGTATATTCATTCGGCTGCTATAAAAACTTCAAACCATATAATGCCATCCTTTTATGTCACCTGTTGCATGCAATAAATTTAAGTCATGGTCATATGATTAAGTGTGATTGTAATTTGTGAAGTTTCATGTGTTGAATTTCTAAGCCACAGCCATTTTGAGCACCCATGTACCCTCCTTACCCATCTACTCTAAATTTATGCTGGATTTTCCATCTACCCCTTCCCAGCCAATGTTGGGCACCCATCACACTAATATTGAAGCTCTCATTCGTACTGGTAAAAATTGTGAAACAATTATGTCCAACACCTAGATCCATACCCTTGCCATATACTCATACCTGAGTCAAAGTAATGTAATATTCAAAAGAAAGTTGCATGCAGTTTTTCTCATTGTAATTAAACTGTCTCTTCAATATCATCTTGAAAATTTTCTTTTTCTTCTCAAGATATTCACAAAGGTGGCCAAGAAAAAAAATTTGGCGCTACAACACTTCAAATAAGGGCTTCAATTGCAACTGCACTTGGTGCAACTGCTGCACGTGCCAAGCTACTTGCTGACCAGGAGGAAAGGGAAATAGAACTGCTGCTGGCATCCATAATCGAGGCACAGGTTTCTCTCCACCATTACTTTATTTTTTCCAAATAAATAGTTGTTTTTGAAGACAGGTTCTGCTATACTCTTCAGTCCTTTATTTGTTTAGATTATAGTTTTTAAGGCTGGATCCTGGAATGATTTGTTAATCAAATCATTGTCACATGCAAAAAGGTGCTATCTGATCTATAATATCAGTCAACCTAAAATGTTATGTTCAAGATCTATGGGCCTCATCATACTTTTGTTATGTTAGAGAATGTGGAAATTTAACTTAATTTTAATGAAACATGAGTTCTGACAGATTATGCACAAGATATATAGGTCGTTACATTATTTTGGTGATTGATGTTGATATGCCAATTTGAATGCTGACATGGCATGCTTTTATGTAGTTCTCGATACATAAATCAGCAAATCTTTTAGTGAAATGTCACATCGAAAGAAAAAACCTAAGTTCACTTTTGCTAGCTCATGTACAATGTTAACTTGGCATTAGGTAAGCATGTCGTGTCAAATAAGCACTGCAAAATGAAAGGCATTATGAAGAATGAGCGTCATGTAGGCAGGTATGTTGTGTCAAATAAGACTTGTACATAGCATGTTATGTCAAGTCAGACTTGCTAATTGACATAGTTATAATTGAAATGAGGATTTGGTACAATGCAACCATATAGAATTAAGAAAAACTTCTTACTAACAAAATATTTGTGCTTGGACAACAAAGTTAGGATATATACTAATTTGTTTTAGAATTAAGAAAAACTTCTTACTAACAAAATAATTGTGCTTGGACAACAAAATTAGGATATATACTAATTTGTTTCCATGCGTGCACACTTTTTTTTTTGTCAAAGGTGATTTTACTAGCTGAACTAGCTGACATCTTTGGTTATTCACCTTTTTGTCTACACTTTTATGTACACCATCTCTTGCGTACCCTCATTTATGTGAAGTTGGAATCGATTTATTTTTAAAATTTTTAATTGTAGTTGAGTTTTGTTATTGCCTTATTTTAGATGTTGAAAGTTTGGTATTTTTAATCTGGTAGAAATATGTTTTTTAATTTGGCTAGATTAATTTATATCTTTTAATCTGGCTAGATTAATTTATATCTTTTAATTTGGGAAGAGTTCTTTTGATTTGGTATGTGTGTTCATCAATAGCCATTTACTTGTGTGTTCATCTTTGTTGCACATACCACCAGAATTTAACTAAAATTATGGTTACACTTACTAAACCAATAAGAACATGACCTTACATAGAGTTGAATGGTAGAATAAAATTTATGTAGCGCCTCTAAGATTGTTGAGACATGATTATGCTGCTCTCGTATGTGTTTGATTCGAGTTTAAAAGCGAATGATGGATCTCAGTTTTACCTTTTTCTATATGTTCTTTCTTTTAACAGCTTAGAAAGATGCAATACAAGATCAAACGTTTGGAAGAGTTGGAGTCGATGATGGAGAAGGAATACAGCCTATTGCAGAAGGAAAAGGAATCTGTTTTAGAAGAATGGTTGATGGTGCTGGAGCACTCGTTTAAGGCCGGAATACCAAGATGGAGGGATATTACACTACCCAAACCTTTTTCGAACACTACCACCTTATAGAATCAGCTAACTTTTAAGATTCTGTTTGTTGGCTCTGTGCCTAATCACGGTTCTTCGTATAATTTTAACAGCCCAAGTCTGTAAAATTCTTCTAGCTCGATCGATTTCCGCTTACATTCCCCTACATTAGAGGTATGTAATACTGCCTTTCCAGAGTCGCCTGATTAAAGAAACCAATGTACTATTGCAATTATTTATAAACATTGTTGAAGGTGCCATAGAAGGGTTTCCTTTCTTTAAACTACAGTATATTATCTTTTTTGATTTTCAATCCTATGACTAATTCCTTCTTCCACAAGTGGAAAACTCTTGAAAAGGGTTAGGTGTTCAGTAGTTTCTGCCTTTACATGTGTCTCTTTCCTGAAACACCAGCAACTTGGCAATGCAAATTTCAATTTGTTGTTTGTTCTCGACTCTGAAAGCTCTCCCTTTTCTTTGCTCAATTTGTTTGGCATTTCTTTCCATTGCGTTCAAGTTGGAAGGATCTTAACTCCTAAACCAAAATCAACTTTTGAACATTTTGAATGCTTAGTATTCACAAGTAGAGTTTTCAACCTGGTACATACGTATGCATACTGGTGGTGTCAAGTTCAGATGAAAAAAGGTGAAGGGAATTCCAAGTAAATGTTCAATGCATAGCCGGTAAATTAGTTGTTATTGTATTTTTCATCCTCACAACAACAAATTCTTTTTCTATGAATCTCACATCAACACCAGAAACAATTTCCACATACATCAAGAACACACTCCATTTTCCAATCAAAAAATAACAAAATAACAAAAAATGGATAACTTTCTCAACGGATGCGAATGCATTCAGAATCACGAATATAGATTAAGTATCGAAGAAGATTGCGAATTGTTTACATGTCACAACTCACAATGCATCCTTGTCGATTAAAAAAAAATGAATAATCAACTTGCGTAATAAATGGACTTTGAAATTTTTGTATGCGTTATTGAGTGTGGTTATTTTCTTGTCCTGCTTAATTATTTTGAATTATTGAATAGGTATTTTTTTTGACATTTAAATCTGATTTTCTAGAAGTATAGTTCAATCATCTGGTTTGTTATCCTTTTTCTTAGCAAGGACAATCTATGATCTAACACACACACAACAATAAATATTCAATTTCAATTTTTTTTTTTGTTTTTGTCTGATCGAACCAGAAAAAAAGGACATGACCTGCGGCCGCCAAATCCTCCTGCTCGCCGTTGCTCTTCTTTCTGCTCCGCTCTTACTAGATTCAGCAATCGTGGAGCGCACTTTCCATGTAAGTAAACAAAATCTACCTTGGATTTCTTTTATCGCTCTGTAAATCTGAACCAAAGATAGTAATGCCATTGCTGGATTTGCGGCTTCCAACAGGTGGGGAACTTGACCGTCAGCCGGCTGTGCGAGAGGAGGGTCATTACCGCCGTGAACGGGAAGCTGCCCGGCCCGACCATCAGGGTCCGGGAAGGCGACACCCTGCTCGTCCACGTCGTCAACCTCTCGCCCTACGACATAACCATCCACTGGTGCGTCCCAATTGCGATGCGATCCATCGAAGAAGACGACGCTTTTTATTTTATTTTATTTTTTTAATTTATCATTTACTTGGCGGGCAGGCACGGGGTATTCCAAAAGCAGAGCGGGTGGGCGGACGGACCGAACATGATCACGCAGTGCCCGATTGGACCCGGCGGCAGCTACAGCTACAGGTTCAACGTGAGCGGGCAGGAAGGCACGCTGTGGTGGCACGCCCACACCTCTTTCCTCCGCGCCACCGTCCACGGCGCGCTCATCATCCGCCCCAGAAACAACCGCTCCTTCCCCTTCCGCCAGCCGCACCGGCAAGTCCCCATACTGCTCGGTGCGTGCCCGAAAATCTCTTAATTCTTCTAGTTCTTGTCCTGATTTGGTAGGACGGTCGCAGGCGAGTGGTGGAACGCCGACGTGGGAGACTTGGAAAAGCAGGCCTTCTTGACCGGCGGCGGCATCGTCAACATTTCCGACGCCTTCACTATCAATGGCAAGCCCGGTCACCTGTACACCCGCTGCAAGAATCGTAAGTAATTAAGCAACGATTGATCATATTCACTTCCTCATGGTGGTGATTAATGATCCTGTTTTTTTCGATAGACACGTACAAACTTGAGGTGGTCGCCGGAAAGACCTACCTACTTCGGATCATCAACGCCGCAGCCAACAGTGAGCTCTTCTTCAAGATCGCCGGCCACGCCTTCACCGTGGTCGCCGTCGATGCCAGCTATACCAGGCCCTACGACACCGAGGTGGTGGTGATCGCGCCGGGCCAAACGGTGGATGCCTTGATGGTCACGGACGCTCCCTCTGCTCGCTACTACATGGCCGCTCGGCCCTACTTCAGCTCCCTCAACGGCCCGCCCAGCTTCGACAGCACCACGGCCACGGCCATCATACGCTACGCCGACGCTGACGACGCGCCTCCGCGGATGCCACGCATGCCGGCGTTCAACGACACCCCCACCGCCCACCGGTTCTACACCAACTTAACCGGCCTTCGGAGGCCGGGGGCGCCCACCGTCCCCTTGGAGGCGGAGGAGCACATGCTCGTGACCGTCGGCCTGGGGGTGCTGGCGTGCGAGCCAACCCAGGTGGTGTGCAACAGGAGCCGAGGCACGCTGGGCGCCAGCATGAACAACGTCTCCTTCCGGTTCCCCACCGCCATGTCGCTGCTGGAAGCGCACTTCAGGGGCTTCCACGCAGAGTTCCGATCAGACTTCCCGGACCGCCCTCCGGCGATGTTCGACTTCACGAACAACAGCTTGAACACGGATCCCCGCCTCGCCCCGCTCCTCCACACGCAGAGGGGAACCAAGGTGAAGAAAGTGAAGTTCAACGCGACGGTGGAGATGGTGCTGCAGAACACCGCCTTCGTCGGAACAGAGAACCACCCCCTGCACCTCCATGGCTTCAACTTCTTCGTGCTCGCGCAAGGCCTCGGAAATTACAACGCCGCGACGGCGAGAAGTCGATACAATTTGGTGGATCCACAAGTGAGGAACACGATTGGTGTACCTGCCGGAGGATGGGCTGTCATTCGATTTGTTGCCGACAATCCAGGTAATTCAATGGACATCTTCATGCATGATAATCCATATCGATTAAGCTGAATTGCATGTGTTTGTAGGAGTTTGGATTATGCACTGTCATTTGGAGCAACACGTACCATTGGGGTTAGCGACAGCTTTTGTGGTAGAAGATGGAACCACGCCGGACTCAGTTCTTCCTCCGCCTCCTCCGGACTTCCCTGCCTGTTAAAAAGGAGTTAAACTATTGGTATAGATTAAATTTTTGTGGTACATTACAATAATAAAAAAGATCCTATTTTAATTGGTAGATTTCTCAATAACACTAAAATTTTAATAATTTTTTAAATGAAAGTGATTAATTATTCAATAGTCAGGTTATTCCTAAATGCATCTAAATTGATCATTAGTTGAAGGAATGAGTAATTTAGAATCATTGTTGACTGAGAGATTATTATCTTCTCTCTCATTACACAATAAATATTTTCGGTGGTAAAAAAGTGATTTGTTCGTCCTCAATATCTCCGTCAATCATTTTCAAAATCAATACGGATAAGATAAATCACGGGGGCTACTAGTTCGGATGTTGTTACTAGCGCGTGGGGAGGACAGACACACTGACTTTGTCAGGTTTTGACCCTTAAACTTCAAGATGATAACACCACATACGCTAATCATGAGTTCATTCCGTGAAAATCACATTCTTGACCGACAATACGGTGGCAACATTCATAGACAATGAGAGAAAGATGGGTGAAGTGTCGAGCCAACGAGTGATGACGAGGTTGAATGATTAATGGGCAATTTACAAAAAGGCGTACCCAAAAATTAGTATTTACCAAAAGGCGTCCCATGGTTTCATTTTCATCAAAGGGCGCACTAATTTTAGTGAACTTCCTCTTATACCCCTCTTGCTATGCACTGCCTTTTTCTTTCTCTCTCAATAACAAATTTCGAGATGCCAGCACGTGATGTTTCATACTTTTATTTTAAAATAATATATTTGGAATCGGCGCTAAAAAAAACATAAGATCTACAGTAATTGAAAAAATATAAATAAATAATTTTTATCCTAATGTGCACGCATGCAAATAGAAATTCCTAATGTAAGGTCTATAGTAATTGAAAAAAAAAACGTAAAGTCTACAGTAATTAAATCATCTAACTTATTTAAAAATATAAATAAATAATTTTTATAATTAATTAATAGAAATTAATATATTTAATAATATTTAATAAATTTATTAATATAAAAAAATTGAAAAGAAAAATTGAAAAGAAAGAGCGTGGGCCTGGGCCTGAAATCAACAGATTTCAGGCCCACGCTGGGCCTGAAATAAATTATTTCAGGCCCACGCTGGACCTGAAATAAAAATATTTCAGGCCCAGCGTGGGCTTGAAATTTTTTATTTCAGGCCCACGTTTGGCCTGAAATCTTTTGATTCAGGTCCGACGTGGACTCAATTTTTTTTCTATTTTAAAAATATATTAATATATAAAAAAACGTATCAAAACACTTAATTTCAGATTCAAACACAGGGCCTGAAGTCATCCCAAGAGGGTCTGAAGTCAAATAACTTCAGATCCTATAAATAATTAATTTAATAAATAACAATTAAATATAAAAAAATATTTTTAAAATTAAAAAATTTTCAGTGCCCTGGGGCCTGAAGTCATCCGACTTCAGGCCTAAGGAGGGCCTGAAGTCTGATGACTTCAGGCCCTCCATCATTGATATAAAAAAATATTTTATAAAAATGTTTAATATATAATTACATATTATATAAGAGTAGTATAGGTATATCAGTGAGTTTAGGTGCCGAAACATCTAATAGAAGTGGTCTAGGAGATGAGATTTTGGGTGCCGAAACATCTAATCTGGTTGTATCACCAATGCTATATGAGTGGTTTAGGTATATCAGTGAGTTTTGAGCAAAACTCACTGATGGACCTATCATATTTGGAATTATGAAAACCCTATATCAGTAGACAGGATTGAGCGAGGAGATGAGATTTTGGGTGCCGAAACATCTAATCTTGTTGTATCACCAATGCTATAGGAGTGGTTTAGGTATATCAGTGAGTTTTGAGCAAAACTCACTGATGGACCTATCATATTTGGAATTCTGAAAACCCTATATAAGTAGACAGGGTTGAGCTAGGAGATGAGATTTTGGATGCCGAAACCTCTAATCTTGCTGTATCACCAATGTTATAGGAGTGGTTTAGGTATATCAGTGAGTTTTGAGCAAAACTCACTGATGGACCTACCATATTTGGAATTCTGAAAACTCTATATCAGTAGACAGGGTTGAGCTAGGAGATGAGATTTTGGGTGCCGAAACCTCTAATCTTGCTGTATCACCAATGCTATAGGAGTGGTTTAGGTATATCAGTGAGTTTTGAGCAAAACTCACTGATTGACCTATCATATTTGGAATTCTGAAAACCCTATATCAGTAGACAGGGTTGAGCTAGGAGATGAGATTTTGGGTGCCGAAACCTCTAATCTTGCTGTATCACCAATGCTATAGGAGTGGTTTAGGTATATCAGTGAGTTTTGAGCAAAACTCACTGATGACCTACCATATTTGGAATTCTGAAAACCTATATCAGTAGACAGGGTTGAGCTAGGAGATGAGATTTTGGGTGCGAAACCTCTAATCTTGCTGTATCACCAATGCTATAGGAGTGGTTTAGGTATATCAGTGAGTTTTGAGCAAAACTCACTGATGACCTACCATATTTGGAATTCTGAAAACTCTATATCAGTAGACAGGGTTGAGCTAGGAGATGAGATTTGGGTGTCGAAACTCTAATCTTGCTGTATCACCAATGCTATAGGAGTGTTTAGGTATATCAGTGAGTTTTGAGCAAAACTCACTGATAGACCTACCATATTTGGAATTCTGAAAACCCTATATCAGTAGACAGGGTTGAGCTAGGAGATGAGATGTTGGGTGTCGAAACATCTAATCTTGCTGTATCACCAATGCTATAGGAGTGATTTAGGTATATCAGTGAGTTTTGAGCAAAACTACTGATAGACCTACCATATTTGAAATTCTGAAAACCTAATCAGTAGACAGGTGAGCTAGGAGATGAGATTTGGGTGCCGAACCTTTAATCTTGCTGTATCACCAATGCTATAGGAATGGTTTAGGTATATCAGTGAGTTTTGAGCAAAACTCACTGATGGACCTACCATATTTGGAATTCTGAAAACTCTATATCAGTAGACAGGGTTGAGCTAGGAGATGAGATTTTGGGTGCCGAAACCTCTAATCTTGTTGTATCACCAATGCTATAGGAGTGGTTTAAGTATATTAGTGAGTTTTGAGCAAAACTCACTGATGGACCTACCATGTTTGGAATTCTGAAAATTCTATATCAGTAGACAGGGTTGAGCTAGGAGATGAGATTTTGGGTGTCGAAACCTCTAATCTTGCTGTATCACCAATGTTATAGGAGTGGTTTAGGTATATCAGTGAGTTTTGAGCAAAACTCACTGATAGACCTACCATATTTGGAATTCTGAAAACTCTATATCAGTAGACAGGGTTGAGCTAGGAGATGAGATTTTGGGTGCCGAAACATCTAATCTTGCTGTATCACCAATGCTATAGGAGAGCTCAAAACTCACTGATATACCTAAACCACTCCTATAGCATTGGTGATACAGCAAGATTAGAGGTTTCGGCACCCAAAATCTCATCTCCTAGCTCAACCCTGTCTACTGATATAGAGTTTTCAGAATTCCAAATATGGTAGGTCCATCAGTGAGTTTTGCTCAAAACTCACTGATATACCTAAACCACTCCTATAGCATTGGTGATACAGCAAGATTAGAGGTTTCGACACCCAAAATCTCATCTCCTAGCTCAACCCTGTCTACTGATATAGAGTTTTCAGAATTCCAAATATGGTAGGTCCATCAGTGAGTTTTGCTCAAAACTCACTGATATACTTAAACCACTCCTATAGCATTGGTGATACAGCAAGATTAGAGGTTTCGGCACCCAAAATCTCATCTCCTAGCTCAACCCTGTCTACTGATATAGGGTTTTCAGAATTCCAAATATGGTAAGTCCATCAGTGAGTTTTGCTCAAAACTCACTGATATACCTAAACCACTCCTATTGCATTGGTGATACAGCAAGATTAGAGGTTTCGGCACCCAAAATCTCATCTCCTAGCTCAACCCTGTCTACTGATATAGAGTTTTCAGAATTCCAAATATGGTAGGTCCATCAGTGAGCTTTGCTCAAAACTCACTGATATACCTAAACCACTCCTATAACATTGGTGATACAGCAAGATTAGAGGTTTTGGCACCCAAAATCTCATCTCCTAGCTCAACCCTGTCTACTGATATAGGGTTTTCAGAATTCCAAATATGGTAGGTCCATCAGTGAGTTTTGCTCAAAACTCACTGATATACCTAAACCACTCCTATAGCATTGGTGATACAACAAGATTAGATGTTTCGGCACCCAAATTCTCATCTCCTAGACCACTCCTATTAGATGTTTCGGCACCTAAACTCACTGATATACCAAAACTACTCCTATATAATATGTAATTATATATTAAACATTTTTATAAAAAATTTTTTTATATCAATGATGGAGGGCCTGAAGTCTGATGACTTCAGGCCCTCCTTGGCCTGATGTCGGATGACTTCAAGCCCCAGGGCACTGAAAAAAATTTTATTTTTAAAAATATTTTTTATATTTAATTGTTATTTATTAAATTAATTATTTATAGGATCTGAAGTTATTTGACTTCAGACCCTCTTGGGATGACTTCAGGCCCTGTGTTTGAATCTGAAATTAAGAGTTTTAATACGTTTTTTTATATATTAATATATTTTTAAAATAGAAAAAAAATTGAGTTCACGTCGGCCCTGAATCAAAAGATTTCAGGCCCAACATGGGCCTGAAATATTTTTATTTCAAGTCCAGTGTGGGCCTGAAATCAACACCCAGCGTGGGCCTGAAATCAACAGATTTCAGGCCCACGCTCTTTCTTTTCAATTTTTTTTTCAATTTTTTTTACATTAATGAATTTATTAAATATTATTTAATATATTAATTTCTATTATTTAATTATAAAAATTATTTATTTATATTTTTAAATAAGTTAGATGATTTAATTACTGTAGACCTTACGTTTTTTTTCTAATTACTGTAGACCTTACATTAGGAATTTCTATTTGTATGCGTGCACATTAGGATAAAAATTATTTATTTATATTTTTTCAATTACTGTAGACCTTACGTTTTTTTTAGCATCGTTCCAAATATATTATTTTAAAATAAAAGTATGAAACATCACGTGCTGGCGTCTCGGAATTTGTTATTGAGAGAGAAAGAGAAAGGCAATGCATAGCAGGAGGGGTATAAGAGGAAGTTCACTAAAATTTATGCGCCTTTTGATGAAAATGAAACCATGGGACGTCTTTTGATAAATATCAATTTTTAAATGCGCCTTTTGGTAAATTGCCCATGATTAATTCCTAATCTGTCAGTGAACGAGAGAAAGTAGTAACATGAGGTAGGTCAAACACAGCTTGATTGATGATTTTGATATGCTGTCATTAATTAAATCTTTGTCTGTATCAAGTTGCTACTTTTATCATTGTTTTGTTATGTTGTAAACTCTACACCAAAATTTAAGAATATAGTTATGCTTGATATTAGGCATTTAATGGCACCCTTAGACACCTTTAATTGACATTTCAAACTAATTAATCTTTGTTTGGATTTATTGCTTACCCGACGTATATGCTTTGGTACAGTTGTTTATTATAGTATATTTGTATGAATTTTTTTTTCAAATGGGACGTTGGATTTCTAGACCGTCTACTGTGAGCGCTTCCCGATTTACCCTGGCGGTCAGTTAAAAACTTTTATCAGATCGGGTCGATCGTCCGAGATTGAAAAAACCTCGTTAATCAAATTGGTACAGTTGTTTATGAGCTCTTTGGTGGCCATCACTTGCTAGGTTTCCCTTTCACATGCATAGTTTAGGTGGTTCACTCCTCCCTTGTCTACGATAATCATCCTGCAAGAGTGTTAAATATAGAAATTTTGGAAGGCTTAAACGTGAAAATCCTAACCTAAGGGTGGAAGTTCGAATAGCCAAACATCAGGGGCTAATATGCAAAAGTTCCCCACTAATCCTATTTCCCTTCCTTTTTCTTCCTCGCACGCATGCCACCCCTCGCGATCCCTTTTTCTTCCTCCTCATCAGAGCAAGCCAACAACAACAGCCTCCTCCCAACGAGCTCCGATCCAGCACAAGGTGTTCTTGGCGTTCTCCGGCCACCAGACCACTGGAACTCGCTGCTCAGTTTCCCCCATCCGATCGCGAGTTTCCACTCCCTCGGCACCGGCGACTTTGCTTTCATTTTGTCGGGATTGTGTCGGAGGAGATTCACTTCTAGGTATTCTGTTCCTTCTCTCGATATTGAGATGTGGAGGTTTTCTTTGTGAGTTACCGAGTTTTGCCACTCCAATCCAAAGACGCGATTCACCTTGCGTTGATTTGCCTCTTCTCCGACTTTTGGGCCATTGCTGCTGCTTTCATCAGATCCGAGCAAGGGAGCGGCTGCCTGCGCGTTAAAGGAGGTAAAGGAGTTGCCTTGATTAATCAGATCTTGATGATTGGTTGGTTTGATCGAAAGGGATGGGTTGATTTTGGTTTTCAGGTCAAGAAGCTCTGTTGCATTTGGTGATAGAGCTGATCATCATTTTAAAAGGGGCAATTGGAAGACATAGGAGTTGAGGATTGGTTGGAATGGAAAAGTCCAAGTAACAGATGTTTGCTATATCACCCTTGGAGTTTGGAAACTCAATGATCGTTGTACTGAGCTATTTGTAAATGCACATGGATTAAGGTAAAGAGTAAGGGAGTATTGCTTAGTTAAATTGTGATTCTGAGAATTTTGATTAGGTTGGTAATTAATCAATGTAGCTAATAAGATGGAATAGTCTAATTGATTATGCTAATTGGATGTAGGTAAACCTCCTATTAGATTAGGTTAGATTATAAATAGACTATTAGATGAGATTTATTAGTTGTCATTTAACAGTGGTGAAAGAAGTCATTGGAATAATGGAATAGTTAAATAACTAATTAGTTGATTAATTAATAATTAAAGGATAAGGGTTGAGATTATTAAGGATCAAAGAGTTTAATGTTACCTTAATTGGATTGGAAGATTTAATTTAGTTTTTTTATTTCACATGTAAGTAGCTAAATAGCATACGATGGTTGCAGGACTCTGATTTGATATGAGCATCTGGGTGTGGGATCTATTCGATATGATAATGCGGGTATTTCTTCTTTTGTATTATGTAGATTATTTATCTTAAATGTATGACTATTTATGTCTGAGTAGGACTACTTATCGTCCATTGATATTTTCGTTTCTTGATCTTCAAGCAAATCGTATTTTATGTCCGTACAGTTTCATCGTTGGTTTTCTATTATATAAAGTACCACTTGTACGCAAGTATTAAAAAATGATCATTAAACACAACTAGGGTTGGTTGGCATTAGAGATATCTTACCCAGTAGTTTAGTTGCATGTTTTGATGACTCTGATTTTTATTGGTTGTATCGTTGATATTTGGTTGTTTGTATATTTAGTATCATGCACCATGGTTGCACCGTTACATGTTGATAAGTATTGACTTCTATATGGTTAATTAGTCATCGTCAGTCATTTAGTTGCTTTGTCCATTCAACCACTCGTCGTAGTAGTTGTTAGAGTGCGAGCAACTGTCTTGTTACACCATACTCGACCACTTATGTACTAGATTTGTAGGCAAACAGTTGACACCCTCACCGTTGTTTCGAGTGATATCAGATTGGTGGCTTCCCCTTTTTACTGGGGTTTTTGGAGTAGTTGGCTCCCCAGCATCCTGTCCACTCAACCACATATATTAGTGGTATTCGTTGGAGTACGTACAGTTGTCATAGCCCTACCTACTCGGCCACACAGATGGATGTGATGGCGGCTTGACTGGCGTCAAGGATGACACGTATTATTGCATCATATGCATTTATTGCACTATGCATTTTCTTGTGTTTGCTACATTTATATGAGTTATGATTGCCGCATTTAACTGACATGTATGTATGTTTTGATATTATGTTATCACACGGTTTTCATACATGCTTAGTCTTTTTCTGTTTTCTAGAGACTGTACACTGTTGTTTCCTTTGCTTGTTATATTTTTTATGATGTCATGCATTTATCTACTCATATACCGCAGAGTCCACCGGACTCACCACCGCCACCATCTAATTTTGTTTCAGGTAACAGATAGATGCATTACCTGGAGCTAGGAGAGGATCCAGTTGTCAGTCCCACAGTGTTGAGTCGGTTTGGAGTTTGGTTTAGGGTCTATTTTATTTCGCATTTAATTCCTAGTTTGGTATTTATTTTATTTATCTGGTATCGTCTTAGCAGGTTTATATTTATATCTTGTTAGTTTAGTATGTTCGTTTTGGACTTACATTGGAGTTTCTTTCGTATACAGATGCTCTGCTATTTTTATTTTCTTAACGATATTAACTGTCTGTTATGTTTATGTCTATCTTTCTTATTAATATAAAATACGTGTTTGTGGAGTTTGTATTTTATATTTGTGATGGCTGAGCAATCGTATATGTAGTGAGTGATGTATAAATATCTTAACTTCTCCGCTATACAGAGGAGATGTTGTTCGATTTTCGAACCAACATGAACTTCTGAGGGGATGACAAAGAGAATCACCTTAATTTTCTTGCTGCCTCTACATCGACCCACTTTATCATAAACATGGTTGTCCAACACCTTTTTCTTTTTTTAGCTAATATACAGTGAATAAAACCCTCACTTTTTTTTTGTCAAGGTGACTTTACTAACTGAACTAGCTGATTTAATTTTTTTCATCTACACCTTGTTTGTACACCATCTCTTGCATTACCGCATTGATGTAAAGTAGGAATCCACTTATATATTTTTTTCAATTTTGAATTGTAGTCAAATTTAATTATTTTTATATATATATATATATATATATATATATATATATATATATATATAGCGCATCTCTGCAGCGGACCGCGTGCGCCACCATGGGGCCAGACCGATCAGGCAGGGCCTGATCGGTCTGGCAGTGAGGTCCACACGGGAAGTCCGCACATTACGGTTCGCAGCAGAGATAATTTGTATATATATATATATATATATATATATTATATATATTATATATATATATTATATATATATATATATATATATATATATATGATTTTGATCAACTGCGGACCGATCCCTCCGGACCGCGCATCCTTGTGCGCGACATCCGAATGCGCGCGTGGCTTTTGTTTTGATTTTTTTAATTAAATATTTTCATTCTCTCTCATTAATTCTTTTCCACCCCTAATTTTCTTAACCTATTCTCTTCTCGGCATCCATCGCTCGACGCGAGCTAGGGCGAAACCCTTCGCCGTCGGATCATCAGAGCTCAGAGTGCATGATCGGTCACCTTGACTGGTCAAGCACTTGCCTAATCGGTCAAGGTGACCAATCAGGTACTTACCTGATCGGTCAAGGTGACCGATCAGGCAAGCTTGGAGGAGGGCTCAACGGCTTCAGATGATCCGACGAGAGCAAGAGGGAATGAAACCCTAACTGAAGAAGGGCCCAACGAAGCTCGAGCTTGGCTTCAGCCTCTGACGAAGAGAGGGAGGGAGGCCGCTTGGCTTCGGCCATCAAGAGAGAGGTAGGACACTTGACTCGGAGAGAGGGATGGATCGTTGGCGAAGAGATGGAGCGCGGCGACGGTGAAGGGTTTCACCCTGGCTCGCGTCGACGCGATGGATGCCGAGAAGAGAATAGAGTTAAGAAAATTAGGAATGAAAAAAATTAATGAGAGAGAGTCAAAATATTTAATTTAAAAAAAAAACAAAACAAAAGTCGCGCGCGCATCCATCTGGATGTCGCGCACAAGGGCGCGCAACGATCTCCCGCAGGAGATCGCTGCTATATATATATATAATATATATAATAAAAAAAAAAAAAAATATATATATATATATAATATATATATATATATTGAGCAACAGTATGTTTCATTTTTCATTTTATTTTTATTATTTTAACTTATAATTACATCATTTCAAATTTTACCTTTTAATTTAGGAATTATATTATAATATTAAGTAAAAAAATTTAAACTGAATAAATAATTAAGGTTTAATTCAAATATATATCACCTAGAAGACTACCGATTGACGGATTAGTTTTTACTGGGAATCTAATCGGTTAGACCTATAAGATTGAAAAAATAGCTGGTTAGACCTAGAAGACTGCCGATTGACGGATTAATTTTTACTGGGAATCTAATCGGTTAAACATGTAAGACTGAAAAAATAGCTGGTTAGAACTAGAAGACTAAGAAAATAGTCGATTGGACCCGAAAGATTGAGAAACCAACCTGTCAGACCTGTAAGACTTGGAAACCAGCTGATCGGACCTGATCGGCTTTGTCAGAGAGACTAGGTCCGTTGATTTCCTTTGACTTTATCACAGTTCAACCTACCAATTTGACCTTCTTTGCTCCCTGACAACTCTCCATTCTCACTGTATCATCATTGGAGCGAGAGTTGTCTGAATTCACTCGCATATGGGTCAGAACTTCACCTTAGAACTGTGAACTTCGACTTACCTCCAATTTGAACTTATCATCATCTCTTTGATTCCTTATTTACAACGGATCTTTGCTGCAATTTTTGTTCAGAGACCAAAAAAAAAAAAAAAGTTCAGAATGACATGGCTTTTGAAGATGTTAAGGCCTTAAAATGTTTAATGGTTCTATATTTTCTAGGTGGCAAGAACAAATGGAAGCATGTTTATCAACATCAGGACTGATAAGTGCCATAGGGAAAGGGTCTTTCATTCAAAAATTAATTAGAACAACAATTCTGATTAATTATAACACTCCAAGCACTTCCTCTCCTTCAAATGAATCTAAACCTCCATCTTCATCATGCTCTTCCTCCTGAGAGCATCTTGGTAGAATCAAGATTTTGTCTTTCTATATGAAACCTACAGAAAAAAACAAGGCAGCTACAAGGATGATTCATATATCTCGCCCTCATTTTCACTAGCTCCCTTTTTTATTCGTTAGAATCATGAATGCTCTATGGATGAAGACATTACTTTGATACAAACTATTGGGATTATTGAACAGCTTAATTAGCATCTTTCTTCTTGCTGTCGGTCTAGACAATTTTGTCAAAGTATTTATTTCTTATTCTTCATTCAGCAATTTTGTTTTTTCTTTTCTTCAATTTTTTCTTTTAGTGCTTACTTTTCACCAAGGACGTTAACTCCTAAACCAAAATCAACTTTTGAACATTCTGAATGCATTATGTTCACAAGCAGAGTTTTCAATCTTGTATATATGTATATAATATCTTAATTATCTTAATTTGACATCATTAGCTCTATTTTCCATCACAAGAACAAACTCTTTTTCTACGAATCTCACATCAACACTAGAAACAATTTCCACATACATCAAGAACACTCCATTCTTTCTCCAACAAAAAATAAAAACAAAAACAAAAAATGGATAACTTCCCCAACGGATGTGAATGCATTGAATGGGTAAACCTGAGTCCGGATCCTCTGTCCCGGATCCGGCCCTGTGGCCCTGTCCCTCTGTCCCGCTCGTCGACGATCGCGGGCGAGTCGTCCGATCAACAATTAGACATCATCGGCGGCTCTGACCGTCGTCCCAAACAAAACTATATCCTGGGAGGTACGGTGAACCGTCGGGTATCGTCGCAATTGTGATGTTGCCGTATTCACCGTCGAATCCGACGAGATTGCAATGCGACGTTTCCGACCGATTCACCATTCTCCGAGGATATTGTCTTATTCGGGATGACAATAAAAAATTATTAGTGGTGTCCGATCATCGATCGGACGACTCACCAACGATCGCGGTGAGCGGGACCCCGGGACAGCCCCTGTCCCGGGATAGAGGATCTTGCACACGGGATCCTCTATCCGAGATTCTCTTTGTCCCCGTGTCCCAACTTGCCGGCAATGGCGGCGAGTCCTCCGATCGCCAATCGGACACCATCATTACTCTTTGATCGTCGTCCCGAATCAAACGATATCCTAGAAAACAGTGAATCGGTCGAAATCGTCGCAATTGCGATTTCGTCGGATTCAACGGTGAATCCGGCGAGATCGCAATTGCGACGATCCCCGACGGGTTGATCGTACCCTCTAAGGTATAGTTTTGTTCAAGGCGACGGCGGAGGCCGCCGGTAATGTCCGATCGACGATCGGAGAACTTGCCAGTCATCGTCGACGAGTTGGGATACGGGGACATAGAGAATCTCGGAGAGGTCAAGAAATTGACAATTCCAAAGTCAAAGTTAATCCCCAGTCGAATGTGACTGGTGGCCACCATCCTCCTCCTCCTCTTTCCACCTCTACCTGCTCCAGCCATCCACAGCCCCAACCTACACGGCCGGTCGTTTTCTCATCACATAGTTGACCAGCTGGGTCGGTCTCCCTGCGGCTTTAGTACGTGAGGGGAGCCGGATGAAGGATGGAGCTTTGTCAGCTGCTGCAGGAGAAAGGCTTGTGGAGCCACCGGGACGCCGGCTCTCATCAGCCTTCGCTGCAAAGTGTGCCCAGGTACGTACGCACGTCCTCACAAGGTTGCAACTTGGAAGGAGCAATAGCAGGAACTGCAATCTTCATCTGCCAATGCCATGCGCATTGGGAGGAGAATCACGACTATAGATTATTAAGTAATGAAGAAGATTGCGAATTTTTTTGTATGCAGATTATTAGGATATATCAAACCAGAAGACATGAACTGCGGCGGCGACCAAATATTCCTGCTGCTCGCCGCTGCTTTTCTTGTTGCTCTGCTCGCGGCAGATTCAGCAGTTGTGGAGCACACTTTCGATGTAAGGAAACCAAAATCTACCTTATTTATTTTCTTGCTCTGTAAATCTGAACCAAAGATAAATTTGACTTCGAGCAGGTCGGAAACTTGACCGTCAGCCGGCTGTGCGAGAGGAGGGTCATTACCGCCGTGAACGGGAAGCTGCCCGGCCCGACCATCAGGGTCCGGGAAGGCGACACGCTGCTCGTGCACGTCGTCAACCGCTCGCCCTACGACATATCCATCCACTGGTGCGTGCCATATCCATCGAAGAAGAAGCTTTTTATTATTCAGAAATTAAAAATGGCGATGATCGACGGATGCATGTCAGTTGATTAATTCATCGGATCAAATTAAATTATTAAAATAATTTTATTAATAAGTCAATTAATCAAGTATTTTATATCCTATATATAGCGTATTATTTTTAGAGACAATCATCAATAAATAATAAGCTCTTGTTACTTTTTCCTATTCTTTCCTTTTTAATATGGTATCAAAGTTATAGCTCTTCTTATCTCACACCGCCTATTTTTTTTTTCAACGTCTTTCTTTCTTCTTCATATAACACCGGCCATAGGGATGAAAACAGTCAGGCCAGGCCAGACTTTTGCCTTAATAGGTCAGACCTGTATAGTAACAAAATGGTCTGAGCTGACCTGTGACTATTATAGGCTTTGTTCTTGGCCTAAGTCTGGCATGTTCAATAGTCTGGCCTGGCCTGGCCTGTTTACAAAGCATGTAAATTAAAACACTTTATACAGGCCAACAGCTAAAGCATTAAACAGGCCGAAAATCAACCTTAACAGGCCTTGCATCATACATGCCTCAAAACAGGTCTTACATCATACAGGCCTCAAACAGGTCAGACCTACAAATATATACATATGTATCTAATCTTAACAGACTCAGACCAGCTTGTCAAGCTTGGTAGTCTTTATATTGAGTCTGAGCCTGGCCTGATAAGAAAAATAGGCTTTGAAACATACCTGAATATTATCCTATTTCTAAACAGGCCAGGTCAGGCTAAACACAGGCCAGGCCACAAGCCCCAGACAAGTCGCCTGGCCTATTTCCATCCCTAACTGGCCATCCCAAACGGGCATCCTTCTCTACCAATTGTTCTGTCACCGTTGCTTACTCGAAAGAAAAGTCCAGCGGCTATTAAAGTGATGATCCTCTCTTTGTTTTTCTCATCCGGTTAAGATATCCTCTCTCTCTTTTCTTTCTATTCAAATCGTTTTTCTTTTTTATTTCTTTCTCACCTCTGTTTTTTTTCTCTTCATTATTTATCCATTCCTTTCGAAAAGCTTTTCACAAATCCATTCCTTCTCTCTATTCTCTTTCTCTTTTTTACTTTCATTTTCAATGTCAAATATTCAAATATATCAAATTTATCTTTAAATTGAATATATTGGTATTCAATATTCTAAAAGACTCAACAGAATATTCGTCGGTGATCCTTCAACTTTAAGAAGATCTCAAATTTATTTCAAATTGAACATATTAGTATTCAGTGTCCTAGATGATTTGATTCAAATTTTATTGGTGTCCTGTAGCTTTAAGACAACCAACTGTTTCACAAGTCTATCATAAAATTCTCTTTGTCTATGTCTACTCATGACAAATCTTCTAAATTTTTATTTACTGAATGGTATATTGATACTGGAACAACTCATCATGTCACATCAGAAAATAATATCTTTATAGAAGTACTATTGTACACTGGTTCAGATACGGTACAAGTAGGCGATAGCTCAGGTTTCCAAATTACTAATCTTGGAAACACATATATTCATTTGTCTAATCGTACTTTTCACATACGCAACATCTTTCATGTTCTATCTATTACTAAAATTTTATTCTCCGCACGTGAGTTTTGCCTTGATAAAATGTCTTTTTTGAATTTCATCATAATTATTATCTTATAAAAAATAGAGGAACAAATACTATTGTGTTTCATGGGAGAATAAAAAAATAGTCTCTACTATCTTCAACATTCTTCAATCAAAGCTTTCATTGGTGAACGCACAAATAAACCTGCTTAGCATGCCCGACTTGGTCATCCTTCTCTTTGCATTATTCAGTCAATCATTAATATGTATGATTTACCTACTTCCTTTACCTCATCTCCATCTCATTCATATAGAGCCTGCATGGAATCTAAAAGTCATAAGCTATATTTTTCTTCATCCGATCATGTTTCTAGTTTTCCACTTTAAATAATTCATTCGATGTTTGGAGCCTTGCACCTATCTTATCTAACCAAGGTTTCCAAAATTATGCTACTTCATCGATAATTTTAGTAGATATACTCGACTCTATCCTGTGAGAAGGAAATCTGATTTACTATATATTCTCTAATTTTCAAAGCCAAGTTGAATGATATTTTAATCATAAAATACTCTCTCTTCATTCTGATTGGGGAGACGAATATCAAGCTCTTCATCTCATCTTGTCTCTTGTGGAATTATTCATCGAGTATCTTGTCCTCGCACTCTAGGGCAAAATGGCTCCGCTGAGAGAAAACATAGACATATAGTTGAAACTGTTTTAGCTCTTCTTCATCATACATCAATTCCATATAAATTTAGGGATACGATTGTTTGCACTGCAGTATATCTCATAAATCGACTTCTTACCACATTACTCATCATAAGTGTCTTTTAAAAAAACTTTATAATTAGACTTGACTATATCTTTCTTCGAATTTTTAGTTGCGCATATTATCCTTGGTTACTCCCTACTCTAAACACAAACTTAACTCTCGTTCATTACAATGTGTTTTCCTTGATTATAACAATTTACATCATGGATATCGATGCTTGTACATATCAATAGGATGAATATATATTTCACGACATGTTACTTTTGATGAGTCTCTATTTTCTTTTTCAGCAACTTCTTCAATCTCCCTCCAGATACATGTGGCACCTTCTTGATGTCACCTAACATTGTCAAAAGTGAAGGCATATTAGGTCCTGCTCAGGAGCTCTCTAATAACTCTTCTATACCATCGGAATCACCTCAAGTTGTTGCTCCAATCCAGAAGCCTCACCAGTTGAAGATAATATGCTTTCTAGTTCTGGATCCTCAAATAATACACCATCAACAAGTGATTCAGATGATAATGCTCCTCGTCATATGCTTCCCTTATGTGACATATGTATACGATGTCCACAACTCAACATCTCCTTCCACGAGCTCTAGTGGTTTCTTTAAAATATATTGAACCAACTTGTTTTATACAAGCAAATAAAGATCCAAATTGGGGTAGTGCAATGACTACAAAATTTAATGCACTTCTTCACAATGGAATATAGAGCTTAGTTCCGGTCACTCCCTCAATAAATGTTGTGGGCTCTAAATGGGTATTCCGTTTTAAGCATCGAGCTGATGGTTATCTTGACGACATAAAGCTTGATTTGTAGCCAAAGATTTAGTCAACAACCAGGTATTTATTTCAATGATACTTTTAGCTCGGTCATCAAAATTACATCTGTCAGACTTTTGTTATCGATAGTTGTTAGTTCTAATTGACTTGTATGATAATTAGTCATTTCTAATGCATTTCTTCATGCTCATCTTGAGGAAACTGTATTTATGGAGCAACCACCTAGGTTCATTCATCCATAATTTTCTTCTCATGTT
Organism: Boesenbergia rotunda; assembly: GCA_024364735.1. Taxonomy (NCBI): domain Eukaryota; kingdom Viridiplantae; phylum Streptophyta; class Magnoliopsida; order Zingiberales; family Zingiberaceae; genus Boesenbergia; species Boesenbergia rotunda. Next base: position 310,022 of record JAGFNQ010002454.1, on the reverse strand, counting down.
TATCAACTCAAGAAATCCTTATATAACCTTCAACAAGCTCCTCATGCATGATTTTATCAATTATCTAATTGGTAACAAGCTCAAGAATTTTTTGGATTAAAGACCGACTCGTCTCTATTCCACAAATATAATGATGGATCAATGATATTTTTTCTTATTTATGTGGATGACATCCTAATAACCAGCAACGATCAAAAGGGTATTACAACTTTATTAAGTATTCTCGATTAAGAATTTCCTACTCGAAATTTGGGTAATGTTCGTTTTTTTAGTATTGAACTTATTCCGCACTGGGAAAGCTATCTCCTTTCTAAGAGCAAATACATTACTGGCTTCTCCAAAAAGCCAAAATGGATGGAGCACATCTAGTTTCTACACCAATTGTTATAAACAACTCTACAACTTTATCATCTCCTGCCCTGTTTGATTCACAGATTTATTGAAGTATTGTTGGAGCCTTACAATCTGCCACTATCACACGACCTGATATTATCTTTGCAGTAAATCGTGTTTATCAATTTATACATGCTCCAAATAAGCAAAATTAGAATAATGTAAAAAAGAATACTTCGCTATCTCAATGTACTATTTTATATGGTCTTCTTTTATATTGTCAATTATCTCGAGATTTACATGCATCTAGTGATGCGGATTGGGCAAACTCTCCTGAAGACAGACGTTCTATAAGTAGATATGCAATATTTTTTAGACGAAATCTTATCTCTTGAAATTCAAAAAAAATAACCTATGATATCTCGTTCAAGCACTGAGACTGAATATAAAACTATAACTAATAAAATGTCTGAAATTATTTGACTTTAGTCACTTCATTTAATATAATTGAAATGACCAGATCAAGTCATTGAATCAAATCAAATTATTAGAATAATTTTGTTATAATTATTAAAATAATTTCGTTATAATTATTAACATAATTTTATTTTAATAATTTTATTAATAGGTTAATTCATTAAATAGTTTTATACTCTACAATTAGCGTATTATCCTTAAAGATAATCAATAAAATTTATTATTACTCATGGTTACTGTCTTCCTCTTCCTTTCTTCTTTTTTTTAGCAGGCACGGAGTATTCCAGAAGCAGAGCCAATGGGCGGATGGGGCGAGCATGATCACGCAGTGCCCGATTCGACCCGGCGGCAGCTACACCTATAGCTTCAACGTGAGCCGGCAGGAAGGCACGCTGTGGTGGCACGCCCACACCTCTTTCCTCCGCGCCACCGTCCACGGCGCGCTCATCATCCGCCCCAGAAACCACCACTCCTTCCCCTTCCGCAAGCCGCACCGGCAAGTGCCCATACTGCTCGGTGCGTGCGTTTCAGACAGCATATCGATCCCAGCTTGTAGAAAAGCTCTTGATTCTTCTAGCTCTATTTGTCCTAATTTGGTAGGATGGTTGCAGGCGAGTGGTGGAACGCCGACGTGGTGGACGTGGAAAAACAGGCGTTCTTGACCGGCGACGGCACCCCCAACATTTCCGACGCCTTCACCATCAATGGCAAGCCCGGCCACCTGCACACCCGCTGCAAGAATCGTATGATATTGATCACTTCCTCCGAAATCTTTAGATTGAGGCATGATGATTAATCCTTTTTCTTCTTCAATAGACACGTACAAACTTGAGGTGGATGCCGGCATGACCTACCTACTTCGCATCATCAACTCGGCAGTCACCAGTCAGCTCTTCTTCAAGATCGCCGGCCACTCCTTCACCGTGGTCGCCGTCGATGCCAGCTATACCAAGCCCTACGACACCGAGGTGGTGGTGATCGCGCCGGGCCAAACGGTGATGCCTTGATGGTCACGGACGCTCCCTCTGCTCGCTACTACATGGCCGCTCGGCCCTACTTCAGCTCCCTCAACGGCCCGCCCAGCTTCGACAACACCACGGCCACGGCCATCATGCGCTACGCCGACGCTGACGACGCGCCTCCGCGATTGCCACGCATGCCGGCGCTCAACGACACCCCCACCGCCCACCGGTTCTACACCAACTTAACCGGCCTTCGGAGGCCAGGGGCGCCCGCCGTCCCCTTGGAGGTGGAGGAGCACATGTTCGTGACCGTCGGCATGGGGGTGCTGGCCTGCGAGCCAGCACAAGTGATGTGCAACAGGAGCCGAGGCACGCTGGGCGCCAGCATGAACAACGTCTCCTTCCGGTTCCCCACCGCCATGTCGCTGCTGGAAGCGCACTTCAGGGGATTCCACGCAGAGTACCAATCAGACTTCCCGGACCGCCCTCCGGTGATATTCGACTTCACGAACAACAGCTTGAACACGGATCCCCGCCTCGCCCCGCTCCTCCACACGCGGAGGGGAACCAAGGTGAAGAAAGTGAAGTACAACGCGACGGTGGAGATGGTGCTGCAGAACACCGCCTTGGTCGGCATAGACAACCACCCCCTGCACCTCCATGGCTTCAACTTCTTCGTGCTCGCGCAAGGCTTCGGAAATTACAACGCCGCGACGGCGAGAAGTCGATACAATTTGGTGGATCCACAAGTGAGGAACACAATTGGTGTACCTGCCGGAGGATGGGCTGTCATTCGATTTGTTGCCGACAATCCAGGTAATTCATCATGGACATCTTCATGCATGATAATCCATATCGATTAAGCTGAATTTAATGTGTTTGTAGGAGTTTGGATTATGCACTGTCATTTGGAGCAACACGTGCCATTAGGGTTAGCGACAGCTTTTGTGGTAGAAGATGGAAACACGCGGGACTCAGTTCTTCCTCCGGACTTCCCTGCCTGTTAGAAGGAGATTTAAGATCATGTATAAAATAGATTCAATACGATGCAAGCCCGGACTGGCCTTTTAGTACATTATTATACAATGGAGCGAATGCAATTAGTTTAGAACCTAATTAATTCTTGTACACTTCTAAATTTTTAAGCTTTTTGAGTCGTGGCAGATAGAAGCCGATTGCCGTTGGAATCAACAGAGAGGGAGAACAAATTAACCTAAATGAAGGAAGAAACTTACATGACTCATCGTCCACTACGCACTACGCACTACGCACTACGCCACTGTAGTGTATGGATTCATGATTTGGTCGCTGCTGCTCCACTGTCTGCCCGTGAAACCAGAGTTGGTGGAACAGCTGACAACTCATTAAATCATGCCTCCACCCGAACAAGCTGCCAAAAGAAGAGCAGTGAGATGTTAGAAATTGCAGCTGGTTCTTCTTCTTCTTCTTCTCCACGCCCAAACATGCATCCTCTGCTTCTCCTTTTCCTCCTCCTCCTCCTGCAGCAGCAGCAGCAGACCTCTGCAGAAAGTGCAGCAGCGGGGGCGCTGGCCTGCGGTGGGAATGGAAACGGCAGGGGAACATGCTTGGTCGAGCAGGGCATGGAGGTACTGGAGCTGAGCTCGGAGGAGAGCAAGAGGCTGCTATGGGCCGTCACCGAGAAGAAGTACATCAGCTATGAGGCTCTCAAGGGGGACGTCGTGCCCTGTTCCAAGCCCGGAGTCCCTTACTACAATTGCCACACCTTCCCCACCGCCGGCCCCTACACCAGAGGCTGCCAAGTCATTAGCGGCTGCAGAAGCGACAGTCCTTAGCAGAACCCTACTCAATTGCATATTGCTCTAAGCATAAAGATGTTTGCAATGCCACTCTTTCTCGAGATGATCGATGCAAGTTCTTGCTGCCTCTCACCTGTAAATATAATCTGATCAAGGATTCTTGTGAGATCTCTACGACGCCATTTTAGAAAAATTTTGCAGTCTTTCTTCTCAAAATACTCTGTATATATCTTTACAGCCTCATGCTCATGTTTTTTGTTTTTGTTTTTTATATGAGCATAAATTCATTTATATTTACTCCTGTTATCACAACAATTTAGGTAATTTAGTTTATTAATTAATTATTATAAAAAATAAGAATAATGATACGAACAGAAATTTGGAGCATGGAATCCAACGGAAATGATGTGTTATTCCAATTACAACGATCCTCGACAGGATCACTGTGCCCTCAGGATATAGTTTGGTTCGGGACGACGACGAGACTGCCTTCGGTATCCAAGCGATAATCGGATGGATACATAAAAAATGTCACATTATTCTAGTTGGATTTCATGTTTCAAATTTTTACTGTATATCATTGCTCAAACAATAATATATCAATCGTCATTTATTAATTGGTCAGCATACTCTTACACTCTATTTGAAAAGAGGTGAAATTGAATTCCTTCATAAATTGAAATTCAATTCTACCCTTTGGAATATATTTTCAGCCAGAAAGTGATAAGGAATTGGAATTCAATTCCCTTCAAGTCCTTCAAAACAAATCAGACCTAAAGAGGGTCTAATTTGTGAAGGAAATTCTTCTAAAAAATAAAATTACTAAATAGTCATCATTTCTCATCACCTCCAGTGCAACCTCTCTCGTGCGCTCTAGCAACTCAACCTGAATCAAATAATCAATCTATTCAAGCATCTCTAATCAATTGAGCAATGTTTATGTTCTCGCTACAACAAAGTCATCAATTGATTACCTAATCGATCGGAACTCTCCTTAATCAATCAACCAATTGATTAAAAAGACTTCTGTTCAAGAGAAACTCAACGTCAGTCGATTGACAGACCCTTTAATCGATCAGTCAATCCATTGACATGAAACACTATTATGACTAACTCAGCGTTGTTTTGGATGAATGATAAAATGATAAAAATTTAAAATTTAAATTCAATTCTAATAGATTCTAAATTAAGAAATTTAATTAATTTAATTTTGTTATTTATTAACTTATTCTAAATATGAGAATTAAATTTAATTTTTAATAAAATTTAATTTTGGTTGGAATTCAATTCAATTTTTTTATTTGAAAAGTTTCAAAACAGGGTGTGGGTGTTAAGCAGAGGGTGTGGATGTTAAGCAGAGTTGAAGATTTTGACTCTCAAAAAATTTGAGGTGGCGGAACAGTAGAAAGAATCTAAGGGGGCATTTGGTTTGTGCCATTTTTCATTTTTATTTTTCAGAAAATCATATTTTCTAATTTTCTGGAAAATGATTTTTTTTCATTCTCCAGTTTTCCAGAAAACGCTATGTTTTTTTTCTGAAAACAAAGCTGGAAAATGCAAATCAAACATGTTTTTCAGAAAATCATTTTCTAAAAAAAATGAAAATGAAAAACAGACTGAAAAATACAAACAAAAAAAATTTAAGGGAAGATTTTGATAATTAAGACATTTAAAAAAAATAAATAAAATGTTAAAATAGTTTTTTTAAATTTAAATTTCTACTGTTAGATTCTAGGGAAAATGGATGAAAACTCCTCAGCAATTCAACTTTACATGTAATTCCCATATTAAAATATCTTTGTATGTACTCTCTAATGTGATTGATAAGATGATTTTATGTATTATTTTTTTTATTAATATAAAATAGTAAAAATTCAGTATATATTGTAAAGATTTGAATATAAATTTTTCAAGATTTAGTATTAATTTAAGAAATTTGAGTATTGTTTGAAAATTTTGAGTATACATTATTTCCGTATACAGTAATATTTTCAGTATACATTATAAAAATTTAAGTATAAATTGGTTTAAATTAAGTATTATTTGAAGAAATTTGAGTATGTGAGGTTGTATCAAGATCATGATAGAGAGGTCACTGCATCAAGATCTTCGCAAGAGGGGTTATCGAAACTTCATACTCAAATTTTTTAAATTAGTGCTTAATCTTAAATAATTTATACTCAAATCTTTACAATATACATTAATTTATATTAGTTTATACTCATAAAAAAAATAACACATAAAATTATTTTATCAATCATATCATGGGTGCATGTAAAAATATTTTAGGATATAGACTATCTGCAAAATTGAATTTGATTTTGGAGAGTTTTCACTAATTTAATCATGCTACTTTGTCGTGCGCATTTTCTCGGAGAGAAAATGAGCAAAAATTAAAATGATTTTGCACGAATCATTTATATTTATATATTTATACTTCCTTATTAAAACAATAAAACATAAGTAAATAAACTCGGTACTATAATTAAACAAAAACGCTTACGTTTTTTATTTATTTATTTTTGCTAAAACAACACTTGCTAAAAAAACACTTGCTATTATAATTAATTAATTAAATGAAGGCGCATGGAACACTTACTATAATTATAAAAAAACGATTAAATAAGATTAAAAAAAATATTAGATCAGATAGTAGATAAATCTGGGATAATCGATTCGACCTTACGAAAATTTTCCGTCGATCATCAGGGTAAATCGAAAAGCGCTTAAAGTGGGATCTAGAAGCCCAACGTCGCAGGATTCGAGTCCCATTTGAAAAAAAAATCTTACAAAATACGTAATAGTTAGGGATCAAATCGTAGATGTCTGAAAATAAAAATTAATCGTCTACCGTTGCACCATAACCCCGAGACGATTAAATGAGGTTTAAAAATATTGATGAGATGAATTTATATTTTGATTTATTTTAATAGTCAATAGAAAATATAAATAATAATCTTGCCTTTTTCTATATATTCGATGTCATAAAATGCGCATACGTGAATTAGAAACTTTCCTGGACTTATTCGGAAACCACGAACGCGTATTGCACTGGGAGATCGAGAAAGGTTGTACTCCGCCGAACTAGGAGCGTCCTTTCATTTCCTCTTGAAAGAGAAGAGAGAGAGAAGAGGAGAGGAGAGGATAGGAGGGAAGGGGAGAAGAGAAGAGAAGAGACGCGAAGAGCAGAGGAGGAAGATCTCGCATTATTTTGCCTTCTCTCATCTGATCCAAACCCAGCCAAACAGCACCTCTCGCCGTCGTATCCGTCGAGTCCGTCGCGGGGCACGAGCATTTTGGTGTCGGCGTCTCCGAACCCAATGTTTGGATCTTTCTCGTCGTTTCCTGCGCAGCGAATGAGCTAAATCGGATTCAAAAGCTTGGTCTCGGCTTCGGTTGGCGAAAACGAACGAGGCGAAACCATCTGTCTCCTCCTTTCCCTTTCTATACTCGGTAGGCGTTTGCGGAGAACACGACGGTTCTTTTGTTGCGCGTCTCGTGATTTGGCGTTTTGGTGCTCTTTTTCTCCTGAAATCTGTTGGCCTCTTGTTCTTCGATTACCACGCGCGAGAGGTTTGCAGCAATTTTGAAAAATATTCTCCCTTGGATAGTGCGGTTCGTCTTGGTGATTCAGGCTTAAACAATGGTATTATCCACTGATAATGTTCGGGGCTTTTCCCTGGCCCTCTCCTCGAGCGTTTTTATCGGATCAAGCTTTATAATAAAGAAGATCGGCTTAAAGAAGGCAGGCTCATACGGAATCAGTGCAGGTTGTTGTTTTTTTCCTCTCTTCTTAATCATCCTTTATCTTGCACCATCAATTTCACTACTTGATTTTGAATGAACTTGTACGTTTGTTGTTGTATATAATTTGGTATATATTTTTTCCAGGTTCCGGAGGATTCTCATATTTATATGAGCCCTTGTGGTGGCTGGGAATGGTTACTAGTGAGTTTCTAAACTTTGTTGTGTATTGCATCCCTATTTCATTAGATATTATAATCTTGTGTACCGAATGCTACATGCTGAGGCAAACAAAAAATCAATATGGACATCAAGAATTGTACCATAATAAAATCAGCTACTGTTCCTACCTCCTCCTACGTTCCTCCTTTCTTAGACCGAGCTCAAAACAGAAGACATAAGAGGGCCCTGTCATTTCACATCATCTGTGAATTGTGATGATTAAGTTATGTTTTCTTAAAGGGGAACGCAAGGTTTAGCCAATATCTATGTTCTTCTGAGAATTGTTAAATATCTATTAATATTGCAAATCCTTTCGGTCAATTACTGAATCGTGAATCATAATGTTCACTTAAAATGATTAAAAAGGTACCTACCTAGATGTGAATTTTTGTATATCTTAAAATATATAAAATAATACAATATCATACTGAAGCACATTCAACATGATTCATAATAATAATATAATAAATCCAGGCTTAATCTGAAGTAGAAAAATAATATAACTTACTGTTTATTGTTCCACAAAATGACATTTTTCACTCTCAAATACTAGAGAGTAATTGTTCGGTCCCCTCTTCCTGTTGACCTCAAATTTTGATGGTACCATTGCAACTAAAGTAGTGCTGTCTTAGAAAAGGCCATTTCTTATTTATCTATCTTTGCATTAACATGTTGATTGTTAACTAGGGATTAGTAATTTTTTGTTGTTTAACAAAATTTAGACATAAGAGAAAAACAAATATTCCAATACTGCTCATTCTTCTACTAATGGATATTGGCTTCCTCAACTACAGTTGTTACTCTATTGTTCTCAGTGAAAATAAGTTCTTCATGGGCTTATTTATTTTGATTTTTAACTAATTCCTCATTTATATGTTTTTTCTTCTAGTGATTGTTGGTGAGGTTGCTAATTTTGCTGCATATGCATTTGCTCCAGCAATACTTGTTACTCCTTTGGGAGCTTTGAGTGTTATAGTCAGGTATGGCACCATGTTGCTCTGCAAGAAATTGTTTGCTTTAGAGTAAAATGGCCTATCTTTCTTTCTAAACCTAGTTCATGCAGTGCAGTGCTTGCACATTTTGTGTTGGATGAGAAGCTACACATATTTGGCGTCCTTGGTTGTGTCCTTTGTGTTGTGGGATCAACTAGTATAGTTTTGCATGCACCTCAAGAGAAGAACATTGAGTCAGTTAAGGAAGTGTGGGACCTAGCTACAGAACCAGGTAGCACTAAATTTATTTGCCAAAGGGATTACAATGCCAAACATAATTTTCATTTTGATAGTTGTTGATTCTGTAAATTTCATTAATAAATGTTCATCCCTATTGCTGTCATGCATTCTTATCAATATTTTATGTTTTCCACAGGTTTCATTGTTTACTCATGTGTGGTTGTCATCCTAGTAACTGTTCTAGTTATACAGTTTGCTCCACGATATGGTCGAACGCATTTGATTGTCTATGTTGGCATATGCTCATTGATGGGCTCTTTGACAGTATGTTATTTACTCCACACAACATATATTCAATGATATCTAGTTTTCTTATTAAGCATTGGTTCACAGGTTATGGCTGTCAAAGCAGTGGGTATTGCCTTAAAGCTTTCGTTTTCCGGAATGAATCAATTTGTATATGCTCAGACTTGGTTTTTCACATTTGTCGTGCTAGTTTGTTGTCTTTTTCAGTTGAACTACTTGAACAAGGTAAATCCAGTTCACTCATGCAACTCCATTGTCTTAAACATTAAGAAACTCCGATAATTAAGAAATGTGACAGTAAAAAAAAAATCAAAGTGACTATGAAATAAATATTCTTTGCTTTGAATATTTTTAGCTTTTGGGCAGATTTGAGTTTATTGTATGTGACCTCGACTCCAATGTATTATAAAAAGAGAAAATTTCATTTTGCCCCATACATTAACTACTTTTTTGAAATGGCCTTCTATGTTCACTATTATCATTTTCTCCATATATCTCACTCACTATTGCCTTTTAAACCCCCTCCCCTCTCCCTGTCCCTAAGGTCCCTAACATTTCCCAACTTCCTACTCAACCATAAATATCCTGAAAGTTATTATAACTTGTCTGAACCTTCTAGGACTTTGGGTGGATCACTAGTAAAATAGTATTTGAATGAATGTAATTTGTCTTCACTAAAAGTGTTTGGATGCCTGATGGGCCAAAATTTTTGAGAAACCAAAGAGTTGTATAAAGTTTTCAGCAAGAATTGTAGGTTCTAAAGATTGTGGAGTAGTGAATTTAAACATGAAGTTTGTCGAGTGGTTTCTGTTGCAACTTGCAACCTAATATATTCAAACCTTTACCCAGAACTGTTCCAAAGTAGAAAACTAAAAACCATCTGAGACCAAGTTCCATCCATGTTAACTACAGACTACTAGTTTGCGTTACGTGCACAAAGTTTTATTCAATGATGATACACTGAACAGTCTCAGTTATCAGCTCAATAAGTAGAACATAACAAAAGAAGCATATTGTTGGTTGCCACAATGTGTGTCCAATGCTATATCTCTACGGAAAAAATCTGTATTACAAAAGAATGAATGGAGAAAAAAAATGTTATAATAAGGATAAGGCAGAAATTATCTTATAGTAAAATATTAAACAAAGGAAGCTGAGATGCAGTAAGATGAAGATAAGCTCAACAGAAATTCAAAAGTATATTTAACAGACAGCATAAGCAAGTACACCACTCGATCTGCTTCTTGAATGAATAAGATATCATATTCGGATGGCCACCATCCAGTATGTCAATGTATCTATTGTCGGTTTCACAATTCATTCATAATATTTTTGTTAATCATATTAGCATGAGTTAAATATAAACTATCCCAGTGAGGATATTTGGTTGGAAATGCCCAAGTGATCCTTGTGCTTGAAGTGTTCTTTCTAGAACAATTTGTCATGACATGAAGGTTGCCATAATAGCATATTCATGAGCTATAAGGAACTTGATCATTATGGAATTTAACAATAGGATTAAGAAAACATTTTTATCTTCTGCATATGTAGCAGCTTGAGTGGTCTAAGGTTCTAACATACACAAAATTTGCAGGCATTGGACACTTTCAATACTGCAGTGATTTCTCCTGTCTACTACGTTATGTTCACTACTCTCACTATATTTGCTAGCATGATCATGTTCAAGGTAAGTTGAAAAAAAATGTCCTTTTTTCTGGCAACTTCTTGCACATTATTGACATTGAACCTTGACACCAATTCAACATACCTTATTTGGGGCCAATGAAGTTAATATTTCCACATATATCTGAATGTGATTTTCTTCCAAAAAGAAAAAAAAAAAGAATCCTTTTTTTTTCTGAGAGAAACCATCACTACAATGGCATTCAGGGGGAAAAGCACATTAACTTCAATGAAGTTTGCTCATGGTACTAGGCAACAGCTTATTGTTTTTTTTGGAAATTCTAGCATTTTATTTTGTATCAACTGAGTTCAAGCAATAAGAAAAGAAATGGAAACCAAGTTTGAGCAGTATTGCATTATTATGCAGGTGTATTTATCTAATTGAAATTGTTCTAATTCATGATTATGTTCAATATCACTTCTCTGGACCTAGATTGTCAGCAGTATGAGATGCAGCATGTACTAGTGCTGATATCTCTAGACCTTCTGAAATCAAAATATGATGGCTTTATGAAATAAATCATTTCGGGGTCATCAATAGCTCAATGTTCATGAGCAATTGTTACTGCACTCTCTTTGGGATTAGTCGTATAGTGTAAAAAAAAAGGAAATGACCATCACCCGCTGAATCCTTATTATACTACATGTTGCCTCCACGGGCATAGTTGAAATGGTAAGGGGTTGATAGATTGCCACTAAAAGTCTTGGGTTCGAGCCACGGGCTGATGGGGCGTAAATCCCTGCACCCTGTGTAAAAAGTCTCTCCCCCTCAATCTCTTGTCTTCTCAATCACCGTGATTTACCTTCTCCATATTGGTCCTGGGATGGGCTGGAGGGGTGAGGGCGAGCATTTCGCCTTTTGCCACTTATTATACTACATGTTCAAGTAATTGCCATATTGTCGGGTGGAAATTGGTTTACAAAGACAATTATTACGTTGATTTTTGAAAGATTTCTTTTGTCTAATTTCTTATTGTTTCAGGACTGGTCTACACAGAATGCATCACAGATTGTTACAGAGCTTTGTGGCTTTATCACAATTCTCTCTGGAACTTTCCTTCTTCATATGACAAAGGACATGGGGAATCCTGCGAGCACAGAGCCAACCAGATTGACGGAGACGGAACTTTCAAACCACCACTAATCACACTTGTTTTAACTATCTTGTTACGGTCGACAATGAATCGGCTCCATCACTGATTGCATTTTTAGGAGATTTCTTGATGAACTTAATCTCACTAACATGCAACAGAAAGCCTCTTCTTCAGTTAACAAGCTTAAGACACCTGGAGATGATCTCATACTTGAGTTCCCGGATTCCTTGAGACGACCTTATACAATGTTTGTCAGTTAATATTTCTTCCTTATGTTTTTTTTTGCCCTTCTTCTTCTGTACATAAACAGCAATTTCTTCAGACTGATACTGTGCAGAAAGAACTAAACAAAGTCTCGAGTTAACGTTTGTTTTATCAATTTTTCTGAGTTAACATGGCAACCTTTTCTCTTATGCATTTCTAGCAGAAAGACTTTGTATAGAGTGACATTTCAGTTCATATCTGTGTTTATCTTTGCACGAGCAGAGCTGACTGCCGAGCTTCATTCCTTGCTGCCGCTGCGTGTAAGCTTCTTCATCCCTTTGAAGACTTTGGAGATCTTGGCCAAATTGCGCTTCCCAATTCCCAGATTCATCTTCCCGGCGGACAGCCGGAACGCGTCTAGGCAGCACAATTGCACAGCACTTGGCTCATCTTCTTCTTCTTCTTCCTCCTGCTTCTCTGCTGCATCTTTCTTCTTCTTCTTCATCTTCTTCTCCTTCTTTTTCCGACCGGTTTTGGCGGCGTCCTGATCGGCATTGGCCTCGTAAGCCTCCCAAAGCAAATCCATGTCTTCCTCGCCTTCCGCCACCTCCCGCTCCTTGCACAGCTTCTGCGTCATCCTCTCCTCGTAAAGCTTGCACGCCAGCGTCCTCTTCCACTCTCGCTCTTTCCTCACCGACCCGTACCTTTCAAGGCTTCCGACCGATTCGCTGCTGTCGCTGTGGCTGCGGTTTCTGGAATCGCTTCCGCTCCGGCTCGGCTGCTCTGTTTCATGAGCAGAGACCGCGTGGTCCGCCAATGGTAGCTGGCCGAACACCGCCTCCGCGGCGCTCCCGCGGGAGCTCGGACTCGCGTCGTCGATCGGCGAGAGGACGAGGGAGGCGAATTGCTCTAAAAGATCCATCTTTTCGCTGCCCCGGAGCCCGTCCTGGAGCGCGAGGAGCACAATGCGGGAAGTCGCGCCGAGGAACCGGGGTGCCGCCGTCGCCTCATTGCGGTCGAGGTAGGGGGAGGCGGTGAGGAGGAGGAAGAAAAGGGTGGAGGTGGAGAGGAGGAGGGAGACAGGTAGCGGAGGAGCGGGAGGAGGCGAGGGAGGAAGAGGAACAAGTAGGTGGAGTGCAGAGGATGGGAGGCCAAGAAACACAAGAAGGAAACGATGTCGAAGAAGAGGATGGCCGAGAGGTGGGCGACGGAACCGCCACAGCTGCGCAACCGCTGCATGGACTCGACTCGATCGTTGCCGTCGCAGACTATCGCTAGAAAGAAGGCGAGTGGAAGGAGGACGACGGAGCGGCCACTTTTGGTGCTTCCTTTTTCCAATTCCGGTTGGTGCAGCGACAGCAAAAGCCTGGAAAAAGTAAGGAAAGGAAAAAACAAAAAAGAAAAAGGAAGAGTTTGCAGTGTCAAGGCGTGAATTGTGGGGAAGCCCCAGCAAGCAGCTAGGGACCTTCTTCACATGAATTTTGTATGAAGAACTTCTTTTTTTTATTTTTTATTTTTCCTACAGATCGGCTACGATCACTATTGATGCAGCGACCAGAAAACACACTTTCTGTGTCAGTAGTGCTTTTGGCATTTCGCTTTCATTGTCAAAAAGGTCAAATTTAATCATTCTTGATTGCTTTCATCACCCCGGACACCATTGCATGATGCATGCATGGAACCTTTGTATTAACATAAAAAATACGCTCCCTAATTTATCATACTCTTATCTCACTTGAGTAGGTTATATTGATCGTTTAGAATGAGTGTTATTGTCTCTTACTTAATAAATAATTATTTTAATATATTTTGAGATTAATTCTAATAAATATAAAATATTTTATCAGGTGTCTGATCTCTTTCCTGTAAAAGAACATTATACTAAGGTAAAATATCCTCATAATTTATCTGTCTAAATCTAATCGGAGAGTCGAGGATACTAGCTGTCTAGGGTGAGCGTTATCATCTTTCGCTTAGACGATGAACTTGCCCCATGCCCTCATGACTTTGCGCAGTTGGTACTTGTATGAGTGTTTGCTCGATCATGGGATCAATTCCCAGTAGATATAAAATGTCTCATTAAGTGTATGACTTTTTCGTACTAAGGGTCGTTGTGCTAGGATAAAATATTTTTATGATTTATCTGTCTGTATCTTGTCGGGGGCCGACGATATTGGGTCATTTTGGATGAGTAATATCAACTTTTTTGCCACCCATGATAAACTTGCCCTATGGCATAATGTGATGGTAAGATTTAAAATTCACATAGTGTATGTATATGATATTTCAATTAGACCCGACCATGATTCGAACCGTCGATTCGACGGTTCATGGGAGTTGACCCTGACCCTTAACCTTAATCGTCCAATACGATTACGATTCACGATTCATACATGATTTGCTACAATTCAAGATTATTATATTAAAAAAACTTATAAATTATAAATTCATAAAAAAAACTTACACTTATTTAAGTTGCCTACTTATTTCCTTAGGTATAAGTGAATCAATGTTCACGTAGATTTTTTACTTTTACCATTTTACCTTATGAAGTGGGGTTGTTACTCACTTCCATTTCCTATTAGCATTTGTTCCTCTAGTATCAAATTCTTCTGCTTCATCATATGAAGGTTACATTCCTAATTCTTTTTTCAGCTATGGTCCAATCGTTGAGTAATGCTTGGGTTTCCAACGAGTCATGAGACGAGACAAATTTTGATCATTGTTCATCCAATATTAATATCAATACTGAATCTATGTTCCATAACAACAGTTGATATTGGACAAGCTAAAATTTCTTTGGTGATCATAGAGAGGACGGGAAAGCTTTGAGTCTTCTGTGACTATCACTTGACATCGAAATTTGCTTCGTTATTTGCTTCATTAAAATAAAAAGCAGTCATAAAATAATTCTCAAGTTCCTATATCGAACTTGAGGATCCTTGTAAATATTTCGTCTATTCTTTAATAAAATTTATATTTTTTGTAAGTTTTAAATTATTACTACTAGTATTTTGTGTTTCAAAAATATTACTTTGTATTCCATATTCTATACTATATTATTTATAAATATTATATATATATAATATTATTAGGATCAGGAGAATAAGAATCTTTAAATAGAATAAAAGTCATAATACAAACCTAATATTTTTTATAAAACTTTTAATTTATAATTTATATCTAGGGTTTAAAGTAAATACAACTAAATAAATTTAAGAAATATGAAAAAATATTTTTTCCATTTTATTTTTCACTTTAATACACAAAATGATAAAAATTCATTGGTACTATTTTCATTTAAAACTAATAAATACTACAAAACTTTTCTAAAACTAAATGAGAAGTAGGATAATAAAAATCAGAAATTATTCGATTACATTATTAAATATTTTTAAAATTTCACAAATACTATTATAAATATTTCATTATTGTGAAAATAAGTATATATCATTATTATTAATATTTTGTGTAAAAATGAATATAATAATTCTCTATATTGAAATGAATCTTGTAACGATTGATATGTTAAATTTCAACATATTGATATATCATGTGGATATTTTCTAGGTCTCATTCTATTATTTTAAAAAAATTTATCTCATTATTTTATTATAAAGTGATGCACCATAAATAAGAAATAGCTCATCTAATTTGTTTAATATGATTTTCTAAATTTATTAATTCATCTTGAATACATAAATTTAAAATATAACATACGCAATGAATATGAAAAAAATAAACCGCCAATAATAGGTTATCATATAAATTTTAATTTTCAATATTAGAGGTATTAGAACTAGCATTATCAAATAATATTAAAAGATTTTATAAGTTAATCTATATTCTTCTAAAATTAAACATAATAATTATGAGATGTTGTGAGCATTATGTTTTTCTATCTAAAACTCTATATGATAACAATTTTTTATTTTTGGATATTCCAAGAGTTATAGATCCAATAACAAGTTACACACATATATGAATGTGTTTACTAATTAGCACTCCAAATATTAGAGCATAAAGAAATTTTATTATTTAATTTATTAAATTCTTTAATTAAATTTTTTCCTTGTTTTACTATTTTTTTAATTGTATGAGTAAGTATAGTTCTATGAATACGTTTAACATATGGATTAAGAGATTATTTAAAAAATCTTTAAAAGTACATTTAGATAAAAAAAACTAAATGAAAGATATTCTTCTAAAATAAATCTAGTTAACGATTCTCTTAATTTATTATTAAAATATAAAAATAAACTAGAATCACTATATTCACTAATTGAAAATTTAGATAATTATGCTTATGATCGATTTCATATTCCATCAGGTACTTCACTTCTATATATTGATTCAAGGACCATTAGCCGCCGCCGGTTTGAAATGTATAGAAAACATTGTAGTGTTTACATTTTGCACGTAATTCTCCTGACAGAAGAGTGACCTTATCAACATATTTAATAAAAATAGAAGATTTTAAAGGAGAAACTTTCTGAATCTTAGAAGTAATTGCATCGGAATTTCATTGTGTTTCCGGTGTCACAATTGGATTTGGAAATTGCTCGTTCTGATCATTGGTTGATTGAATGTCTAGATTCACTATTTTCTTGTATCGAGATGATGAATTTTCTCGCCCTTTGCCTCCTACCATTTTTGTCAGAAATCAGAAGAGGAAGTCAAAAGTGTATGAAATTGGAGTCAAAGTATGTAGAGATTGTGGAATTGAGAATGAGAGTAGAGAAGATGAGTATGAAAATAATGAAATAAACTATTTATTTATGCAGTTTAAAGAGTAATGAATACTAAATTGTAACCATTAATCAAAAAACGGCAAAATGATCTTAACTATTAAAGTATACAAAAAAAGGCACATCTCATTTCATCCCAATGGCTAGAATTGGCGTTCCAACCGTCTAAATTGTCGATTAATCGACGGTTCTAACGGTCCAATACCAAAATATCAAAATATTTGAACCATCAGTGGGCGGTTATTTTTGGCATTGAACCGTAACCAACCCAACACCTTGTAGAGCCGGTTACAATTTTTGAACCAGAACCAGGTCAACGAGAAACCAACCCATTGATCCGGTTCAGGTTTCGGGGCGAGTCCAATTTGAATAACTAGTGGTGTCGTAGATTAATTGTGGAAAAGCTCCTAACCTGACTATGATATTCGTCATCCCATTGACTTCCACACTAGTCAAACATGGTCTCTTGGAGTTCTCCCTCTCCATCCTGATCTAAGAGCCATTGTCAATCTGATAATAGTTGGCCCGATAAAAAATGACTCAACAAGATACAACCCACCCTTATCTGACTTGCCTATAATGACTTATCCAGAATTCTCAAGGAATTGGTCCATTACCCTATTTCAATTGGATCATATATAGATGATTAAGAGTCGTTCCCACATGTTAACGTAGTTGATATTTACACAAGTACTGTTTGCTTTAATAAGTTTTGGGATCAATTTTCAACTGGTATAAAATATTTCATTGGATACCTGACATTCCCGTGCAAAGAGTCAATGCACTAGAGTAAAATATTCCTTATAATTTATTTGTTTATATTTTATCGTGGAATTGATAATACTAAATCATTTAGAAGGAGTGATATATCTTTTTGCTCCGGTAGATAATTAAGGGAGTGTTTGATATAACTTCTGCTAGCTGCTTTTTAGATTCTAACTATACAAAAGTACTTTTGAGTGATACTGTTTTAGCTTTTATAACTTTTCTCAAAAGCTAGAAGCAAAAATTTGATACTTTTACTTGCTTCTGCTTTTTCATTTATGATATAAAATTAAAAGTTAATGTTTATGTTCTTAAATAATTTACCATTTTACATAATTATCTTTAAATACTATTTTATATTTTTATATAATTTATATTTTCAGAATTATATATATGTTTTATATTTACTTAAATTAAGTTATTTTTTATATATTTATTTTTATATAGTTTTTCAAACATTGTATTATTAAAAAATAATTTTGATAACTTATTCAAATAATAATAATTAATATAAATATTCAAAATATAATAATAATTATATTAACATATTATTGATAACGTATCAAAATTATATTTAGATAATTAAAAGAGATTAATTTATATAGTTTAAGAATATTATTATTATTTAACTAAAAATTAAATTTGGAAATAATTATTCTTCCAAACACTCAAACTTTATCTTATATTAATTTTAATTTCTATTTTCAAATACTCTATACTTTAACTTCTCATTCATTTCAAAATAATCTCTACAAAAAATCATTTTTAAATAAGTAAAATCTCTCATAAACACTCCCTTAAATTTTTATAAGTTCTTTTAATAAAAAATTTATGATTTTTATTTGAAGAGATGCTCTTCACATGTGCAATAAATCCAAATAAGAACGTAATTACAACCTAAAGCATTTAAACAGCGGTTGAAGTAAGCTTTGAATTAGGGAGGAAATTCATTATTTAATTCGTTTAATTTGTATATTCAAATGATGATTGTGCAACATTTAATTATATTGAAGATTGATTGAATTTTATTTTGCACAACTGCAAATATATATATATTTTCTATGTGAGATTATTACTATTTTTTTAAGATAGAGAAATTTGTAAATGTAAAAAAATTATTGCACGTATTAAATTATATTAAAAAATTACAGCTATTTTTATTTTGTGAATTGCTTTTATGATTATTTATGATAATTAATTTTTTATATAATTTTATAGTTCATGAACATGAATTACTTTTAAATTGTTTATAGTTTATAACTATTTTTTAAAAAAATTTGCTGATTTAAGATTGCATTTAATTGGTGATCTTTTTTTCTCTCTCTCTCAGGGCGGTCAACCCAACCCTTACGGGCCCCAATTAAACCAAGCTACTTGGTTGGCATGGCCCACCGCCGACCATGCAAATGATCCCAAGCGGAGGCAGCGGACACACAAATGCGTATTGCCCGCGTGGGTCCCACACGAGAACGCAACGCCTCCCAATCCTTCTCCTGATTCCTTCCCCCGGTGTCTTAGCGGATCTCGTCGTCCGCCCTCCGACCTCCCCTCGCCGGTAACCTCCTTCCGGCTTCCGACTTCCCACCTTCCTATCCCCGTCAGCCTGCCGTGATCGTGAACCCTAGGTCGGTCGCATGAGGATGGGAGAGTAACAGCTAGGGCTTCTCAAAGCTGACGTTTTTCGTCATCTAGGGTTTCCCTTCCGCCACCATGGTGCACATCTCCGAGATCGCCGAAGGCGCCGCCGACCCCTCCAAGGAGGATAAGCAAGATGCCATAGAGCCGCTCGCGGCTGCTGCAGATACCGCCGTCGAACAAGACACTTCTCCGCACGGGTTGGAACAGCTGCCGCTCCCTTCGCAGTTCCAGGAGCCTGCCTCCCTGTCCGAGCAGCAGGAACCTCCACCGCTACCGCTTCTGGTTCTTCCCATGAGACTCCCTTGGAGCCAGCTGAGATTGCTCATTCTCCAGTCCCAGAGCCGAGCCGAGCCGGAGCCGGATCCGGATCCGGCCACAGCATCAGTGCCTCCATCCTCCACTGTGCTCCTGGATGATTCCCAGATCGTGGCTCCAGCCGCTGCCCCTCCCGCCCCTGTCAAGGTCCCCTACAACGAGTACGCCCTCCGCGTTGCCTACATCATGCGCAGCTACCTCCACATGCGCCCAGGCGGGGCTACGGCCAACGCCACATATGTCGCCTCTAACGGGGAGTCCTGCTGCAGGGCAATGATGGAAGTGACTCGAAAGGAGAATGGGCGGTGGGTTGTATCAAAAGTCGAGCTTGAGCACACCCATCTGCTAGACCCGCCACCGGACCTTGCAGGTGCTCTGGCTTCTGGTGGTTTGGTTCCAGTGTTAGGCATGGAGTTCGACTCCATTTCAGCAGCTAAACAGTACTATAGTGCTTACAGCGAGAAGATGGGTTTCCAGTCCAAGACAGGTTCGGGGAAGAGGTCGAGGGGGACAAGACTCTTGCACACGCAAAGGTTCCTGTGCTCCAAAGGGCACTTCTCCACTTACAGCAATCCTGCCGAGAATGCCACAAGGAAGAGGAAGCGCATTCCTAATAAAAAGTCAGCTGAAAAGGAAGTAAAAGAAGTCAAGACAGATTGTGATGCACTGGGGGTGATTCAGGTCGAAAGTTCAATGGAGAAAGATGGCATGACTCTCGAGGATCAGAGAGGGGAAATACACGCAGAGAAGGCTTCTTCTGGTTCTGGAAACGATAAAAGGAAAGTGAATGACGGTGGGAAGGTTGGGAAGGTGGCACTGATATCCAATCCGGGTCAGTCCCGGCTGTTGAGAGAGCTTGGTATAAGAGTATCACGCTACACTAATGAGGAAAGAAGGAATATAATACTTAAATACATGCAGAAAAGGAGTGGTAGACAAGCAGTCGATAGATCCCTTAAGGTTTCATTCATGAACTTCTCTAATGAGATTTGATTGAGGGGCTTGTTTTCTATTAAGAAGATCATGTTGAAATAGCACAAAAAATTAGTTACTGTTTGGTTTATTTGGTTTAGTCTATGTTGTATTTTTATTTTATTTTTAATTCTTGCTAGATTCCCTCTCGGCAAGCTTTGGCTGAAAGGAGGCAACGTGGTGTTGGAGGGAAGTTTCTTAGTAGAGAAGAGACACAGGTAGCTATGAAACCCTTGAATTTACATCATCTTTGATCCATGTGTAAGTTTAGTGATTTGTCATACCTTTTCATGTCTTCTCCACTTGCACGGACAACATGCCTCTCTGTTTCTCAAATAGATTCTTTGATATTTCATGGAAATTCTCAAAAAAAAATTCTTTTTTAACTAAAAAACCTTTTCTGTTGTGGTGTAAGGTTTAGTCTTCATTTGGATTTAAGAAGTTTAAATGGAAGTGTACTAGTGACATATGATTGAATTGCCATATGTTGCATATGAAGAAATTATTTAACTTTGTTCTTAATATTTTAGAAATCAATTTCTAAAGAGAGTGCAGTAATGAATCACTACAAGGAAGTAGAGTGGGTGGGGATGAAGGTGAGCATATTTCTTTAAAACAAAAAAGACATTGATAATTTATCACAGAACAATATCTCAAACGATACAAAGTATAACACAACGTAAAGAAGCAGTAAGTTTTCTCCTTGCATTTCCCTCAGTTCTCCCCTCTAATTTTAAAGTTATACCCTCTTTCTTTGCTTAGGGATCTAAATGAACCAAACGTTTGTGAACAAGTTTGGTGTTCGGCTTGATAAGAGTTTGTTAATGTTCGTTCAATACACGATTGATTAAATGAACAAGTTTGAACAATTCGTTAAACTAAATAAACAAGCTTGAACACATCTGTTCAACTCGTTAATATTCGTGAACATGTTGGTGAACATGTTCGTGAACAACATTCGTGAAGAAAGCTTATCAATAAAACTGTTATCAACATGCAAAATAAACAAAAATAAAGTTTCAAAATGAATAAACAAGTTTGTATTATTAAACTCAATAACCAACCAAACAAGTTTAAAATATAAAAGTTTCAAACAATCAAACAAGCTTGAATTGCGAACTTGAAAACATCTAAACGAACCAAGCTCAAGCCAAGCTTGAACTAAGTTCAAGCTCATAAAAAATGTACTAAGCCAAGCTTCAACAATCATTTCAATGGCTTAGTTCATTTTGGGCTTGGCTTGGCTTTGCTACCTTATCAAACAACCTTGAACACCACAAAGCTTGGCTCGGCTTGGCTCATTTACAGCCCACTTTGCTTATGCTCTGACATATATGTAGCATATTCATTGCAATATTGTTCACTGCTTAGGCCAATTTGATGGGCTTATAAGGAAGTGTTTCTTACTTCTCTCTTCCACTACCACCTGTAAGCAACACTACTTTGTCTCCTGAGCCTCTTGATCTGCTTTTCCTCTTTGATTCCTCATTCGCAACACCTTTCTCTATCCCACAAGATTATCAAAGTTAAGGATGATAAAGGGAAGAATTTCAAACAACTTTAGGAATCTAATCAAGTATATTTAAAAGATTTACACCTACAGATTTCAACAAGAGGACTCTAGGATTTTACCTGCAGTGATAAATTCTTCTCTGTAGTTTTACTCATGGACTCTCATGCTTGCTGAGAAGAAAACCCTCATCTTCTTGTACCGTACTTTACATATGCCATCATGCACCTCTTAGTTACTCTCATAATGACAGACGCAATTTATCCTTTACTCTGTCTCAAATCTCAATTATTATATTTAACTGCTTCATCTTTAACCTTACTCAATTCCTCGATCAATATTGGGCCAAGTTTCCCAATCTGCTGGTCCTAAATTTTTCCCTTCCACTGAGTTTGGAGACAATCTGAAAAAAGTTTTGTTTAAATTCTAATCAAGTCATACCTTTATGTATGAATGTTTTGTACCTTGTTTGTGCTCTACGATGGGCTCAACTGTAAGTCCAGGTCAAAGTGTAGAGGTTTCACATAACCCTTGTCCATCACGATCACACTTATCGATTAAATTTAAGCCCTTATGGCAAAATTAAATCAAAGAACTCAAGCAATTAATTAACAACATAAATAAAATCCAACATATCATTTATCAACATCCCATACTTGGGTATGACTTGCTTGTTTGGCACAGTTTGTTTTCTCTCTAATAGGAATAGTCAGTAGTATACAATATCATCCAACATATCTCAGGTATACCATGCTTCAAAAATCATATGTGCCTCGATCAATTAGAGGTCACAAGCAAATTATGCTAGTTGAGTGCTGTGATTTGTTTTGGTTCTTTCTTTTACTCCCTGCACGTTGTGAACATGTAACTTCATTATTTATTCCAACTGATTCTCTTCTCTAGACCATGAGCAGACAAGAAGAAACATTGGATGATGAACCAGAATTACCGGCAGAAGTAGTTGCAAATGCTGGAGGAGTTCCAATTGTCGGCATGCTGTTTGAAAATGAGGACAAGGCATATGACTATTACATCAAGTATGCAGGAAGTGTAGGTTTTAGTGTCCGCAAAGGCTGGTGGGATAAATCTGCTAGAAATGTTACTAGATCACGGGTTTATGTATGCTCTAGGGAAGGTTTTCGACCAAAAAATGAAGCAAGGAGACCACGAGCAGAAACAAGAACTGGTTGTCCTGCTCGTATGGCAATCAAACTGGCATCCAGCGGAAAATACCGCATAACTGAATTTTTTGCAGACCATAATCATCAGCTTGCTGCACCCTTAGATATGCAGATGTTGAGCTCAAAAAAGCTGTTAACTAATGTTCAGCCTGCGGGACGTCAGAATGCTAGTATTATTCCTGTTGGATATAAAAATTATCTCCGCGCTAAACGTTCTAAGGTGGTGCAGTTGGGTGATGCAGGTGCCTTGTTTGAATACTTTCAGAGGATGAAAGGTGATAATCCATCATTTTACTATGCTATCCAGGTTGATGAATATGATCAAATGACTAATGTCTTCTGGGCAGATGCAAAGTCCATGATGGATTATCACTATTTTGGTGATGTTGTATGTTTTGATACATCTTATAAAGAAAATGAATATGGCAGGCCATTAGCTTTATTTCTAGGTGTTAATCATCACAGACATATGGTTATTTTTGCTGCAGCATTTCTATATGATGAAAGTGTAGAATCTTTTAAATGGTTGTTTGAGACTTTTAAGGCAGCAATGTGCCGGAAGCAACCACATACAATTTTCACTGATCGGTGCTTAGCTATTAGTGATGCAATAGCTGCTACATGGCCAGGTACAGTTCAACGTTTATGTGTTTGGCAAATATACCAAAATGCCACAAAGCAACTTGCAGATCTCTTTGAAAGCTCAGAGAACTTTGCACATGATTTTGGACAATGTATATATCATGATTTTGAGGATGAAGATGAGTTTCATTTGGCATGGAAATTGATGTTAGATACGTACAACCTTAAGGACAATGAGTGGTTGACTAAACTGTATGAAGAAAAGGAAAATTGGTCCTCGCCATATGGCCGGCAAACATTCTCTGCAGATATAAAAAGCACATTAAGAGCAGAAACCTTGGGTGGTTATCTAAAAGAGCATCTGAGTTTGGAAAAGGATCTAAGAAGTTTTCTGAACATATATGAGTTACTGTTAGAGCAGCGAAGATATAATGAGTTGCAGGCTGATTATAATGCAAATAACGTTCACCCAAGAATACCTCCTTTAAGATTACTCTGGCAAGCTGCAAATACATACACACCTGCTATATATGATTACTTCAGAAGAGAGGTTGAATTGTTCCTTGAGTCAATAGTGTTCTGCTCTGGTGAAGCTGGAATCCTATCTCATTATGAGGTCACAGTTAAAGAGAAAAGTAAAGTGCACTGTGTCAGATTCGATGCATCCAATGGTTCTGTTTTATGCAGTTGTGGTAAGTTCGAAGTTGTTGGGATTCCATGTTGTCATGTGTTAAAGGTATTCGACTTCAGAAATATTAAAGAGCTTCCATCACAATACATTTTGAAGCGGTGGAGAAAAGATGCCATGGCTGAGAATTTAAATGAGAATCATGGCATCACCTTAGACAATGACGATAAGTCATCTGTATCAAAGCGTTATAGTTCTCTTTGCCGCACATTGTTCAAACTTGCTACAAGAGCTGCTGAAAATGAGGAAGCTTTCACATTGATGGTCAGCCATTCAGATCAACTTCTCGACCAAGTTGAGCAAATCTTGCAGGCAAAACTTCTTGAGAAACCGTCTATCAGTGGCACTTCAAAGGGTCATCCTTATAATCTGATTGACAGTGGAAATTCAAGTCATGGCACTGGTAATGATCCTCAAAAGCCTAGTGGAAAGAAAAAGAGCAATGGAGGCTCACGTCATAGACATCAAAATGAAGTTGAGTTAAATAAAAGGCAAAAGGCAAGAAAAGGTTTGTCCATTTCTGTTATCATGTTGCACTTATCCTCTGTGTTGTGGTGGCAAAGGTCTATTTATAGACTTGTGATAATGTGAATTCTAGGTCAAATTGATGATGCAGAAGTGTCAACAAGAGATAATGAAGCACATGTACCGCCAAGCAGCATCTCTCAACCAAGGAATCCTGCAAATCAGTTTCTCGTGTCTAATCAATTTATGCAGGTGTGCTTTAAGAAGAAGTCATATACATCTTGAGTTTAAACAATTTTTTAGGGTTATGTTTTGAATTTTCATCACTTTATTTCCCCCTTTTTTCCATACATAAAGGGCCCTTTTATGACCTCTCACCAATTTGGCGTTGGTACCATGCAAGGATATCATCCAGTGAACCAATTTGGTCAGGTCGGTACAAGTTTTCATATGATCCGTCTTTTCAAGGATCTTGTTTGTTAATTGACTTCATTCAATTCTGCCAATATTCAGGATTCCTCAGCACCAACTCTACCTCAACAGCCATTCCCTAACAGTTCGCACTTTACTCAGGTGATCGAATCTTGTCAATTACTATCCAAGACAAGCATGCAATCATGATTCTTTTCGGTATAGAGTTAAATTATTATCAAATTATCCTGAGTGCTTCTCTTGTCGCTTTGTATTAAAAGTTGTATTAAAAGTACCATAAATTGGCCATGCGGCTTGTACCTGCTCGATGCTTTTTTCCAGACTTGTTTGTGCTTTTGCACGGTGTTCATTATCTGAATGGTCTATGTTTTAATTTTATATTGAACATTAATTTTATTTTATCATGTCTTTGCTGTAGTTGCCTTAAACTTGTTTGCATATGGTCAAACTGAATCATTTTATGCTAAGATGTGTCATTTGGAAATTTTCATGCAGGGTTTTCCGACTCCAGACTTGCAAGCCCTACAGTTCATTGGGAACAATGCCCAACTGGACCATCAAAGTAGTGATCAAGGACAATGTGCTATTCCAGTTTGGGATTTTCTGTGAATTATATCGGTTGTGTTCGATGATAATATTAGCAGTAAAATGAGATCTTTGTATGATGCTAGTGTCAATCATTATTGTGTTGGGACAACTCTCAGCAACTTTTCTCAGTGTCTAATGTTGTTAATGTGGTGGGGGTACATGAATCGCCTTTTGCCACCTTAATGTTGTTAAATGTGGTGTTTGATTCTCGATTTTCTCAGCCCAATTTCATGTTCATTAATAAAGTGTAATATCCCATCGGCCTTCCTAAAATGTAGTATGTGGCAAAGCCATTGCTTGAATACTTCAGTCTTTGGATCAGAGAAGGTTTCTCCATCATAAACAGCCTAGCAACCATGTTCCTGGGAATAAATGTATTGTTCATTTTTTTACGGACGTTTATTTGAAAAGAAAAAACAAATGATTAACAAAATTTTTTCAATCAATCTCGGACGATCGGTTCGGTCACACGGAAGTTTTCCATAGGTTGTCATGGTAAATCGGGAAGCGTTCGTAGTGAACGGTTTATTTGAAAAGAAGATACAAGGGAGAAAGGTTTCCGGCCCTAATTTTCAGAGTTGGCTTTATGACAAATTATAGTATGTTGGGTACTAATAAAACAAATTGTGGGCTTATATATATATATATATATATATATAAAATTTTGATCTCTTACAGATCGCGCACTGCGGACCGCGCTGCCTGATCGGTCAACCTGGCCGATCAGGCAGGAGCCTAATCGGTCAGGGACGTCCTTGATCGATCAGGCAGGGCGCCTGATCAGTCTCTCGTGTCTCAACTCGCCGACGAGTCCACCGATCGTCGATCGGGCACCATTGGCGGCCTTCGGCCGCCGCCCCCGAACAAAACTATAACCCTAGGGGTTGCGGTGAACCCTAGGGGTAGCGGTGAACCCGTCGGCGTACCTCCGATCGTCGATCGAACACCATCGACGGCCTTCGGCCACCACCCCCGAACAAAACTATAACCCTAGGGGGTGCGGTGAACCCTAGGGTAGCAGTGAATCCGTCGACGTACCTCCGATCGTCGATCGGACACCATCAGCGGCCTTCGGCCGCCGCCCCCAAACAAAACTATAACCCTTGGGGGTGCGGTGAACCCTAGGGGTAGTGGTGAACCCGTCGGCACGATGAACCCTAGGTAGCGGTGAACTTGACCATGCCTGATCAGTCACCGAACCGATCAGGTGTGGTCCGCAGGAGATCAAATTGCTATATATCCATGCCTGATCGGTCACCGAACCGATCAGGTGTGGTCCGTAGAAGATCAAATTGCTATATATATATATATATATATATATATATATATGCAGTAATATTCTGTGGACTTTTGCATATGTGACTGTGTCGGAAAAAAAATGACTTAAGGTATCTCCAATGGAATCGGAGGTGTCTTGAGTAGGGGTGCACACCGTCGCGGACATGAAAGTCCTTAAGCTCTCACTGTTCATATATTCAAATGCAAAAATCATCTTGGAATATAAAATCACGTGAATTGTGATTCTCTTTATCTTAACGCACTTGATTCTCCTCACTCGCATTGTTCATTGAAAATGTGAGTTATTTCTGACTACCTAATCATTTGACGATGGACTATCAATTAATTTTTTGATTTATTTTTCTTTATATAATCTAAGAATGAATTGTAAAAAAAAAAAAATCTAAGATGAACATAATCATATTTTATTACAATTAAAAATATGAACTATAGTATATTGGTAAGTAGAACCGGCTTTCTAAACAATGAGGATTTAAATTTCATTCATGATATATTACATTTAGAGAGTTTGAAAATTTTATAATGCTAAACTATCATCCAATCGCACAAATAAGTAATAAAAATTTTCTATAAAATAACACGGTCGTCTCTAAAATTAATAGGACAATTAGATTCTTGAATTATCAAAAAAATAAAAATGTACTCATTAAAAATTGAATAGAATAAAAATAAAATTACTTAATATGTGGCCAAATTATCTACACTTCATGTCGTTTAGATGGTTTTCGTGTTATCCCCACGGGATAATTGATGACTAATATCTATAATATTATCATCTTAAGATTTGAGATCAAAATCTAATAAAATCAATATATCCATCCTTTTCACAAGCTAACCACAACATCTAAACTAATAACTCTATAATTTATATTATCCGTGTTAATCCTAAAACGGATTAATAAAAATATTCAACCGAATCATCTTTTTGCCATCTAGTTGGTGTTCATGTTAAACTGGTGCTATATAACAAATTCATGGGCAGCAAGAGACAGTTTGATGTTTGTCCAAGAACCGTTCATTGTTTTGGAGTCACTTGGGTACACCGGGTCACACGGTAAATTAGACACTAGAAAATTACGAGGTCAGTGAGGAAAAGGAAATAACGGTGGACCAAGGAAACTATAAAGGTCTAGATGGCATTCCACATTAATCAATAACCATGTTTAACAATAATACACGCAATCAATATGACTTCTACTAGAGAAATACATAAATTTGAACTAAAAAACAGAACCATCTAATGAAACATGAGTAGCAATAAAAACGTTTTTTATAACTAAGCACCACCTGCGCCGATATCGTACACCACCATTGTCTACAACTTGGTAAAGGAAAATTTTCAAAAAACAAGATCCAGCCAGATAATTTACTCGCAGATACATCTGCAATTGTCTACTTTCCAGTACTAGTCATTGTGGAAGTAGCAGAAATCACCAGTAATCGCGATTTGATTTATGAGGGAATAGTCGGCAACAGCTGCACCTAAAACGTGCAAGAAAGTGTCTGTTGCTTTCCTTGTCTCATCCACTCTGGTCATAGCAAGCTCCACAAAATCAAAGAGAGAATAAAGAACAAAATTTGTTACACTAGCATACATCTGTGGATCAAGCCATTTTGGTTTGAATTTGCCGGTGAACATGCACAAGGAATTCAACATAAGAGAGACCTCCAGGCGTTTTGTCCTCAACCAAATACGACGTAAAATGCATGCCTATAAAAAACCACATGCTTCATAAGTGAGTTCCGAGAAAATATGCCCAAAACAATTTAAAAGGAAGAGAATAGTACTACTCAAAATGACTTTGAATTTGAACCAACCTGAGGGATCACCCTTTTTGCATAGCCGTAAACTGCAGAGAATTCTGAATCTTCAGTATTGTTGTTAAAAAAAAAAAATTAGCTACTATTAAGACAAGAAAACAATCTGCATACCGCAGGTATGAACATCTCTGCTGCCTTATCTCATTCATGACATCACTTAGCTTCTCTGACAAGGCATTATCGAATTGCTGCAATACAAGCTGCATTGACAATAAAAATAACACTTAGGCAAATCAAAATTCTATTAGATAAGATCAAGAATAATAGATCTTCATATCCACTTGCAGTTTAGGTTCATAAATATAGTCCATGCACCAATCTAATAATACTCGTCTAAAGCTCTTAGTAGTTTTATCTTATCTTAGCTATACATTTTTTTGTATTTGAAAGCAATGATCACCATATTCATTTGAAGGTTGGGATTATAAGAGGATTGCTCCATTACCTTTTAAAAATTGGCGGTTCATAGTGGAACTTTTAGAGGTGACGCACCAGCGTCATAAATCATGGATTAGGAGCAGGGTCTTTGAACCACATTAAGCATCATGTGTTAGCATTGTATTTATTCCTATGTTATCTCAGTTGTGTCTTTGTACTTGACAAAGACAAACAAATAGATACAAGCACCCTCGATCAACTGACACTTTGAATTGTTTGTGATTTATGTGTATCATCTATTTGCCTTCTCTGGCCAGACACAAGTCATTCTAACAATCATAACATTTCCATCATAAAAAGGAATTGAACATTATACTCTTAAACTAGAAACGTTAGAACGCAGCTAGTTGAACCTAGAAAATTTGTCAGCATTATATGATAAAAATATCTACCACTCAGTTAATTATCTTTTACTTTGCCAGTGACACCCTAAAAACATCTTTTCGTACATTAATGCCCATCATTTCGTTGCAATGGGTACAATTTTTGCCATTGTAAATTACTACAAACAAACAAAAAAATAAAATATATAACTGATCGTGCCTATGAAGCTTCACAGATGGGACAAACAAAGATAAATGTAACAAAGCATGTGACCTGAGATGGAAGTCCATCCACAGAAGTAACTCCAAACAATTTCTGAAGCGTGTCTGGGTTGACCACGTTTCCAACATAGATTAAGCAATCTTCACCATTTTCCAGAAGATATATTCCATCATCATTAATGTGCTCACTTGAAAGAGGAATATTGGATGATGAAAGGGAACCATCGTTTTCCTGTAGGATTGGGATATTTTTAAGTTCAAACAAGCATGGAAAGTACCAGTTGTCTAGAGTTTAACCTAAAATCAACAATTAATCATAAATACCTTAGTAGTAAGATCGTGAATAGATATCATTCTGGGATATACTAAAGGAACAGCTAATGAAATGGAAAGTGACATAACATGGCTGGCCCAGTAAGAACGATCATCAAACCGGCCATCATTTCGCAAACCAATGCTTTTAACTAAAGCTGAATGGTATGGACCAAAAACAAAGATTAGTGGTTCACAAGTAAATAATAGTAATGTGTATAGAGGAAAGACAATCGAACATGAATCTTTTAATGACATAAAACCATGATGAGGTAAAAGATAGTAATATCTCAAAGCATAATGAATTTTTTTTGCATTTAGTTAATTTTTCTAAAATGGAAAACAGTCTCTTGCAAAGAAGGGTAAGACTGCATACAATAAACTCTTCCCTGGGACCCTGTATTGGTGGGAGCTTTGTGCATCGGGCTATCTTTAATTTTTCTATAAAAAAAAATCCTAAAGGAATATGCACAGTAGCCATTAAAAAAACAATTCTATTTTACCCTTAAAAAGTAAGTGTGTGTGTGTGCGCGCGTGTGTGTGATAAAAAAAAATCCTAAAGGAATATGCACAGTAGCCATTAAAAAAACAATTCTATTTTACCCTCTGTGTGTGTGTGTGTGTGTGTGTGGCTTAGATTCATAAGAGCTAAATTGGAAGACCTAATAAGTCTAACAAAACCTATTAATAATCTATTAACAAAAGGTAAGAGTTCTCAAAAACATCTCACTTAATTAATACCAACAAAATCCCTATCAAACATCTTAAATCAATAGAAAGTATAAAAATACAAGTTCACCCTCTAGAGAGACTATTAGATAAAGCTGATGTAAAGACTAAAGAGAAATTAGGAGACTACTGTGAAATGCCTAACTTCACCTTCCCTGCCTAGATAATCCATAAAACTTTAAGCCACCCAAAACTTCAGCCTCTGGCCACAACAATATGGTTTC
Source organism: Boesenbergia rotunda (assembly GCA_024364735.1). Lineage (NCBI taxonomy): Eukaryota > Viridiplantae > Streptophyta > Magnoliopsida > Zingiberales > Zingiberaceae > Boesenbergia > Boesenbergia rotunda. The sequence continues at coordinate 278,795 of JAGFNQ010002454.1, read as the reverse complement.
AATACCTATTGTGTCATGCCACTACACTGTCAGTGCTTAATTGAATTATTAATAATAGAAATATTTTTTTGTAATTAATTATTTAGTTAATAATTAATAAGATTGCTAACACATACTACATTTTATATCTGTTGATAGATTTAATTTCCTATCTTTAGAGTTAATTAAGTTGTATACTTCTTTTGTTTGAAAATGATTTACACATAATTTAAGTTTTATAGGGAGAATGTTGACATGAGCAACGAGAAAATGAGTCATTCCATGATGGTCTTTCATAGCTTTTAAAAATTTTGTTATCTTTATGATGACTATTCGAGAATGCTTTGACTTTTCTCGATGAAAGAAACACAATGGTGAGGAACTAGTTGACCCTTACATCTCAAATTATCAGAAAAATATCTTGGAGATCAACAGCGGTGTGGATATAATCAATATATTTGGCAATCTCCATGTTAAACTGGCAGGATATAAAGAGACAATCACATCATAATATCATATGCTCAATATATATCAGTTTATAGATCTTTAGTCTGCCCGAGCTTTGTAGAATGAAAACAAGCACCAAATAATGCTCATAAGGCTGAGATTAGACTGACTAAGAAGAGGAAGCAACAGAGCATCAATAAGCTCCCATAAGGCTCTAATAAACTTGGGAATCTCGGTAACTCAGGTAGTGAGATGTTTCAACCACGAATCATGAACCAAAGACAAAAAATTATAGCCCAAGAAACATTATTCATTCTATTTAATTTTTTGGTACTAATTTTTTTTTTTTTTTTTTTTTTTGGTACTAATATAAATGGACCTTGAAGTTGTTGGTGTAGTTAGAAAGGGGGATAGAATTATAGCTCTCAAGATAGTAGTGGCGAAAGAAGTTGTGAACGTAATTAGCATATATGCACCTCAAGTAGGATTAGATGAAGAAACTAAATCAAGATTTTGGAGCGATTTAGATGAGGTATTACAAAACATTCCGCCAAATGAAATGATTTTAATAGGAGGCGATCTAAATGGACATGTCGGAGCGAAAAATGAAGAATATGAGAGAGTACATGGGGGTTATGGGTTTGGAACAAGAAATGAAGAAGGAAAAACTATATTGGATTTTGCGATAGCATATGACCTTATACTAGCTAATACATTTTTTAAGAAAAAAGAAGAACACTTGATCACATTCAAAAGTGGGAATAATAAATCACAAATTGATTATTTTATGGTTAGGAAGAGAGATAGGAAGATTTGTAAAGATTGTAAGGTTATCCCTGGAGAAAGCTTAACTACCCAACATAGATTAGTAGTGTTAGATATACGCCTTAGTTATAATATCAATAGAGGAAAAATATACACGACTCCTAGAATTAAGTGGTGGAAGTTAAAGGATGGGAAGCAAAACATATTGAAGGAGAAGGTAGGAATACAAGCATTAGATGAAATATATAGCGACTCTAATACGACATGGGATAAGATGGTATCAAAGTTGAAAATAGTAGCTAAGGATGTACTCGGTGAGTCAAAGGGGCATGCACCACCAAGGAAGGAATCTTGGTGGTGGAATGAGAAAGTACAAGAGAAAGTGAAAGAAAAACGAATAGCTTATAAGGAATTATATATTTGTAAGAACGAGGAAAACTTAAAAAAAATATACAATAGCCAAGAAAGAGGCTAAGAAAGCAGTGAATGAAGTAAAAAATAAAACTTTTGAACGATTATATCAAAATTTAGATACAAAAGAAGGGGAAAGAGACATTTATAAAATAGCTAAAGCAAGAGAAAGGAAAACAAGAGACCTTAGTCAAATAAGATGTATTAAAGATGAATGCGATAGAGTACTAGTAAATGATAGCGAAATAAAAGAGCGGTGGAAGATTTACTTTCATCAACTTTTTAATGAAAGTTTAGGGGACCAACTTGACTTAGGCAATTTAAGTATTTCAAATGAGTATAGAAATTTTAATTTTCATCGGAGAATTCAAACTTCAGAAGTAGAACAAGCTTTGAAAGGGATGCAAAATGGAAAGGCCGTGGGACCGGATGATATCCCAATAGAGGTATGGAAATGTTTAGGAAAAAAAGGTATTGAATGGCTTACAAAATTATTTAATTTAATATTGAAAACAAAAAAAATGCCTAATCAATGGAGGGTAAGTAGTCTAGTTCCCTTATATAAGAACAAAGGAGACATACAAAATTGTGCAAACTATAGGGGTATTAAATTAATGAGTCATACCATGAAACTTTGGGAAAGAGTAATAGAAAAAAGATTGAGGAAGGAGACCACGGTAACCGAAAATCAATTTGGGTTCATGCCTGGAAGGTCGACAATAGAAGCTATACATCTTCTTAGGCAATTAATTGAAAAATATCGGGAGCAAAAGAAAGATCTACACATGGTATTTATTGATTTAGAAAAAGCTTATGATAGGGTACCAAGAGAAATTATATGGAGAATTCTAGAAAAGAGAGGCGTTAGCGTAACATATATTGACCTAATTAAAGATATGTATGAAGATGTAACGACTAGAGTGAAGACTTCAGGTGGATTGACTGAAGCATTTCCAATAAGGATAGGGTTACATCAAGGATCAGCTTTAAGTCCCTATCTTTTTACACTAATCATGGATGAACTCACTAGGCACATTCAAGATACAGTGCCATGGTGCATGTTGTTTGCAGATGATATTGTTTTGATAGATGAGACACGTGAAGGAGTAAATGCTAAACTAGAATCTTGGCGGGAAACTCTAGAAATGAAAGGTTTTAGGCTTAGTAGAGTAAAGACTGAATATATGGAATTTAAGTTTAGCAATGCTAGACGTAGTGAAACAATTGTTAAGATAGGAGATGATGAGTTGTCTAAAATCGAGAACTTTAAGTATTTAGGATCGTTCTTGCAAAGTGATGGAGGAATTGAGAGAGATGTCTTACATAGAATACAAGCAGGATGGTTGAAATGGAGATTAGCATCGGGTGTCTTATGTGATCGTAAAGTACCTCTAAAACTTAAAGGGAAGTTCTACAAAACGGCAGTTAGACCTGCTATGTTATATGGTGCTGAATGTTGGGCTATGACTCGAGCACATGAGCAAAAGATGAAAGTTGCAGAGATGAGGATGTTAAGGTGGATGTGTGGACATACGAGGATGGATAGAATAAGGAATGAGAGTATTAGAGAGAAAGTCGGAGTTGCATCTATTGAAGAAAAACTTCGGGAGACACGTTTGAGATGGTACGGACATGTACTTAGAAGACCAATAAATGCCCCTGTTAGACGATGTGAAACTATGATAAATACGCACATTAAAAGAGGGAGAGGAAGACCAAAAAAGACTTGGTTGGCAACAATAAAACAAGATAAATTTTATTTAAATCTAGATGATGATATAGTAGGGGATAGAACTCAATGGCGTAAAAGGATCCATATAGCCGACCCCACCTAGTGGGATAAGGCTTTGTTGTTGTTGTTGTTGTTGTTGTTAATATAAATGGACCTGGAAAGATTCAAAGGAGTAGACTGAGCATGTGGTAGTCAAGGAACCTGACATTGTAATTCTTTTTTCACTAAAACAGCCTCTTTTTTCCCTCCTCCCTAAATTAATATCCATCTTCGCATAAATAAGCCCAAAGCATTTATTTCACATTCTCCTCGAGCCTTGTTCTTGTGTTGATTGTCTTTTTAAGAACAACAGAAACTATAGGAAGAATCGAAACAGCTCCACTGCTCAAGAAGATGAAGCAACTATTGAAGATCAAATCATTCACCAGAAAAAATCCAAGAAATAGAAGGAAAGGAGACCATAAGTGTAGGATGACTCAAGTGGTTCTAATGGTGACAACTATTGAGAACTATCAATGAAGAACACTAGCAAATGCAGCAGATGACAGTTGATTTGGGAATGGCATGCACTCCAACCTTGGTGTTTCTGGAGTCATGATCCGGCATGATCTATTTGTGAACCTGGAAAATTGGCAAGATTAGTGAACTACAATGTGGCAACAAGGGTGCAGAGAAATCATGAAATGAGGGATGTGAGGTGGTGCAAGGGTTACCCAGTGAATCTCAGTGGCGAAAGCAAAGGAAGGCTGGTGCCAATTTGAAGTCTCCCTTACCATGAAGACAGAAGGGAAAAATTAAGGATTATATCGCCAAAATACTCCAATCTACTTATATTATTATTCATCATTGAAGTATTTAATCAAGACCCTAATAATATATATTATTTACAACAGATCCAAATATTTACATTAAGACCCTAACACTTTGATCTCACTAACTAAACTAAGCACCTTATCAATCACTCTCTTAATGTTGATCAATAGAGGTTAGTCTCAATCAAGAGAGAACATAGCACAGTACCTCTATCAATAGTATCCTTATAATCCTCTACCTGCATATTAATAATTCAATATTTCTTAACAACTTTATATTAATAAAGATGACATTATTAATTATTTTAGTATATTATAAAAAACAGATGAAGGATCTATATAGCCGACCCCACCTAGTGGGATAAGGCTTGGTTGTTGTTGTAATATAATTTCTAACCTTATGAAATATACTCTTATGAATTAAATTGCTCAATATAAATAAATTTGATTTAATTTTAAACTGATAAAAATAAATCAAGTCCACTTTAAACTTACTTGATCCTACTATGTCTACTCGATGGATGATCAATAAGCATCAAATAATTCACGAGATAATATCAAAATTTGAACTCAACATTCAACATTTCAAATATAACTCAATCAATAAGTGTCAATAACAATCAAATATTAATAAAAACATTTTTAATTGATCTATTTATATTTAAAAAATATTGAAGTCGTATTGACATGGCATGATACAATATTGTTATAAACCAAACTTCAACACGAATTGAAATTTTAAACTTTTTTCTAAGCCTAAGCATAGTGATGAGACATTGTGCATGTTGTTCGAAGATAATATTTTTTTAATAGATGAGACACATGAAGAAGCAAATACTAAACTTGAAATTTGGCAGGAAACACTAGAAGTGAAAAGTTTTAGACTTAGTAGAGTAAAGACGAAATATATGAAATTTAAGTTTAACAATTTGGACGTAATAAGACCATTGTTAAGATAGGAGATGACAAGTTGTCTGTAATTGAGAGTTTTAAGTATTTAAAATTAGTTTTGCAAAAGGATGAAGGGATTGAGATACATGTCTTACATAGAATACAAGCAGGGTGTTGTTTGTGATCATAAAGTACCTTTAAGACATAAAGAAAATTTTACAAAACAACGGTTCGACGTGCTATGTTATATAGAGCTGAATGTTAGGTTATTACTTGAGCACATGAAAAAAAAATGAGAGTTGTAGAGATGAGGATGTTAAAGTAAATCTACGGACATACAAGGATGGATATGATAAAAATGAAAATATTAGATAGAAAGTTGGGGTTGCACCTATTGAGAGAAAACTCCTGGAGACACGTTTAAAATGGTATGACTATGTACTTAGACAACCAATAAATGTTCAATTAGGTAATGTGAAAGTATGACAAATGTGAATATCAAATGAGGAACAAAAAGACCAAAAATGACTCAGTTAGCAATAATAAAATAAGATAAAATTTATTTAAATATAAATGATAATATAATAGGAGATACACCCAATGGCGTATAAAGATCCATATAGTCGACTGCACTTAGTGGAATAAGATTTGGTTGTTCTTGTATAAAAAAAATAGATATCATCAAACCAAAAATAACAATAATGTGATATAATGGAGATTATAATGACATTTGTTGTTAATAATCTAATTTTATTAACTGTTGTTTATTATTTAAAATATGTTATTTCAATAATGCATTTCATTAACCACAATACACTTTTTAATTTCCTCTTCTATGATTTAATCTTAACTATTTTGATTCCAGTGATGCTACCAATTCAATACGACCAGTACGGATTTTTTTTTATCATCCAATCCTGACAAAGATACAAATGTTGACAACCATGGGATATATCCTTTGTGGAAGGGTGCGAGATAAAAATTTTTTTTAGGTTTTGAACATGTATGTGAGGGGTGATATAGTTCAATATACTTTATTTCTTTTTACAACAAACTTATCCTCTGAAGAAAAAAAGGTTAAATAACAACACCAAAAAAAAAATATATAACAGAAATGAAAAACTAACAGATTACAAGTTGAATTCATCAGAGTAGAAACAAAAGTGATACCTAGAAAAAACAACATAATGCATATTACTTTAGGGCGATATGATCTTATATAGAATCTAACGGCATGATAAAGGTCCATCTAGTCAACCTCAAATACTTTAGACATAGTTTGTTGTTGTAGTAATATCGCCATGCAAAATCCAACAGTTCTATTCATATCGAACAATGATGAATTAGGCAATAAAAATATCCTAGCTAGTCATCAATGTAACAGTAGATTTTATGGCATTAATATATTAGCATACACATCAAATAATCCCAACAGCGAAATTCCATAACCTAGCAATATTTAGACACCATCACAGCTAAGAATAGATACATTAATGCAAAAATGTGTTCTTTAAATATGGCCATACCTAGAGTATATAGAGGCAATAGCTTAAGAGCTTCAGGAAGAATTAGCTGGCCTGATGATGACACTGTTGCACAAAACTTACGGTAGGCATGCAGGATGTTGATGCATAGGTTTGTGATTTGCTCACGAACTTGAGAAAGAGAGTTCACTGGGATGCTGCTTGCAGCTACAAATTCCAGACATAAAAAATACTTCAATTGTCAGATTTTTTCGAACATACTGCAAATTTTCTTAACAAGTTCAATTACTTCCAGTTTTCAAATGGAACAGACCTGTAATACTTGTCAACAAACAAAAACAACTTATTTTAAGTTACTAACAGTAGATCAAAACGTAGCAAGTTACAGAAGAATCCAAAGAAGAAAAATATAAAAACAAATAAAAGCTTTTAAAGTATTTCACCTTGCTTGAGAATACAAGCAAACTGAGTATCCAAGTCAGCTGTGCGGAAAAGATTAGTAAGCATGCTAGTGCAAGGAAGGGAGAGGTTTATAACCCTAATTCTTCTTTCCCCATACAGAGTTGTGTAAAGAAGTGCACACTGCATAAAAAAGCATAATAAAAAATCACAATAAAAAGATCATGTACCAGGCGAAGGCACGCTTAGGTTTGGAAATAAGAGAAAAGGCCCCTATTAAAGTATCTTCAGGATCATAGACTGCTGCATACCTGAAAGGCACATTCTGAATTCTCCTGGAACTTATCATCATGTTTGAAAGTGACCATTATTGTTTTCTCGCAATCTATCTGTGACAGACATCTTCAGATCAGGTTCGTGTGTAGACATGAACAAATAATTGATATACGTCATTAACATAGCTCTAAAGGTCTAGAACGTAAGTAGATATCTTTGTGTTGGATAAGAGCGGACATCACCTTCCATTTGAAGTGATTGTGTAGGTAGAGTTAAAGAATGTAATATCCAGAAAGCCGAGCCATATGCTGTGTCATATTAGCTTTGAGTGATCCAGATCCACATGGGATCAGAGTTATTACAGAATTGAGCTATATCATGATCCAGAACACTGATTGACAACACAACCTAATCCAATCGGGTTTTGTAGTAGCAGAAAGCAATGGGACCTAGGTTGACTGACTTGGGTAAGGTAGATGAGGATGACTGTTGCAAACAGCAGAGGGTAAGGTGGAACCTAGAGTAGGTGGGAGAGAAAGGTATGGGCGTTGGCACACAAGCATTGTGGCAGCCAAGCTGACAATGGGGTTGGCAGGACATGAGGCTTGATGGGCTAGTGTGTCACTGAAGCGTAAGGCATGGTGCTCCGTCAATATGAGAAAACATGGGCTGCAAAGAAATAGACACCATAACAACAATGGATAAGGGCAAAGTCATGGGAGACGACATGCACTCAGGTTTTGTACATATTTTGATCGGTTGAAATCATAAAAGTCAATCCTTGATAAAATTGCAAATTATCAATTAGTTCATTAATGAAAATTAGCAAATGTTATCTGGTGAAAATTTCTAGATTTTTATTTTGGATCATGGATTTCTAGTTCTTATCTTGGTAATTTTATAATTGAAAAAGAAAAAAGTTTTCCTGTTATCACTGCACAAGGAAGCTTCCCACAAGGCTTTTTGGAATTGCATAGTTAACTATGTCAGTTATGGTATTTCAGAGCAACTTACCGCAGGAAGATCAATATCAGTGGGAATACGCTTGCAAAAGCTTCCAGCATATTCCTGAACTTGAAGGCCCTAGCAAAATGTAAAATAAAAAGCTTAATTCCTAACATGAGAACTTAAGATAGCATGCATTTCAATCACTAAAAAGTTTCATGCCAGATAGCTTTACCTGGCTGCATCTAACACGCATCACTGCCTCAAAACCTTGGGGTCTACTTAAGTTCCATCTAAGATCATTGTAGAGTTTCCCAGGATCAGAGAGAGCAGAAAATGGATAATAATAATATACCTGCAACATCAAATATGATAATTGAATTTACTAGTCCAGTGCACAGTGTGTTTGTCAATATCTTATTCTCATATATTGATAACTAGATGATACTATTATAGTATGGAGACATTGATAAATAGAATATGACTGTGGTGCTCATACAAGTCAAATGGAGGTTAAAGAATATGGAACAGTTTGTCTCACACGTCCCACATACCAATGGGGTCAAGATGATAGCAAGTTTATTGACCTCTATTGTCACCTAAAACTATGGCTGCTGTTGTCCAACAACCAGTAACCGCAAGGAATTTTATTGTTGCCCGGAACCATGGCAGCCCATTATCCATCACAATAACCATATGTTTATAGTGGGGTTTAAATGATTAGTTGGGGTGGGTTGAAGCATCCCCCCTCCTCAGTATGCATGTTCAATCGACATCTGGTACTCTCAATTGTCTTCACTCTCAGAAGACTGTTACAATTGGCTATGTGGTCATGATGAATGACAAAGAGATGATTCATTTGAAAAGAACACAATGTTAAAAATTCATGCATAAAATTGATGGGCCAAAGAGAGACGATGCATATGAATCATTATAATGGCATTTTATTTTTCAACTGTACGAGCATAGGATAAACAAGGTTTTAAAATTCATTCTGAATCAGTTGACACGACTGAAACTTGTCTGCCTGTCAATCAGCACGCAAGAAGTTGTCAACACTAGTGAAATGTATTCCTTCTACTATGCAGCATACAAGAAGCTCAGTAGGGTTGATTTGCAGCATATACTGCAGGTTTCATGAGTGTTCAATTGCAAGTGTATTGCAGTTTCAGCTGAGAGGAAAATGAATAAGTTGAATTGCGAGCATAACAGGTTGACTTGTGAGAAAATTCAACATTTTTTTTGGTCTTCCTTACCTCCTGTTGATGGCTCAACCCGTGGTCCCTTCCTCTTTCTTATCATTACCACTGACACCATATGTCAGCATGCCAGCACAATACAGGTAATTGCATGTGCCGGTTGGGGACAAAATCCCGGATAGGAACAAAATGTCAAACCTCGATATAAATAGTTCATGCTTGATTCGCAATGAAACTTAAAAGCACACTAGATATCCAACTCCAATGTAATAGACTCATCTTTTGGACATGTATAACATAATCTAAGTTCACTTCTATAAATTCTTCTGCTGCTCTCTATTTGCCCCGGGGCTATGGTGCAGCGGAAGGACAACTAGTTGTCATCCCAGGCATCCGCGGTTCGATCCCCAGTTACAACGTATTTTGCAGGAATTTTTCCTTCAAATGAGGCACGAACCCTGGGACGTGGGCTTGTGGACCGTCCACCGCAAGTGCTTCCCAATTTACCCTGACGATTGATGGCCCAGTGGGAAACTTCCGTGGGGCAAGCCGGTGGCCCGAGGTTGGACGTTACCCAACCTCGTTAATCTTTTTTTTTTACTGCTCTATATTCTCTTTATCATAGAGATTAAGATGAATTATTAGTAAATAGGCTCTCCTTTTGTCAGCGATGATATAAGCCAAATGTTAATCAATCTCAATGCATTTTATTGTTCCATTGGGTCATCTCTAGCCCAAACATTATTAATTTTCTATCAAGCGTAAAAAAACCTTGTTAGATGAACCATTAGTTGTGTTGCTGATGCAGACTACTCATACATTATCAGTACCAACCATTATTCTGTCTGCATGAATAACAACCAAGACTTTAACAGTATGGTTGGGAATATGAACTCATCCAGGTTTGGCACCTTAAACATTGTTTAATAAATAACAAACTACACAAAAGCTTAAATATCAACCCCTAGAACATTAGGAGCAAAACTATGGGCAGTAACCATATTGTCAGGAATTGAATGATTTCATATTAAAAAGATTCTAGGAAAGGAAAAATGATGCTTATAAACCTAATCAAAGAGATAAGCTAAATTCTAAAACAACCAACAAGTACATGAAACTAAGAGTTTGTTACATTACCCTATCAAAGCCATTTTAATAGTTTCCATCTTTTTTACTTGCTCAATACATTGGGATACCATGAGATATCAGTCAGCATGAATTGTTGTAACTACAGAATGTTCATACTAAAAAGTATTGGTAAGTTGGCGAGCAGGATAAGTTTCACCCATGCCAACCAAAAGTGGCACCAGATTTCAATCCTTACTCCTATCAGTCAAGACTCCAGCAGATAGCTCATGCTTGCCCTCTTCTGGAAGTGTCGTCGTGTCAATTCCATGGATTTAGGTTTCGAGCCGTGCCGCCCGGCACGGGCGAAACATCCCGTTCCGGTCACGCACCGAAATCGGCACTGTGCCGATAGTTGTTGCGTGCGACAGCGGCGAGCGGCAGCGGCGACGACGAGCAGGAGCGAGGCAAGGCGTCGCGAGACTGGTCCATCGTCGCCCTGGATTCGCCGGAAGAGCCGTCGGAAGGCGCTGGACCCGCAGGACGCCCTCGCGGGCTCGCAGCTCCTCCGCCTCCGCCGGTAGGGCAAAACACGCGACGCCGGAGACGTCGCGGGATTGCTTCGGCTTCGCCGGAGGCTTCGCGGGACGCCTCCGGCTCCGTCAGATGGCGCTGGACTGCTCGCGCTCCTCCGCCTGCGCCTGCGCCTGCGCCTGCGCCTGCGCCTTCGTCTTCGCCGGTGGGAAAAAGAAAACAAATTATTAAAATACAACATATCCCACTTAAAATACAAATTAAATAAGAAAAATAATAAAATTATTTATTTAAATCTAATATTTCCCTAAATAAATATTATCACAATATAAAATTATATTTAAAATTAAAAAAATTAAATAAATTTTATTAATTAATTTTCTGAATTTTTTTAAAAATTCTAAAAAAATTTTAAAAATCTAAAAAAATTGTAACAATTCAATTGTATATTTTTATAATTTTTTAATTTTACTGTTTTAGTAATTAATTAATATTCTAATATTTTTTATCATTATATATATTATTTAAATTAATAATTAATTAATTTATATAATTATTATATATAAAGTAGTATTTTAGTTAATTTATATACGTATTAGTTATTATAACATATTATAATGTTTCAATTTTAATTCGAATTATTAATAGATCAATTTTATTTAAAAAAATTATATTTAATTATTTTTTTCTAACAATATAAGTATTGAGAAGTTATATAAAATCAATATACAATTTATTTTTAAATTATACACAATAAATATATTTATCTAATAATTAATATATATAAATAAAAAATACCGAAACCATACCGGCACGGCACGATACGAAACCGAAACCGTATCGTTCCGGTCTGGGACCGAAACCTCGGCACAGGTCGAGATTTTAAACCTTGGTCAATTCTATGTCAGTATTCATTGGAAGCGGATAAGATTCTTCAGCTATGCTAACTGACACATCATGGTAATTGACTCCTTGATCATAATAATTTCAATGTCTTGTCAGAACATAACCTATCACTAAATCCAGTAATAGGACTGTATGTTGGTGAACGTAGTGCATTTTATGAACTACATATAGTAACATGTCTTAGTAACAAGATCAGTAACCAAAGAAATCTAAGCAGCATGATACAACTAGTGGATTCTTAAAAAGACAGGATTGCAGACTGCAATATTAGCATTCCAAAAAAAGTAGTATACTCTGCACCCGGTTCAAAGGAGTTCAAAAAAATCACCTGTCCTCCTGTGGTTCCGGGAACAACAGAAATGGAAGCAATGTCCACAAAAGTCTGAGCGGTGATAAATATATCAACACAAACCTAGAGGGCAAAGCTTCGTTAGTAATAATTCTACCCAAAAGGAGCGATGTAAGATAAGTATCTTGCCTGGTACTCAGCAAACTCAATGGCCATTGTTTTCAGTGTCTTGTCTGCTGGTTGGAGCAACTTATGTGCCTCCTGCCATCCAATCGAAGGAAGTTAGAATAGACATACTGCAATCTAATAGATAATAAGCATATGTCATATTAGCTTTAAATAGTAAACTCTTGCCACCTAAATTCATTGGTTGATGACCTTTTTCATGCTCAAAGTGAGTTGACGTTAGTCTGTTACTTTTTCCTTTCTTTGGTCAGCAAAGGAGGCAATGGTCTGCCCACATGCATTAGTAACATGAGGCCAGCGGTAATGTATATATCAAAAGCAACGTAGATCAAGGTTTAAAATATCTTTTTGCATTGGAGTTTTGATATCTGATCTAAATGGTATGGTTTTGGTATTATGTCATGTCAACACGCCGGCCACACCTAGCGGGATAAGGTTTGGTTGTTATGTTGTCATGTCAACACCTAGCGCACTTTAATGCATTCCATGATCAACTCAAATAATCTTTTTATGATATATTTTCTCCCACTTAACTCCGAATAAGTCTATTACAATTATAAAGTCCATTTAGATTCAGAACAACTAGTTACAAAAATGTAATATGAGTAATGATTGCATCTTTCTTCTACCAGAATAGGTGTCATGCATTGAATGATTGTATCTTATAAGATTCCACTTAGACAAATCCATAATGTTCCAAAACCCATTCTAAATAATGCTTCTAAGACATCCAACATTGGGGTTAGTCTCAGCAATGTACATAGATAATCTATCTTAACCACTAAGAGTTGGACTTTAACACAATTGAAACTGGAGCGGCTATATTACAAAATAGATACATCTCAATCTCTTCAGCTTTGACATCACTCCTTTTACTGCCGCTAAGTATCATTGGTGCATCACCAGTTCCCTTCTTCCCTTTTTGTGTTTCATGTCCTCTTCATGATTAGTAGATGAAATCAAAGCATGAGTTATAGGAAGAGAACTATTGTTTCCATTTGAAATCAAAGCATGTCCTTTTACTAACCCTCTCTCATTTTACTGTTTCATCTCCTCTGCATGCTAGTAGACTGGATTGAAGGATGAGATATGGGAAGAGAATCTTTATTGATAGTACCCCTATTGATATAGCCTAGTTTTAGTTGGTGCAATCAAAATTATATTGGCACAAGCGACACATTGACATCAATCAGAAAAATATGTTTAGGTAGTGTCAACCAAAACCTAAAATTTATAAATAGAGATTTATAGCTTGCTTATTTCATTATTAGCAATTTACCAAAACTACATAGAGAATTTATATATAAGGATAAACATGACACCAGGTTCAGACAGCAACCAACCATAATTCCGGATAAGTCACCAAAAGTTGATAATCAAAATAAGCAAATAACTATAAGCTAACTGAAAATACAACAAAAGAAAGAACGTATATCACATGTTACCTTATCACCAGCAGAAACATTCGTTCTTCCTTCAGCTTCTCTGGAAGAAAGAGACCCAATACCAACTGATGGCAAGACTACAAAAAGTAGGTGGAGAACATGATTATTTTGCAAGCATCACATACCAGGAAAAGAAAGGGAAAAACAAGAATTCATAGATACAGAACACAGTGTACTGACTATACAAGCTTTATCGATCCTTCTTCTGATCACACTCATGATATAAAGATGGATTAGCATGTATTGACAGGCATCTAATGATCCAAACAAGTTTGTACCATACCAGTAGGTTTACACTAGTCCACAACTCAAACCAACATGATCAAAGCCAATTCAAGGCTTATTTGTTTCAGTTTGTATAAAGGCCAGGCATCAAATCACGCTATGGAAGGTGATATGATCCATTGTATTATCTTATATGTTGAATTTAAAGTACCACATGCCAGACAGTCTGTCACACTTCCGGAGGACTTATACTCAAACCATATTTTAGCAGCAAAAGGTTTAGGCCTAAACCTCATTCCTTGCTTTTCATTCTTTCCTAGTTGTTCCCTGTATGAATATGCCATCAAACCAACTCACAACCATGCTAGAGTAAGGGAGTATAACCATGTAGATCAGGCAGAATACATGAAAGTGGCAAAGCGTATAGACTTCTTTGACAATAAAACCAATTGTTTCTAAAACCTATGGCTGATTGTATTCTTAATCTGTAGGACACATTCACCAAAAAAAGCATAATTCCACAAGACCACAAGCTATCTTGGGAATGACCATTTAATTTAATTCATGAATTAGCACTAGAAAAATGATTAACGAGGTTTTTTCAACCTCGGACGACCGGCCCGGCCTCACGGAAATTTCCCACCGACCGCCAGGGTAAATCGGGAAGCGCTCGTGGTGGGCGGTCTAGAAGTCCAACGTCCCAGGATTCGCGCCCCATTTGGAGGAAAAATTCCTACAAATATGCCATAGCTGGGGATCGAACCGTGGATGTCTGTGATAGCGACTAGTCGTATGTATTGTAAGGAAATTGTTCCATCGATTATCATCATCAAGGCAAGCTAGTTTAACTCAACTTATTAGCAATCTCATATCCAAGGAACGAAGTGGGTGGCACCTGGCACGGGCGGATTTTACCGTTCTGCGGCGTACCGAAATTGGTACCATAAGCCCCGTGATTTCGTGTGTTGTCACGCAGGAGTAGGATGCTTCGCGGGACACCATTTAATTTAATTCATGAATTAGCACTAGAATATGTATTGTAAGGAAATTGTTCCATCGATTATCATCATCAAGGCAAGCTAGTTTAACTCAACTTATTAGCAATCTCATATCCAAGGAACGAAGTGGGTGGCACGGGCGGATTTTACCGTTCCGCCGGCGTACCGAAACCGGTACCATAAGCCCCATGATTTTGTGTGCTGTCACGCAAGAGCAGGATGCTTCGCGGGACACCTCCGGCACCGGCGGAAGAGTCGCGAGCATCCCAAAGGCACCTCCGACCATCTCGCAAGAACACCACGACACACAGTCGTGGCGTCACAAGCGGCAGCGGAGGCGTCACGAGACTCCTCGGCTCCGCCGAAGCGTCGCCGAAGCCTCCAACGTCTCCGGAAGCGCTATCGGACGCCTCACGATGCGTCCGCCTCCGGCGTTGTGCACTAGGGCTCTCGCTGCGAGTGTTGCGACGATAAAATTAAATAAATATTTTATTTAAATCAAACATCTCCTCAATTAAATGTTTTATCCTTATAAAAAATATTTAAAATTGAATAAATTTTATTAATTAATATTCTGATAATTATTTTTTCTATTTTAAATATTATTTTAAAATTCCAAAAAATTTAAAAAATCTAATAAATCAAATTTATATTTTGATAATGTTTTTATTATTTTGTTTTTTTTACAGTTTTATTACTTAATTAATATTCTGATATTTTTATCATTTTAAATATACATTATTTAAATTAATAATTAATTAAATGAATAAATAATAACTTTATATAATAATTATTATATATAAGTAGCATTTTGTGTTAATTTATATATTTATTATAGATAATATATGTTTGTATCTAGAGTCAATTTGAGAACTTAACCAATGTTCTAAAACGCGTCCTAGGCGGCCGCCTAGGCGCTCGGTGGCTGGAGGCCGCCCCGAAATTCCCATCCGCGGCCAGCCTAGGTGGCGGAACCACCTAGGCGTTCCTATGCGGCGCCAAGCGCCGGGAAATTTAGGATTTCCCCTCCCGCGACACTTCCAGCGTCGCGGGACGCTTCCCACGATGTCGGAAGCATCGCGGGATGCTTCCGGTGGAGCCGAATGCCTCCGGCGACGCGTCTGGTGACGCAGGAAGCGGTCCCGCGATGTGTCCAATGGCGCCAAAGGTGTCACCATCAGACGCATCTCGTGACGCTTCCCGCGTCGCGAGACGACGCCTCCGGCGTCGAATGCGTCGCCGGTGGCATCCAACACCGCCGGAAGCCTCCGTGGACATTGCCGGCTGCAACGGATGCATCCCGCGACGCGTCTGGCGCCGCCAGCAGTGCCACGATGTCACTGCCACGGGCGATAGTTTTTTTAATTCGATTATTTATTATTTATATTTATTTAATTTAAATATTTCCTCAAAGAAATAGGGATAATTCAAATATGCTTCTAAAAATCCTAATTAAATTATTTAAAAATATTATATAAAAAATATATTTAAAACTAATTTCTTTTATAAATTTATTAAATTTTTTATATTCTAATAATTTTATATTTAAAATTAAAAAATTCTATTTAATCTTATTAATTATATAAATCATATTTATATTCATAATTTTAGATTTAAAATTTAGAAAATTCTAATAAATGGTATTAATTCATATAAATTAAATTTATATTTTGATAATTTTATTTTAAGTATTTATATTTTTTATTTATTGATTTCAATGGCATAAGTCTTAAAATCCAAATATTTTATATTTTATATATGATTATATCTTATTATTTTATATATAATTTTATCTCGATGTTATTGTGTTAGAGTTATAATATGTGATTTATTTTGTTAATTATGTTAATACCGAGGAATCCGTCTAGCGGCGCCTAGGCGGCTTAGGCACTAGGCGTGGTCTGGTGCCCGACTAGCGCCTAGCAAATTTTAGAACCATAAACTTAACACAATAAATCAATTTGAGAAATTAACACAATTAGTTTATTATACAATTTTTTTATTATATAACAATATTAAGTTGTTCAATAATTGAGAACTTATATAAAATCAATATACAACTTATTTTTAAATTATACACAATAAACATATTTATCTAATAATTACTATATATAAATAAAAAAATACCGAAATCGTATCGACACAACATGATACGATACCGAAACCATATCGTTCTAGTCTGGAACCGAAACCTCGGCACGGGTCGAGATTTTAAACCTTGCTCATATCACCTAGCAAGCAGCATAGTTTCATGTTCCAAAAAGCACCCAAATATCAATACTAAAAAAATAAGTTTTAGTGATAGTCTTAAAGAAACAAAACGAACTGACCAGCTAATAGTCCAATACATCCTTGGCAATTCTCTCATAACAATATGAAAAATGAATATGTATTAATCGCCAGAAACCATAATGTAAATGAGAGAAAAAAAATCATATGGGCATTTTAAAAGGAAACTAATAGATTTGATAATTCAAATAGTTGATAAGTCCGGAAGATGCAAGGGGTAGGGACAAACAAATGAATATATTAGTTAAAGGAGTTTAAAAAAAAAACCTTGAATCAAGGTTTGAAATCTCGAGCCAAGCTGTTATTTCTATCCCCAACCGGATGATACATGCCGGGTTGATGCCCGTGGATGTGCTGAGCAGGCAATAAAAAAAAGAAGGAAAGAGCAAGGAAGATTGCATGCTTGCGACCTCATAGATGCATTCAAGACCAGAATTGTGTCGTTGTTGCAGTCCACTAGCAAAGCATTCACCATCGTTGTGGACCACTGCTTAAGTTGTTAGCATTTCAGGACCTTATAGATGCATCAAGGCCACAACTGAAGTTGTTTCAGCATTGAGGACCATAAACAAAGACTTTGTGGGCAGTGATCAAGTTATCGGTGTTTCAAGACCTCGCATAAGTCATCTTCGTCTCATGGATCTTATGCGAAGGTCATGAATTATGTAGTTGGTTAGTCATTTCATGAGTTCCAAGCGTTGTCCCTGGGCGAGAGATCAATATAAAGGTCAGCGATTCCGCAAGATCAATGTTGTCTCTAGGTGAAAGGTGAGTGTACTCATGAAGAGTCGTCCAACTTGGGTATTGTATAGAAGTCGTTATGCCTATCAATGGGTCAGCGAAACTAGAAGTTAGTTTCGCCTGCATGTTGATTGGCACTGCTGAAATTTTAATCCAAGGAGTGGATGTCAGCAGAGACATAGTCTTTGAATAGAGCTTTATAGAAGAATCAAATTCAAAAGTGAACTCAAAATAATTAGGACTAAAAAGCAGCTTGATGATATGGTGGTGCTAATGAAGACCAGAAACCACAATGCTATTACGAAAAATTTTCTGGCGTACAACTACAAGAGGCCATGATATCTCAACTATTCTGTAAACTAGATTTCTAACATCCGATGATAAAAAAATTACCACGCTTGAACACAATGATAAAATATATACATGATACTAAAACAACCCAAAATATATTGGAAGCCCGTTTGAAAACTTTTTGCTGATTCACTGCGCATAAAACCTATTCTAGTCCTTTGATCAAGTACCAGACTGGAGAATTGGGAGTTGTTTCCAGACATAGTAAAAATTTAAGATGTACTATTAATTATAACATTCAGAAATGTAGACTATTCTGTGACACAAAGTGGATAACTTGGAACATAATGCAGGATGAATGGCATCGTGTATATAGAAAAATATAACAGTTTAATAATTTATTAGGGCATTATGTCCAATTCAAATTTAGTAGAATTATAATTGTGAAGATGCTGTCAATAGTTCATATAAACATGAATATAATGAAATAGATTTTCCAGATTACCTGACTGAAAAACAAGAAGCTTTCCTCCAGTAGGTTTAAGCGCCAAGAATCCAGCCTGACAAAACAATACTCTCAAACATCAAGTTCGATTAAATAAAAAGGCCAGTTATTCAATACTATTGTTTAACTAGCAGGATAGTTGAAGCCGCCATAAACTTAAGTAGAAGTGGTATCCTACAAGTCCTGCCACCCAATAAAAGGAAAAGGCAGAAGGGGTTATAAGTTGAGTTTAATTTTACCTTGATAACAGCACCAAATGCAGAATCAGAAACCTTATTATTTTCAAACAGGCTTGGGATGCTCTCTAGCAACTGTTCCACACTTTGGCGGCACTGAATTTTCAGGAAGATCACCGTGGTCACGATCAACGAAATATAAAGTCATTCATAAAGGTACACAAAAAATGGAAGCTTGGCTAACCTCAGTAAGAGGAACAACTACATCAGTATGGAGAGGTGTATAAACATCATGAATATCAGGGACAATGAGCATTAAAGGCTGCAATTAACAAGAGCGACAGTATTAAAAGTTAAAACTCACAAACTATTTTTCAACTAGGGAGAGCCCACATGGTCGAGTAAAAAAAAAAAGTGATAACGCAATAAAAATTGAAACAAAACTTTTGCAAGCTGTAGAAAACTATGATAAATCAATCCATTGTCAAAACATGCTACCAAAATCATGACAACAACAATAAATATCAGTCTTGTGAGATTTGAAGATTCTAATAGAAAGATTTTAACACAAAATTTTTCAATATTTCAGCTACATGCTTAGAAGTACTGAAAAAAAAAATTGCAACTCTCCATGGCTATGAAATTCTAAACAATACACTTGTGGCAATAAACATGGTTTCAAATTTATTTTGTTTATGAGATTGTATCAAAAAGGCCCAGTATGAATTCAACATTCAAGAGTATGTTAGTGAAATAATCAACTAATAATTCGGAAAGAAAAATAAGATAAACCAACTCAAAATTACATATTCACATTGGAATACATGCAGTAGTTGCAGTAAAAGAGTCCAATAAAAGCAGCATATTTTAGTCAACTGTTCAAGCTGAATCAGCTGAATCTAGGTCCACTAAGAATTATCACTTCAAATCATAAGATAATTGGAACTGAATCAAATGAGTCTAGGATAGTTTTCTTTTTTGAATTTTTAGTATGCTTTAGTCAGTAAAAAAGTACCATTTAATTTCATAATTTTCACAGATATTTCATCAGTAGCACAAACAAAAGGCCAGAATCTAGTTGTTTAATTGATTAATTAAGTTATAATGAATGTACAACTTTTCTGACATTTATTCCATTGATATACAGACTATTAAGGAACAAATTTTTATTTGGTTCAAGTCTGGTACCATTTTTAGTTACTGGATGAACCAAAGACCCAGCGCTTGTGCCCTACACATTGGACAAGACAACATAACGTTTGCACCAACCTAGTGGAATGATAAGAAGATAGCTGCACAAGAGGAAGGAAATAGAAAAAACTTGAGAAGGAAAATAGAATAATAGAGGGAGAAGATGAGAAAAATATCTCAGGCTGTTATTATCATCATTATTTTCCCTCCTAGAGGTAGGTTTTGGCCTGGATTTTTCTTCTCTTCTCAAGTTGCTTCTCCTTTTATAAATTCTTCTTCTCTATTGCATTTCAGACCACCTTCATTACCTAGTATTATACAGATACAATCCAAAAAAAGAAGGATCTATTGTATCATGGTCCATTCCACTCATCTAGGCGCCACTGTCCAAGATACTGGGGCATGTGTCTACATCAAGACCATAATTCATTTTACTGAGCCAAATTGTGCATGCATGTAATTCATCTCCCCTCTAGCAGATTGGGATTTCAACTTTCCAAATCCTCCTGGACAATTCACCCTTCATTTTCACAAATGGCTAACTCCTGTCACTTAGCTTTGCTTGTTCCACTAACAAGTGACTCTATCCAATCTCATTTTTTCCAATGTTAGCTTTCCCTACTCCCTTCAATGACTGTTCCTCCTCTTCCAATCCCCTAAATCCCACATCAACTAGTAACTAGGTCCTGTAGATTCTTTGCAAATGTCCCTTGGTATCTGCAAATCATGGCCAATGCACTGCTGGTGATTTAACATCTGTACCTTTCTGTTTCTCAGCCACATGACAGCAGATTCTCCCCTAATTACAGACTTCTCTTGTTCACACTACAGCTTCTGGACCAGGAATCTGGACATGTCCAAAACCACCAGGTAACATTTAGTCCAATCCCTTCGTTTCCACTTCCTGAAAGGGGAATAAATAGAAAACAAGCTAAAACTGACTAGGAGGTTTGACAGTTTTCTCGAAGAGAGTCGATCTCTCAGGCTTTGCATTAACATGTAGAAGTCAGTTGCTTTGAACTATGCCAATCGATTCATGTAAGAATTTTGATACCCACGAGTAGTTTTATGACGTTTTTGTACTCCTTCATAACGTTTGGTATGGGTTTAAAATTTAAATACAAATTCTAGGTAACCAAGATGGGATTAGAGTAGGGTCCATGAACCGATAGTAAGTCACAAGGATAGTCAAGTGAGTCCAATTCTAATTCAGTTAATACTGGAATTTGAAAATCATAGCTGTGTGGCCTAGAGACATCACCTGCAATCGCTAATCCAACACCTATTATCATGCTGCTTCGTGGCTTCTTCCTAATTAACTTGTTGGACTACACACAGAAGGGCACAAGCCCTTGACCAGACATTCCAGGAACAGGAACTTATGGCTTAAAATTGATAAGTCATGCAATCTCGTGTGGGCCTAGTTAATCATACTAAATCAACATTTATGCACCTGATTGGCAAAGAAAAGCAATGTCAAGCCTTTTTGTAAAAATTTGACTAGGGAAGCAATCATGATTTTTACCAACTTAATGTGCTTTATAATAGAAAAGGCTAATTATACATTTTGTGATTTCTCATATTGTCAATATGTCCTCTGAAAAACATGTGTTGGATATTTGAGTGCAACTAGTGATATTTAAGACGTTATTCAATTAGCTTAAGAAAAAAAAGAAATGCTTGCACCAGACCGAACAAGTGTTTGAATAAACAGAGTGCTCTTGACCATATACCTGCTGTGAGGCTCGTCTAAGATTATAAAAATGAATGCTGCAATCAAAAGTTGCAATACCAACCATTGTCCTGGGACCATCCTGCAAAGAATCAAGTGTGATTGAGAAGCTAATCGGCCTTCAAACATTATGAATGTGAATAACAGAATCATGTAGAAATCATTGACTCGCTTCTAATGACCCTATAAATTTAATTTATATGAAGTCAGAGTAAAAACATATCAAAGTGACTCCAAATTACGACTTAGATTTTCTATGAGTAACATGAAGATGCATCCAACACAAAGATAAAAAAAAAAAGCACTAAGAGGTTCTTGTCCAAGGTGAAAAGCACTCAAGGTGAATTTTATATTCTGCGGCCACACCATTGTGACTATGTGACTATATAGGATACAGGTACTTGAAAATAGTCAGAGACAACAGAACACAGGCAGACCTACTTATCTATGCAGTTTATGAAAAAGAAAGTGTATTAAACTCAACTGTCACTTGTATTTGAGAAAAAAGTTGAAGCTCAAATTCATAGGTAAAGTCCATGTCTACGATTATTAAATATAAATGGTAAAAATGTCTCTAAATTATATCTATCAGAGTAAAATAAATGTCAATTATATGATTGCTTACAAAGATTATTTTAACTGTTGGTTCAAAATTCTAATTAATAAAGCCAAAAGAGAACTCTGTACACCCCAAAATAGAGCCATTTTTCCAGGCAGTGGTTCGAACAACAATTAGTAAAGCCGAAAGGCAATCATGTGGAACTCCAAATAGCACCTTCTTGGTGAGAAAGCTAAAAGCAACAGTGTTTACCTATCTCCTCAACCAGCAAGAAGTCGAACTATTACCTCTGAGCTGACAATGATATATCAACAACCAGAACTCAACAACCAAATTTTATCACCAAGGCTACCAAATAAACTATTCTCAGTGGATCAGTCCCTTCAGATCAATGTCTGCTGACTGCGTTGTGTGGGAAGATGATTAAGCGGATTGCATCTGACTGGATGGGATCGAAAAATCTCAACTAAAGCTCCCTCCGCCCCTGGATGACTCATTTATACAGATGGTCAATCCAACTATTATGTGGGAAACCTCAACAAAATGAGGATATTCAGAAGTTCAGAAAAAAGGAGTAATCTAAACTTTCTTTCTGTTAATACCTATGGAATTGTGTATATACCATGTAGAATCTAATTTCTAGTATATACTGATCATGTTCCTTCCTTTTCCTTTGAAATGTTTTACGTCAGATGTTATATGACTGTATTGCTTTTCTAAGATAAGAAAAAGAATGCAAAACTTATTTGGTAATGGAGTCTTCTACTTCAAGATGGATATCATGTTGTATCAATGTGTAAGTTAAACAGATGCAAAATACCAACGCTAAGACCTGATAACTTACCAAGCAAGTATATGTCTTTCCCAATGGAATAACAAACCAATATACAGAAATGACAAAGCCTAAGGCAGTTGTTGGGGATAAAATGTAAGGTATTAAAAGAAATAGCCAAAAGAATCAGAACTTACAGGAAGATCTGCCAGAGACTGACTGATTGCACTGCAAGCTGCAGCAGTTGCACCAGTTTGAATAGCATTCAGTGAAACATCAATGAGAAAAAAGAAGACAGCAGGCATGGGATCACGAACCTGAAACAAGATAACCTTTTAGATACTCAAATAACTACTTTTTGATAACATGATTTTTTTTCTCAATGTAATAGGTGTTATATAGACATTCCTCATTTTGCACCAGTACATTTCCTATATGAAAAGAAAAGAGAGAGGGTATAGCAATCGCCAAACCATATTTTGATTTACATTTTACATGTTAACTCTTTGTTCAAACATGAGAAATAGATGGATAGAAAATAGAACAAAGTAAAGGAGCTAAAATATATTACAGCAGCATCAGAGCTCACGGCATCTTTTCTCTTTGTTTAATTGGTATTTTTTAGTTGCACAACTAGACAGTGGCTTCGCTTGTTGTTAAAGATCATCAAAAAACACAGCAGTAGAAAGTGGAAAAAATGACACTACTGCCATGTTTGATTCAACTGTAGATGCCTCTTTAGGAAAATAGCATCTTGCAATAAAAAATCCACCAACTTGCATGCCCATGTGCATCAAGGAAAGACAAAAACAAATTTATAATGGTCAAGCACTGCCACAAATATGGAGCATACATAACAAACTGCCCATGCAAATGATATCACACTACAATTATGAAAAAAAAAAAGGAGTGACCAAAAAAACAATTTTGGAGAAAAGGAAGAATTATAAAATAGAAACTAAAGAGACATATTTGGTGGTCAACTAAAATGGAATAGAACAATAAGGAAATGGGAAAAAATGTAGAAATAGGGAGTAGAACAAGGAACTATAAAATAATAAACAAATCTTAATGATATTGGTCGTGATCAACAAGTTTATTTAGCAATTTTCCTTTAGGCTCAACATACTACCCACAATCAGATGGACAATACTAGTGTTTTTTAGTGATTTGCCATCTTAACACTCTGTTCGTTTGTTAGACCTCCTCCTAAGTTACATATTCACTAAGGATTTTGTTGCATCATTCGATGCAGTGGGTCATGGCTGTATTATCAGAGATCCAATTGCCTTGGAATGATACTACTCTGAGCCCAATAGTGAAGGAAACACTAGGACAACCCCAAGCACTAACTAATTATCTTAAATACCAATGATTTGTAATGTTGATTATAAGCTTGCAACTCCAAAGACCATCAAACCGAGGTTCAAAATCTAGAGCCAAGTTTTGTTTTTTGACTGAAGCGATATTGTTTCATATAGACATTCCGATACATGGTAAAGAGGAAGCAAATGAAGTAGACAAAGAAAACATTATTTGTGTCGAATGATATCGAGTTTCGATAATTTATACACCCGGCACGATATGAGATTTCAAACCATGCATCAAACAAAGTGAGACCAAGAAGTTGGCAATTTTTGTTTGTGCGCACTTGAGCAATCACATAAGCTCAATCAATCAATAGTCTCCGAAATGGTCCTATTTTTCACATCTCATCCTAAAGAAATACCATTATGTCAAGGAATTGATTAAACCAATTCTTCCTAGATACTACATGCATTAGAAGGATTCTCTCACATCTCAAGATATTTTGGAGTCTTAGACTCACTAAAGGTTTCTAACCAAGAAGTTAAAAATTAGAACTAATAACAAGGAATCCATTTCATTACACTATGAGAATCAACAATGTCAACTATTCATTATAATTATTTCAAGATCAACACAATATAAATCGGCCAAAAATTAACAAACCATGTATTCCCTTGTAGCAACAAATTCAACTGTTCCTTTGCAAAGTTCAAGCCTTTCGTCGGCATCACGACGCCTACCATCCGGCCCAAGATTACATACGTAGTCACGCGGAGTCTCATTGGTAAAACCTACAAAAAGTTCATAACCAAAAAATTAATAACTAAAAATGAATACAAAAATGGTATACTAGTTCACAGAAAAATGTACACCAAAAAAAAGGCTAGACTTGAGGAAACCAATATTTTAAAAATCAGATTGGTTGAACTAATTGACTATTGAATTTGTAGTTGAAAACAAAGTTTAAAATTTCGACCCGTGCCGAGATTTTGATACTGGACCGGAACAATACGGTTTCAATAATCATGCATATATAGTTTCGATATTTTTTAAATATAAAATATATTAATTATAAAATAAAATATTTAACACAAATATTTAAAAAAAATAATCTTTTAAAAAGGAAAAAAATATGAAAATAGATAAATAAATAAATATTTTATTATATTTTTAAATTAAAATAAATAGAATATAAAATAAATTAGATAATTTTATTAGGGTTTAATAAAACTTCTTTTGATTATCCCCATCATAGTTACGAGTTGATAATTAACCTAAGTTTTAATTAAAAAAACCCGAAATCCTACGCCAGGTGCCACAAGCGAGCTTGCTCGACTCCGCGCGGCCGGGTCGCGCGACCCCTCTGCTGCTGTCGTGGGGAGCACAACCCCTCCGCACGCCTCCCAATATGGCGGGGCCTGGTGTCGGGGTCGTGTCGATCGGCGAGCAGAACGAAATGTTTCGTCCGTTTCAACTGGCTGAGCACAATAGTTAAACCATGGTTGAAACATAGGTAGCATAAATTCCACTGTTACTCACTTACCATTTGTCTTATTGTTATTGAAGACTATCCGACAAAATTTGTAGCATTCTCATCTGTTTCTCAACCAATATCTAAAATAATAACTCCCTCCTTCCTCCATTCTCTCTTATCATCTCTCCCGATCTCTATTTTAGATTCATTATCTCACCTCTCTATGTGAAGGGGAACCTTGGCGCAATGGTAAATTTGCTACCATGTGATGTGGAGGTCATGGGTTTGAGTCTCGGCAACAACATTTTACAAAGCAGGGTAATGCAGCTTACAATAAACCTTTTCCGAGATCCCGCATTGGTAGGAGTTATGTGCACCGGCTATCTTTTTTTTTATCTCACCTCTCTGTCCCTTTTATATTTCTATCTCTTTGATAAGACAGGATATACAAAAAAAAGTCTCTCTCTTAATTGAGGTCGCGTCCCTTTCTTTTTTAAATTCACCATCTTGTATCTCTAAATCCTTCTCCCTCTGTCTCTTTAGTAAGACAAGATTTACAAAATGTTCTTCCTCTCAAACTAGGTTCCAGGATGTATATGTCTCTCTCTTCAATGTTATAGAGAAAAAAGAGATCCCATATCTTCAATGTCCAGAGATTATAAAATACAGATTTCAATGAATCAAATTTTGTTTTATTATTTCATAAGATCTACTGTGGATGTTTCGATCTGGTATTTTATAACATTTTGATCTGAGATTAATGTTTTGATTTGTTATGGACCTATTAATTCATTGTTATTTTTCTCATTGAGTGTTTCTTCTTTCTTGTGTCTATAAAAAAAATTTTACAAATATTTCTGAAAACTGGATTTATGATTTTGGCTGGTTCTGGCAGGTTTTACTATGTTTGACCCATTTTAAAATTCTGGCTTTCTTCATAATTCTAAACAGAATGTTCTAGTTCCATTCAGACTTGCCAGTCTGTGTTGGTATTTAAAACAGTGTAGAAAACAGATAAAAGATTCTGAAGATTTTAAATGATATACCCTGTGATACCAAACTAAGTGCTAATTACTCACCACATAAATTGCAAACAAATGTTCGACCATGATCAAGGAACCTCATGAAAGCATTTATATAACTTTTGCATCTAGAACACCGAACAGGTCCACTTTCACCAAAGTCAACAACCTGCACTTTCCAAAAAATGAAATTATTTTTAAAAATGCAAAAATTAAAAAAAAACAGATGTGAATTCCATTTAGATGAATTAGAACTATGGCAGAATAAGGCATTAACATAATCAGAGGGAAATTAACATTGGAAGAAATGATGAAAATTTCAAAACTACCAAAAATATGAGGAGGCTAACTTGATATTAGTTTGTATGTCAAGACTCAAGATTCAAGAAAGCATATACAATTTCACATGTATTGTTATTGATTGATAGTGAGAATATGATATCAGTCATAAATATATATAATAACTAGGAACTCCCAAGTACTTGTTTAGATAGGAAGTATAGTATGCGAGTCCATTTCACACTGAGATGTAGAATAATATTGTTTTCATGCCAAAAATGAACTGAATAAACATAAACAGTGAAAAATAGCCATGACTTATTAGGACTACTGTATTGATCATATTGTACAAATGTTGAACTTTTTACAGTAATTTGAAACTTAGAAGAAAAATCAGCAAGCGACCATGAAATAACCAGTAATTTTAACTTCAGTGTCAATATGAATATTAACCAACAATCAAAACAACAAGCCAAGTCTCAACATTCCAACTATTCTAGATTGTTACTCAACTTCATAGCACAATCTGCAAAAGTCAAAACTCTTTCTCAGATTCAACAGCACAGATTGATAAACCACCAATATTAATAGACAATATTGAGGTTTTGATTTGGCCTAAACACACAGTGTAAGAAATGTTTAAACTCTATGTTGGGACTAAAACAGCTTATTATTGTTATCATATTCAACAGCACAGATTGGTGATTCATGGGAGCCCTAAATAAAGTTGGCCTACTCTTCAAGATCGTGAATAAAATATTTGAGTAAATTAATATGAGTTTCAGATTCTATTTTGAGCTCATCAATACGTTGTGACATTTGTGATTTCTGTATCAATATAATGCACAGCCATGGGGAATGCACATCTGTGGTGAAAACAAGTTAAATAAATAACTCAAAAGCGAATATATTTCACTTCCATTGTTCCACCCTATCACCCATTCCTTAGGATTTTTTTGTTAATTCCTACATTGTTAAAAGCTAATTTTATGAACAATAAGCAAGTTCCTAGATTAAAAAAAAACTATTGTTCCTAAAAATATTGCTCTATTTAAGGACTGATACAACAACAATAAACAAACAAATTGGATTTGTAAGTTCCAACCATTATCTGGTTAATACTAGTAGAAAAAAGATGCATTACTGGGATAGGATCGTCAGATGGATGTGGAAGTGCCAAGGGCTGCACCATTAAGGCGAAAGGCATGCTAGAGGTAGATAGAAGGTCCCCGGTGCATGGTATCTGCCATGAAAAGTTTTATTTATAACAAAAAAAAATCATTATCGCTAAATAAAAATTAACAAAAAGTATACCTGATTCAGTGTGCACCTCATCAAACGAGGGCTGCAATTACCATTATCTTTGACAACAAAAATGCTGGTTGCAGGCTTAAAAAAATAACAGTGTCAGAAAAACTGTCATGGTTGTACTAAAAGTAGAGAATGCACATCACTTAAACACCAAAGATGAACAGAATAGGCATTAGGAAGATGCACAATCCTAGCATGCAAATATCACACCTTTGAATACATACCGGAGGTACATTTGCCTGATATCCCTGACGAGTCTCAAATATCGTGATTGATGAATTAGGCACAGGTCTTGGAATTTGGTTCGGATCTATCTTTGATTGTGTGGAGACCTGAGGACCTGCAAGAGCTGAGTGGCCCATAGCAGGTGGGACTGGAGGGATTGGCTGACCTGGCATGCCTGGTGGCATGCCAAACATCCTAGGAGGTGCTTGCACATTACCAGGCAGGGAAGGAACCATCTAATACCAAATTCAAAGAAGCCAATCATAACTTTAACTGCGTAGCTAAAATAATTAACAAAACAAACTAAAAAACTAAGCAACAGGGCATGGCTTCAATCAAGTAGGTTGTATAATAGATGAGACCCTTTTTTAAAGACGCAAGAAATTCAAACATCTAAAATTGGAGAAAGTTACTTACTCGAAGTAACCAAAAAAAAAAAAATGGCTAACCTGTCCTGGCTGCGAGGGCCAAACTGGAGAACCAAATGAGGTGCCTACGGTTGGAGGCATAGAAAATGGCTGTGAAGATGGAGTGGCCATATGCGACGGTGAAAATGACCGACCTGCATACGGCTGCGAGGTTGGAGGGCCAACAAACTGTGAAATTGGCGGCCCAGTGAGTGTCTGCGTGGATGGTCCACCGAATTGCTGAGAGGTGGGCATCCCAGCGAAGGGTGGCTGCGGGGTGTTCGGTCTGGGAGGCTGCGAAGTAGGCGGTCCAGTGAAAGGCGGTTGTGAAGTGGGGGGCCCCAAAAAGGGCGACTGCGAGGTGGGCGGCCCGGCAAGGGGAAGTTGTGAGTTCGTCGACATAGGACGCTGTAAGTACTGCGCTCCAGCAAAAGGCAGCTGAGATCTGGGAGGTCCGGAAAAGGGTGATTGGGAGGTAGGCGGCCTCCCAAACTGCTGAGATACTGGTGGGCCTACAAACGGAGTCGGGAGAGCTGCCACGGAAGCCCCAGAAGGCGGACTCCCAGGGTACGACTGGAGGCCCGAATCTTGAGCAGCGGCAGCATACGGAGTGGGCAGCCTGATCGATGACGACGAAGCCAAAGGCGGTGCCGGCTGTGCCGAAGGCGGAGGGACGGTCGTGAACCCGGAAATTGGAGGACCGTTGCCAGCGATCGGGCCCTGCGGGGTGGCCCCTGGTGGAGGGGGCCGGGATGCGAAAGGGGTAGCGGCCGGGCGAGAGGAACCGGGGAGAGCCGATCCAAATGGAGATGAAGACGGCACGGGTGAGAGGGCCATCGATCGGGCGACCAGGGGTGTCTGGACGACGCTGGCAGGGTTCGGCACCATCGCAGGCCGCTGCCTGGGCGGCCCCGGGGCGAAAGGAGAAGCCGACTCCATGGACGTAACTGGAACTTCAATGCGGTGGCGGAGAGAGAGAGAGAGGAGCAAGTCGTCCAAATCGAGGAGATCGAGATCTGAAACGTAGCGGAAGCGAGGGCCGCTGAAATGGGGCGGAGTTGGGGCGGATCGGCTGAGCGGCCACGGAGCTCCGCAGCGCCCTTCGGAGGTCAATAGAGCGCGAAATGGCGGACGTGGCGAGAGTTGGTTGGGCGAGCAACGTGTAATGCGAAGCTTGCGCAGGAGGAGAACAGGCGAGGTGCGTTACCAGGGTCGCGGGGGAGGGGTTTCGCTCGACCACGAAACCAACAGTCTCTAAGGCGACGCAAGTCACGTGACAGAGGCAATGCAGAAGTCCCAAAAAAAAATACAAATTATAAAAATGTGTTTGATTTAAGGTTAAATTTTCTTAAACTCTTCACTTTCAAACTCACATTTGTATGTAATCTCTATGCAAAATTTTATTTTCATGCAGTCCCTGATAAGATTGACAAGACAGCTTTGTGATTATTATTTGAAAAAAATTGAGTATAAAAGTTAGAAATTTAAGTATGTAATGTTGCATCCACATCAAGAAATATATACTCAATTTCAGTCTTTATACTCATTTTCATCTTTTTATCTTTTTTATGATGTATACTCATTTTTATCTTTTATACCTAATCCATCAGGAGTAAATGCAAGGATTATCAAATGGATAAAGCAAAATCAAATATTGAGATTTCTATCATTTACCGTTGAATTAACTGTAAATTATCTATAAATCCCCATTTGAATCATAAATTTTACTATCAAACCCCATATCAGAAAAAATTTATTTCCGTTCATTATATATAAAATTTTATTTACTTTAACTCTCTAATACATATTGATTTACTTAATTACTCTCGTTATTTTTAGATATAAAATATCCAAAATGAGATATCGTTGCTTCTAAATTCAGTATCATTTAACTATAATCTAGTATATTTTCCATTAAATTGAGTAATTTTTTTTAAACTCAGTTGATCAAGAATCAATTCTTTTTCAAACTCAGTTGATCGAGAATCGATCGGAGCGACTTATAATTGATTGGAGCTGCTCCAATCAATTAAGGAACTCCGATTGATTAGAAATTAATCGATAATCGATTAGTTGTATTTGTCATGAGAGAACATCATCCTTATTTTTTATATGTACAAAAAGTCCAAAAATAGGTATAATTTTTCCTATATTCGGCACATTTAAATTAAAATTTAATATATTTTCTATCAAATTAAGTATAACTCTTTTTTCGTTTGATCAATTGATTAGGAGTTCATGTTAGGATCGGCAAGCGAGCTAGAGAGTGGTGATTAGCTTCGAATTGCTTGTTATAGATTTGTCGCTGCGGAAGACTCCAAGCAATGTTAATACTCAAGGATTTACTTGATATCCACCTCCTTGAGATGACTAATCCAAAGAACCGCTCTCCCTCACTCTCTCAAACACTAAGAAAGACTCCTTCGTGGAGGCGGAGAAGCCTCATACAAACTCTTAAGAAAATACAACAAGAATACAAGCAAATATAAAATAACCTTACAAGATTTACAACAATGAGCTCTCTTTGCATTTCTTGCTTTCTTCAAACTTGAAATCACCTCTTAATTCTTGGAAATGCAGTAGCACTATGCTCCAAGGCCTCACTCGAAATAGCGATGAAGGAGGAGAAGAGAGTGTGAAGAATGTCGAAGGACATCGCTTCAATCATGCGTGAAAACCCTATATACCCGCGACCTAGGGTTCCCTTAATCAATTATCACATCAGAATTAGCCGTTGAAACTATTTTTTGAAGCTTAATCGACTAAGACGATCTTAATCGATTGTTGAATCAATTCAATACATTTCTGTGCTCTCATGCAATACTGCTATAATCGATTGATTATTGTCCACCTTAATCGATAGACGTACTAATCGATTAAGGGGAGGTTGAATCGATTGGCTGATCGATTCAGCCTGCTTCTGTTCTCACAACACAACTCTCTCAATCGATTACCCAATCGATTCACTCTCTCCTTAATTAATTATCCAATTGATTACGATCCGCCTTAATTAATTACTCAATCGATTAAGGCACTCCTTAATCAATTATCCAATCGATTGAGGTCCTCCTTAATCAATTACCCAATTGATTACGGTCTGCCTTAATCAATTACCCAATCGATTAAGGTCCTCCTTAATCAATTACCCAATCAATTAAGAAGATTTCTGTTTGCGAGATACCAACGTCAATCGATTATGTGCACAAGTCTAGGATTCTCTTGCCTAATCCTGGTCAACTGTAACATGTTAGGGCTTCCTTATCAAGTATCCGACCAACCCTTTGACCGACTGGGACTTTCCCTTACCTAGTTCCCAAGTAGGTCTTTTCCTGTGCCAGAGTGTGATCTCCCAAATCCACCTAGATTTCGCCTAATTCCACTAAGACTTTTTCCTTACTAGCATGTCATCTCCCGATCCACCTGGACTTCACCTAGTCCCACTAGGTGTACCTAGTCCCACTAGGACTTTTCCCATACCAGCATGCAATCTCCCCGATCCACCTGGACTTCACCTAGTCCCACTAGGTGTGCCTAGTCCCATTAGGACTTTTCTCGTACCAACATGCGATCTCCCTGATCCACCTGGACTACTAGAACTTTTTCCGTGCCAGCGTGCAATCTCCCCGATCGACCTGAACTTCATCAGTCAAGTCTCTAGTCAACCTTGACTTACTTGACTCACATAATGTTCAACCATCATTGTCAAACATTGAAACTCAAGCTCACCCAAACCTAGTCAAACTAGGTCAACCCTGACCTAACGAAGATTGCACAGCAATCTTCCTTTTTTGATGTTTGACAACATGTTTGAGTAATACTAATTCATATTAGCCTTACACTTTCTCCCCCTTTGACACACATCAAAAACTCTCCTCGTGTGGTCAAGGACATTAAATAAAAGTGTCACGCCCCGAGACCTAGGAGCCGCTGATCCAATAGAAAATCGGACAGCACCTCCCCTGTCCGGCGGACAATTTACACATACACATAACCTATATAACATCACCACGCAGTTTAATTGGGCCTCAGGCCTCCAAAATAGATAAATACAACATAAAAACACAAGACAACTAAGTAACTCATACCTGACTGCGGACCGGTCCGACTTATGACGAAACAACAAATACAACAACCCCTTAAGGCTCACGACACATACGACATATACATATCGCTAAAAGAAATATAAACCAATACACTACAAAATACAAAACGAAACCATGTCGTTGCGATGGGTAGGGACTGGCTGCTGGGCTCTTCTGGCGACTCCAAGTATCTCAACCTGAAATAAAAAACATATATAGCAACGGGGTGAGTCCATAACTCAGCGAATATCCAACAGATATGCGTAGAAAGTTATAATAACAATAGGAGTCTACGCTGATACAGTCTCATATGAACAATATGGAAGGGTATACTGAAGATACTGAAACAAGATACATACCAGAATCCATCTAACCTGAAAAGAGGGTAATCAATACCTATGAAGCACCAATAGACATACAATCTCAGATAACAAGTCTCCAGAATATGCATGTCAAACAAGTGCAGAAATCAAGTGCAGCAAACAATGCACAATGCAAAATATGCACATGGTGCAATGTCATGGTCACCCCCTAACTCCAGTCAAGCCACCGAGACAGGCGATACTGTGTCGGCCAAGTGGGTAGAGCTGTGACACTGTACGCACCCTGCTATCACTGCTCCTGAGTGACCGAGTGGACAGGATGCTGGAGGGGGACCGCCCCCCTACCTCATATATATATGAGGGAGCGTCGCTCTCATCTCCTCTGGTCTATGGGAAGAGAAGGGATCTCCGCCTGCTACCACGCTCCGAAACCACTACCCCTGAGCGGTCGAGCGGAGCAGTACAGAGCAAATGCACACACCCAACGGTATCCACTAACCCCTGAGTGGCCGTGTGTGCATATCATGTACCGGAAGACGATAGGCTCAACCACAAGGGAGTCGCTGATCGCCGGCATGCAACAATGCAAGGATGGTGTATGATAGATACACATACCTCCCTCCCAAGTCCTCAGTATACTAGGTCTCAGTCTGACATCCTATAACAGGAAATACAGGTAACCTACAAGGTATACTGGCCGAAAACCTACCGATCCCTCAAGGTCAAAGGTAGGAGATACATCATGATCTCTAAGCATACATATAGATATGACACTACCTGATACTGTATGGAACTAACAGCATAATAACTCAGGGATAAACCACAGGTATCCAGGACAGGCATAATAATCAGGGATAGATAACAAGTATCCAGAACAGGCATAATAAACAGGGATAACCAACAAGTATCTAGAACAGGCATAATAAACAGGGATAGATAACAAGTATCCAGAACAGGCATAATAAACAGGGATAGCGTATGATCTTACTGCTATCTATAACAGTCTATGCATAACAAGATGACAATATCATAAAGATAAGTCAAAGGGTACCCGCCTCGAGGTGGAAATCTGTGTCCAGAGAAAACCTCCACATCCCGATGTCCGAACCAAATCAATATCCTGTATCAAAAGGGTATAATTTTAGCTACCATAACAAATGATAACTAACCACACAACTATACCCCTAATAAAACTATTCTAAAGTA
This sequence comes from Boesenbergia rotunda, assembly GCA_024364735.1. Classification (NCBI taxonomy): domain Eukaryota; kingdom Viridiplantae; phylum Streptophyta; class Magnoliopsida; order Zingiberales; family Zingiberaceae; genus Boesenbergia; species Boesenbergia rotunda. Next base: position 243,914 of record JAGFNQ010002454.1, on the reverse strand, counting down.
ATGATCACTAATTAACTGTAATCAGTGATTAGTTCTTAGTCCAACTCCTGATTCATTTTATGTTTAACCCTAAGGTTAACCCAAGTCATCACCTCTCCACTACAGTGGAATATAATCCTTATCAACCCTTAACCAAATCATGATCATGCTAGAATAGGTATCCAAATTTCGAAGTATACTCGGCAACCTCTATTTAGGTTTAACTTCACAATCCAAATGAAACTCGACTTACAAAACTACCTCACCTATTCCAAACTGATCCAACAGGGCGTTAGTTCAATAACTCCAAGTTACCATGCAACTCTAAACTGAATCTCCATCGAGAGCTATAATTCAATCCCTATACCAACATCCATGCAGTTAGTATCAATTTCATCAATAATTCGATTCAATCAAAACACTAAATCAATTCAATCAGAACACTAACAGAACCCATCATCCATGCAAAGTTTCTGCACACGAACATGAAACCCAACACCAATATGTAATCTCACGGTTGCGATCACACCACAAGATTAGAAATTAATCTGCAAACTAAATCTGTAAGATATAGTCAAATCCAAAAATATAATCTCCAACCAGAAACTGAGATCAGATCCAAAATACCAATTTATCCTTGTTGCTCTAAGTTAAACTAACATCACATTATCCTGGATACATCCCACACCAAGACTCACAGCAACATTCACAAAACGAGGCTTACCATTCAAGCTTCTATCGATCACCCAAAAACAAAATTGTAAATCTTAAACCACATGGAACACACAACAGAATTCCTCAAAACAACTTTCTCCTCATAAATGAACAAAGACACTAAACTGAGCAGAGTAAATTCAAAACCTCAACCTCTCAAATCTCAATCAGATTCCTCCCACATCATGGTTCAAAACAACACCTCTAATCCATTATCATTCCCACTCGAAAAACCATAGCAGAGTATTAAGCTGTGAAACTAACTCACCACTCAATCTGAAAACACCAATTCATCCATAAATCAAACAAGACACATTCTATAGAGTCTTAATTCAAAAACTTGATCACAAGTACTGAAATCATGGCAGCAAATCAACGTCGTCTGATCATACCGTGAACCCAGAACAATCTATGTAATTACAGATCCAAAAACATAAGTTAACCACTAACCAATCAAATCGGATGAATCCCAAATCAATAGAAGCTCAGATCTGAACTCATTGAAAACCTAGCATGGTGAGTCTCACAGCACAGCTTTAATCCCACATCCACATCAGAACAAATCCATACAAGAGCAAACAAACAACAATCCGATCAAGACTAGCCCAATCCCAGAACAGAGATCACATTGCCCTACTAATCATCCAAGATCAGTATTGAAAGAGTATATCTTACCTTAGGCAATGGCTGACCCCAAGGCTTCGCTCAAATGTGCCCGAAAACCTTCCAAGGAGAGGATCCCTCGTGCATCCGATCGCAGGTAAAGAAATCTATCGCCGGCAAAACCCGTAACACCTCCTCCCGGTTCCAATCGTTTGCCCTAGATCGAGAGAGAGAGTAGCAGAGGAAAGACTGAAGTCCGCCGGCCTTGATTTCGCTAGCTTCGCAGGGAGAGAAGGTGGCGTCAAGTCGTGGTCGTCGGCTAGGGCATGCGAATGGAAGAGGCGAGGGAGGTCGGGCGTGCGTCGGCTGCGGGTGAGTGGAGAAGAGGAGTCGGGTCTGTGGCTACGCCCGAGCATAGAGAAGAGAGGAGAGTCGGCGCTCGGGTTTAGGGCACGCGTAAGAGGAGAGGTAGAAGAGGAGGGGCGTCGGCTGCTTTGGCTTCGGGCGGATGAAGAGAGTTTTAAGTGAGGGGCTTTTTACAAAAAGGCCCCTCCACTTTTAGAAATTTCAATCTTGCTCTTAGGGTAAAGGATTTAACCATTTAACCCCCCATTTATTATAATTTAACCTCAAATAATTTCTATGGTTAAATTATTTACCCTCTCGTAATTTAGAGTTTACCCGAAAGCCCCTGGGCTTCTCCCGTAGGGCCGGAAACCCTAGACTCAATTCAGAAAAATAACGAAAAATTTTCTGGTCCGGATTTTCGAATTGTCGTATTTTACAAAAAGTCTCATACCTTTCATTTGACTCATACTCAACCATGCCCATCCTTGAGCCTGCATCCTAAGAAGATTCTCAATCTTCATCTTTTCATAAACCAAAGAGAAATTAAAACACATACTTTTAAGGAATATCTCCCCCTCAAAACATGCTCTAAACCTCTATCATTGCACCAACAATGATTTTGAGTTCCTAAATCTTTAGAAAATCTCAACTTGAGGTTATGAGATTTTGAAGTTCAAAACTTTAATCAAAACCTCTTCGTGACCTATTGTTCTCAACAAACTCATCTCCCTTTTTTATTTCATCATTAAATTCACCCAAGTATACTTACAAAAGTATGCCAAAGGGTTAGGGATTATTAGGTTACTCAAAATTAGGTTAATAGACTAAAATTAGGCAATTTCAATCATGCCAATCGATTGGTGTTGAGTCACAATCGATTAAACCATGTCTTAATCGATCAACTGATCGATTACGACTACCCTTAATTGATTAATGGATCGATTACGTAAATTTTTGTGCTCGGGGAAAGTCTTCACCAATCGATCACTGAATCAATTGATGCATGTCCTAATTGATCGCATAATCGATTGTGAGTTTTTATTTTTGAAATAATTTCAGACCGAATTTCAGAAACTCCTAACACTACAAGAAAAATACTTATTAACAATGGTTTTTCACCGTTGTCATAAGCTAAAAAAATTGTTGTTAAAGGTCGTGTTGTTAAAAGTGGTGCTCAAAAACAACAGTTAAAGCTCGTTGTCTTTTAATATGATCGGCAACAGTTTAACAATAGTATTAAATCGTTATTTTTGTGTGATTTAAACAACAGTTTGACAACAAATAATATATTTACAAAACTGTTGTCTTATATTTAAAAAATAAATTATTTAAATAATTAAAAAAATATTGAGCAAACACACTTCAAACTATATCTCAATCAAACTTTATATAAAATTAGTCCAAACATCATCAAAATATCATTGATCAAGAACTTATATGCACGAATTACAATGGATACGTTATCAATATACTTATAATCTACCAATAATTAAATCAAAAAAGTATATATCCATATTCCACAAACTTCTGACCCAAGTTTACAACTAAATAGTATCCACAATAGATAGAGAAACACACTTATGAATTCTAATATAACTTGCATTGTTGAATCAAATTTCTCCTCTTGTGCATTTTCTAAGATAGCATTTCCTGTCTGTGAAAACAAAAATCGCATATATGATAAGCCAATTCAACAACAATTATTTACTTGCAATGCCACTGAAAGTGCTTCTTTGAGCTAACAATATACCCTTCATGTCCTCAGCTTGACTGGTCACATCGTCAATCTAATAAATGAAAAAAAGCATTCAAAATATTTTCCTCATCTATATACAAAAATAATTAAAATAAAATAAAATACAATTGCTACCTACCATTCAACCATCTCTGAATATTACATAAATCCACTTACCTGAGAAGTACTTCCACGTATAGCAAGCAGCACACACTCTCAGTAAATTTGGTGCTGATTGTGTGTTGCATGATGTCTGCTCATTAATAGTTAGCCAAAATAAGAATTGAAATCTGAATTTTCTCTAGTTTAAATTAGAAGGAAAATCCGAGAAAGAAAGTCAAATCAAACTAAAATATAACTAAAGAACTGGATTGAGCAATTTCCCTAAAGGCACTCTTCTTTCTTTAAAAGTACCAACTAACATCCCAGAACTCAACATTACCAACAAGCAACTTAATAATAAAGGTATCTTCTACTTATCTTACATTAACCATTGGTGAGCAATGAAATTTTATTACAACCTAAACAATGACAGAAATGTTTAGTAGCGGGTTCTTCCTGACAATGACCAAATGAACTTGATGAATTCTTCATTTGGTAGTGATTAACTAGCATGAATATAAAAGTCAAACGAGTAGTTTCATTATACTATGATACACTAGACAGTGTTAATCAATACTGAGTAACATTATCTATATTTTTGTAAAATTACATAAATAATAAAATGTCATATGAACACTGTGGGTTCCACTTTATACAAAACAAAATTACTACAATAAAAGCCAAAAGTTATGTTGAATAAAACAAAAATTATTTACAATGACCAATGCATATTAACTTTGAATGTACATAAAAATAATTAAGGAAAAAAACAGATTACTGACATGAACAATGCGCTATGATTTTCTTTGTGTTCAGACAACTATCATACGTAATATGTGTTGATACTTGTCAATGTACATTCAGGATATCAATTTAGAATAAAAAAATCTTTCAAGATGATACACACCTATTATAGCAGCGCCAGGATAGTAGGATACTTAGCAATGTGAACTCTTAAGTAACATATTATTTCATAACAAATATCGGTAAGATTTTGATATTTTAAATTATTTTGTATCTTGAATCTTTTAGTCACTGTAATTATTTCAAGTATTGTATAACACTAACTTATTTCAAATTTTCTTCTTTCATCTAACAATAATACTAACTTTATGTATTCTATAAGTTTTAAAATAAAAGAAAAGAGTATCAAGACAAGAGAGAAGAAACATACAATGGGAATAAGAGACAAACTATTATTTCTGATGAAGCTTCTAATAACCTCTAGTGCATACTTTGTTGCATATTGTTCTGCAACCTTTTTGTTTGAAAAGGCGCAATTTGATGTGGACCTAAATCCATCCACAATCACACTAGATCTAAACCATGATGCATTAGGAGATCCATCCACAATCACTCTTGTAGTTTGTTCTTATGCATAAATTCTTCAGTCATTCCTCTTAACTTCATAAACTTGTAATCTAAATCAAGCAAATTTACATTCCATTGACACATATGAGATTGAGATGCAGACAGAATACTAGAGAAATTTAAATATTAGATCAATTATTTTGTTGGGAGGAGAATCAAAGAGCATACATGTTATTCTAAAGAATCAATTTTTTTACTGATTACATATTGCATATAGTTGGCAACATCAAGTAAATATCCACAGATAAACAAGCAGAAAATTAATGAAACAGAATATAGTATATTAGCTCAAATTACTGCATAAAACAAATTCACAATATTTAATCAAGTGGCTATAAAGTACTGTAACCAGCAGAAGGCAACTTCAGATCCCCACTTAGAGGGGCAAATTGAGTTTGTATTGTTCCATTGAGCATGAGCAGCATGTTGGTGGTCAAAAATTTGGATGATATGATGATTCTTACTCTCTTCATGTGGATTCTTTGTGTGTATCTTAACATCACAGTTTCGATAGGAAACTGCAGGATCGTCCAAACAGAAGAAACCACCAGGAGCTTCTTGTCATATGTCACAGTTGGGCATAAGAGAGGAGTCGGAGTCGGAGTCGGAGTCGGAGTTGCCGCTGGAGAAGAGCGAGTACCTCTGGTGGCCCACGACAAGCGTACCAAGGGCATGCATCTTGGCATCGCAAGCCCAGCAGAGGGCGGCCTTATCCAAGAAACAGATCACCGTGGCCGCCACTAACTCACACACCTCGCACTGAATCTTCATCCCTTCTTCGCCCCAACTATCCAAGAGGAAGAAGAGTTGGCGATCGGCGGTGGTAGTCGCAGCAGGGGCCTCAGTTGGTGGCGAGCGAGCGTCGATCGACCGGGGAGTGGAGACGGTCGTCGGCGTCGAGCGCGTTGGAGAGGAGTTGGCATTGGCGAAAACGAAGAAGAGGAAAGGAGGGTGGGCGTCGGGTGAAAGCTGCAAGAAAGGGAAGGGAAGTCGGCGCGCGTGGAAGAGGAGCTAGGGCATGGGTATTTAAAGGAGGAGCTAGGGCGCGTGGAAGTAGGCTCAAAAAATAAGCTTATAAACATCAGTTTTAAAAAATCGTTGTTTTTGACATACATAAGACAACAGTTTATTAAAAATAGTTATCTTTTTTCAAAAAAAAATGATCAACTACAACGGTTTTTAATGAAACAACTAATAAATGGAAAAAAGACAATAATTTTTCAAAAAACCATTGTCTATTGGGTGTTGTTGAATCCTAAAATTCTTGTAGTATAAATAATTCTATAAAATTATAAAAATTATAAAATTTCGTGTATATATTATTTATGATATCTACTATTTTGGAAAAATAATTTTCTATGAAAATATAACCTATTTTCAAAAATTTGATACAAAATTGGAAACCTTGAAACCCTTCAATATTTCTTTCCAATTTGTATACAACTCATTAATGGTGAATGCTATCAAAAGATAGTGTTCACCAAGGTTTTCCAAAAAAGTTTTGATATGTTTTTCAAAAATAATTTTCAACCATATTCTTTGGACTAAATGCACATGACTTGTACATTAACTTTTCTAATAATTAGAATTCACTTAAAATCTCATTTTAGATGAAATTAAAACTCAAATAGATGCACTTTATCAACACTTAATGTTTTATTCATCAACCTAACATCCCACTTATATCTAGTGTGCATCATATGGAAATTTTCAAAAGTAAAAGTTATTATAATTAAATGATGCATGTATGACATAACATATTATATTTTTATAATAGAATATGAATAATGAATTAAGATGTCATGACATGTTTGAACATACAAATCATGACATATTAGCATAAAAGAAAATATTGGTGTAATCATGCCTCAAACATTATTTACTTTTGATATTTGGTTAAATGAGTTTAAGTTAGGTAATGTTGGTGATCTAGCATGAAACTTGAGTTTAAGTCCAGGTAGAAGAGTTGACAGAAGAAGACTTACCATGACAAGGCTAAGAGAAACACTTTAAGGCAAGCGCAAGGATGAGGAGTCGAGTGCTCGAAAGCATCCTAAGGGCGCAAGGCTGATAGAACGTGTTTGAAGGTTTGTGTCTACGCAAAGAAAAAGTGGAACCTGAGATTCATCAAGTATCAGTCGACCGATGAGATGATCAGTCGATTAATACGGTGAGTTGAGTCGACTGATAAGTGGAATTAGTCGATTGCTTCACAAACAGAAAGATCAGTCGACTGGGTCAGGTCCCAATCGACTGCTAAGTGACCGTTGAAGGCTGACGGCAGAAATCAGACACAATCTATAGTAGCCATTGAAGCTTATCAGTCGATTGATGATATTGCCAGTCGACTAATATCGAGGGTTATACAAAAAATAAATTTCAGAACTTGAAGGAGACACAACTTGATTCTCTCGATTTTTCTTGGTTGTTCTGAGATCTCCAAGCTTACAAACTCTCAATCTCTTCCTCCAAAATCATTCTAATCTTGTAAGAGGAAGAGATCATCTTGTAAGGGTTTCTTCACCTTCAAGCTTGATTTAAAAAGGAGAAAAACATAGTGGAGCTTGGTTGTGTGGGTGTGTAACCTTGGATTAGTCAACTCAAGGAGGTGGAGACCAAGTAAATTAAGGGAGTTAGCATTGCTTTTATTGTTATTGTTTTTGTCTATCTTTTTCTTATGTTTTGGCTAACATTTTGTAGACAAAATTCAAGAGAAGATATTCGCTGCCCCCCCTCAAGCTAGATGCAAAGGTCCTAACAAAAAATGTCTAGATTTTCTATTTAAGTATCAATCACTTATCGCTAAGCTATTAATAATTGATCATGTCGCAGAGTGAGGTGGACTCCCAAGAGCGAAGCGGACCCGAGTACTGCTGATGCTGGCTCCGACCTACAAGGAAATGACCGTTAGCAACCCATCGGAATGAATCCCGACAAGGCCCTCGGATGGTCAAGTCAATCTCCGCTGGAAGAGAGTAAAGCAATGGAACAGTAGAGAGAAAGCACTATTGCACATACCTACGAAGTGGAAAGCCGAGGGGCTTATATGGCCAAGGGAGCTGATAGCTTCTGCCCGCGTCTGCCACTTTTTATCTTATGCGAGAGCAGGGTAAGGTGTCTCATGCGGGGGCAGGGTAAGTTATCTCATGTGGGGCAGGGTAAGGAGCGCTATCAGCTCGCCAACGGGCGTCGTCCAATGCCGCTCAGTCTGACACAAGCTAAGCGTAGGTTGCCATGGTACGGAGTGCAGGGGTATGGCAGGAGGACACTGTGTCAGCGGGATACTCGCGATTCAGGCACGAATGGTGTCAAGCCTGCGCCGACTCCTGTACCACTTCTGTTGGTGTTGTGTCAGAGAGTAGGTGTATGCAGGAATCACGACAAATCCTGAATGGGAGCGTCGACCGGCGGCTCCGAGTGAACCCTGGCCATGTTGCCACTACTTCCAAGATTGAGGCAATGTACTTTCCGAGTCATGGAGCGCTCGGGTTTGCCTAACCCGACTCAGCCTAGGGTCGGGCGGTTAGGGGATTGGGAGTTCTCTGGCTCCGCAGTCGGTATCTCTTAAGGTCGTGTGCAGTGGAACGGATCGGACTATATCCAACCGGCTGCCTGCTCAGGCGACTCGGCTCATCTAGACCCTAGGGCCCCTAGTTCCGTCCCAACCTGATATGGCGCTAGGCTGGCCGACCGAGCTACATGTGAGCTAGGTCGGGATCAATAATCATAATTATTCCCCTAATTTCCCAAGATAATGTCAAAACTCCTAACTTGGCATATCTTTGAATTCTAACCTAGTAGTGACAATTTTATCAAGTTTAATGTTCGAAAAATATAGTTTAACATAATTTACTCCTCAAGAGTAAGCAACTAACTTCTTCATTTTCAAGGGTAACAACTCCTTGAAAATGTCCCAAAGTGTCAACTACATCAAGGTTGGGTTAACTGCCCTTCAAATTTGAGTTGACACTCCCTAGACCTATCTAGGGTATGGAGAGCACACTCTTAGGAACCCAAAATCGATTGGTGCTCTTTGGGTGTTCCAAGTATTCACTAGGGACGACTTTCCTTGATATCTTCCTAATGACTCTCCTAGGCTTCTTCGAAACCTTAGTCATTTTAGTCTTATCTTGGTCAATTATAGGGATGACTTCCCTTGTGACCTTAACTTGATTCCTAGACATATGTTTAGTTTCATATTTATATGGAACTCTATGATATGTTGGCCCATCATCCTTGGCATTAAGTTTATACCCCAAATCTTTCTTGCCACTAGAGGGTCCTTGATTTTCTAAACTTAGGTTTTGATCTTTTGATCCCTTAAGAAGATTTTCTATTATTTTAAGGGATTTTTCTAATATTTTAAGTTTTGACCGCAAAACCTGATTTTCTATCATTATTTCTTCAACCTTGGATTTTTCATTAAGATTATGAAAATTTTTCTTTTTGGTCTTAGATTGGGTAGGTCTACTATTTAATGTTCTAAATTGTTCCCTAACTTTATGTTTGGTAGTCTTAGCATGGAAAGTTCTATAATTTTTCTTAGATTTTTCATGCCTCCTATTTTCATGATAAATAACATTTAAATGATAGAAATTATTTCTAGCATACATATTATCTTGATGAAAAGAAATACCATTAACTAATGGTACCTTAGGTATATTCTTGGAGGCTCACCCTTGGTTTGAGCTCCTCCTCTTGGCTTTGGTCGAGTTTTTCCCCTTTGGACATTGGTTTTGATAATATCCTCGTTGATTGCATAAGAAGCACACAATGTGCTTCTTGTCCTTTTGTACCACGGGGTCGACCTCCTTTGATTTTCCTTTGGCCTTAAGTGTCACTTGCATCTTCTTCTTGACCAATTTAGGACACTCTTGTAGTGCCCTTTTTCCCTACACTCAAAATAAATAATATGATCTTTATTTTTAGAAATTGAAATTTTTATACCTTTGCTTATAGAGGTGGCACTTGACTCTTCTTCATGTTCATTGACCTCGAAATATGATGTTGAAGCTTTTTCTTGTTCCAACATCAATGTCAAATTTTGCTCCCCTAAATCCTTGAAGTGGAGGTTTCTTGAATTTCATCTTCGGATGATGAGCACCTCTCAACTTTCGAGTCTTCTTCATCCGATGAATCTCCCTCGTCGATTTATCTTGATTTGGCACAGTGGAGGGATATTCATGAAACTTTGTCAATTTGCTTCAAAGCTCTTTGGTATCTTAAAATTCTCTAATTTTGTCCAATATGGTGCTTGGAAATAGATTGACCAACAATTTGGTCACTTTGTCGTTGACCTCGTATCTCTTGATTTGCTCCTCATTCCATTTGCTTTTCTTGAGGAGCTTCCCTTTGCTATTTGTTGGAGTTTCAACGCCCTCTATTAGATCAAACCATTATTATATCTCCATCATAAAAAAATTTTCAATCTTTGTCTTCCAAAGATTGAAATTTGCTTTATCGAATGGTGAAGGTGCCCGAGTGTTATAGCCGAACTCCATTTTGAAGTTGAACTCACTCGATGATGACTTCTATAAATTAAGGATTCTTCAAAACTTCTTTTTCTTCCTCTAGCTCTTGCTCTCTTGGCGATGAGTCCAAAGAAGAGCGACCTCATTTTGATACTACTTGTTAGAACAGATAAGTGTGCTAGAGGTGGGGTGATTAGCTCCAAATTGGTTGTTGTAAATTTATCGTTGCGAAATACTCTAAGCAGCAATGCTAGCACTCAAGAATTTACTTGTTATCCACCTACTTAAGGTGACTAATCCAAAGATCCGCTCTCCCTCACTCTCTCAAGCATTAAGAAAGACTACTTCGTGGAAGCAGAGAAGCCTAGTACAAACTCTTAAGAAGATACGACAAGAATACAATCAAATATAAAAAATATGTTACAAGATTTACAATAATGAGCTCTCTTTGCTCTTCTTGCTTTCTTTTAGATTGAAATCGCCACTTAATCCTTAGAAATGCAAAAGCACTATTCTCCAAGGCCTCACTTGAAATGGAGATGAAGGAGGAGAAGAGAGTGTGAAGAATGTCGAAGGACATTACTTCAATCCTGTGTGAAACCCCTTTATACCCGCGACCTAGGATTCTCTTAATCGATCACTCAATCGATTACCACGTCCAAATTAGTCGTTCAACGACTATTTTTTGATTAAGACGATCTTAATCGATTGTTGAATCAATTCAGTACCTTTTTGTGCTCTCGCACAATACTGTCGTAATCGGTTACTGCCCACCTTAATCGATTAACTAATCGATTAAGATGAGGCTGAATCAATTGGCCAAGCAATTCAGCCTGCTTCTGTTCTCACAACACAACTCTCTCAATCGATTCACTTTCTCCTTAATCAATTACCCAATTGATTACTGTCCACCTTAATCAATTACTCAATTGATTACGGTCCTCTTTATTAATTACGGTCCACCTTAATCAATTACTTAATTGATTGCGGTCCTCCTTAATCAATTACCCAATCGATTAAGGTTCGCCATAATCAATTACCCAATTGATTATGGTGCACCTTAAATAATTATCCAATTGATTATGATCCTCCTTAATCAATTACCTAATCAATTAAGGTCCTCCTCAATCAATTACCCAATCGATTAAGAAGACTTCTATTCGCGAGATACCAACGCCAATCGATTGGCCCCAATCCCAACTTGTGTGCGCAAGTCTAGGGTTATCTTGTCTAACCTTGGTTAATCGTGACTTGTTAGATCTTCCTTACGAAGTATCCGACCAACCCTTTGACATGTCTTGGACTTTCCCTTGCCCAGTTCCCAACTAGGTCTTTTCCCGTGCCAGAGTGTGATCTCCCCAATCCACCCAGACTTCCCCTAATCCCGCTAAGACTTTTCCTTGCAAGCATGCGATCTCCTCAATCCACTTGGACTTTACCTAGTCCCACTAGGATTTTTTCCGTGCCAGCGTACAATCTCCCCGATCTATCTGGACTTCACATAGTCCTACTAGGTATGCCTAGTCCTACTAGAACCTTTTTCGTGCCACCGTGCAATCTCCCTAATCCACCTGGACTTCACCAGTTAAGTCTCCAGTTAACCTTGACTCACTTGACTCACACAATGTTCAACCATTATTATTAAATATCTAAACTCAAGCTCACCCGAGCCTAGTCAAACTAGGTCAATCATGACCTAATGAAGATTGCACTAACAGTTCATACCAATCAATTGACTTAAGATGAATCAATTGAGTCGTACTCAATTTGATAAAAAATATACTAGATTCTAGTTAAATGATACTGAATTTAGGGAAAATTATACCTTATTTTGGTATGTTTGTACCTAAAAAATCGAGAGTAATTAGGTAAATTTGTAGTCTAAGAAAATAAAGCTTTACATGTAGGGAGTTAAAATAAATTTTCTTTGACGCAGGAGTTGAGGAAGAAGTTAAGTTTACGTACAGAAAGTTTAGGATAATTTTCCTTTGATTTAACGTTAACATGAATCATCTGATTATCTAATTAAAATTAAGAGGAATCAAATATAATCCAATATTATTTGATTTAATTTAAGTAATATAATAAAATATTATTTATTTAAATGTTTTAACATATAATATATGTAATAATTTTATTATAATATTTTTAGTTTAATAATGAAAATATCTATATCTATAAATATATATGTATATATATAAATAAAAAAAATTCTAAAAATAATAACTACCAAAATCCTGCATAATATTTTAATAAATAGATTAAAATGTCTCGAATTCTATCATAGATAAATTATTATATCTTCCTTTTAAAAGGTTAATTATTTTCTAAATCATAGTCATTTAAAATCATAAATTTTTTATATTATTTTTCTGAAATTATAAAAGTATTTAAATTATTTTTAGTATTCCAATACAATGTATTAATTTATATTTATTTATTTATTATTAGCGATCACTCACATGCATTGTGAGTAATATAAATATAAATATACATAAATATAATCTCACCATGAAATTAGAATTTAGAATTTTAATTTTGAAAATTTTAAAATATAATTTAAATTAAAATTTAAAATTTTTTTTTTAATTTGATAAATTATTTTCTAAAATTTTAATTTTATATTAAGCTTTGAATTTTTCTTTTTAAGATTTATAATTATAGATTTATCTTTTAAATTTAAGTCTTGAATTCTTTTTCAGTTAGGAAAAAAAATATTAACGTAATTTAATTTTAAATTTCACCAAATCAATTGAGTGCTAATTAGTAAAGGGCCCATATTCTTAATTAAAAATAAGATATCAAATTAATAAACTTTCGGTATTATTTTCTTGAAGTTTTAAAAGTATTTAAATTGTTTTTAATATTCCAATACAATATTTTAATAGCTTTAATACATTTAGTTGAACAACTGTTCTATACTTAAAGTTAAGGATTAATATGTTTTTCCTAAGATTTTACATTCTCAAGTATCATATTTAAATTTTACGAACCTGTTTTTCCTAAAATTTTTATTGGACTAGCTATGTGTCTAACAATTCATTAATCGCCATCTATGTTTGCGTTTGTGTTTTGGACACCTCATCGTGTATAGCCCACGAGTGTTAGATTATATTTACTTCTAATTATTGTCATTAGTGCTAAATTATTAGTGAGAGAAGATCTCGCCAAGATCTTCACTTACCATGAGAGCGTGGTTGCTCAGAGAGCCCAAGCACACCATGTAGTAAAAGTGTAGCCAGGGTGTTTGGCATGAGACCTCTGTTGAGGCAAATGAAGCTACCATGAACGCTCCATGCAGAACAGCCCCGGCAGCCAACTCCACAACCACGCCATGCTTCCACTCAATTTAGCAACGCAGTGTTTTTTTCCCCCTTCCCATGCAGCCAACTTCAGTGCACGAAGAAACTTGTGTTTGTGCATATCTGTATGCTTCACCTAAAAGGAAGAACTAATGCACTGAGCATGTGATAAGTTTGGTGGGAAATGGCCAGTGATTTATTGTAATTACTAACGGCTACTTGAAACTAGGTATTGGACCACAATGCTTGATGAAAATCCATTAACAAGAACTTGACATGATGTTATATTAAGTTTTGTTGGACACCTTGAAGGTAGTGGAGAATGTAATCAATTAAAAATGATTGGAATGTAAAAAAGAAAATTGTGTTCTGACATGGGTCCATGTGATGGCACTAGGAGTCAAATTTACTTTAACAATGGAGAAATTTATACTCCATACATGACATTGTTTCTTTTGGTTCTATATATACATCATACATGAGATGTGTATGAGAGAGGCAGATGAAGAGAGCTAGAGAGAAATGAACAAGCTGCAATGTGGCTATAGGGAGCATCCAAAGGGATCGCATTGATCCCGCAAGCCATGTCTGTTTTTCTCCTTCGATGACAGGTTTGGATCATGCGATCATTTTGGATCCCCCTCCAGCCACTCCAACCTCTTTGCTGCAGGAATTATCAAGACAAGATCACCAGTTTCAGACTGAACTGCTCTTTTACTTTCTTTCTCCTTCTCATTATACTTTGTGCTGGAAGTTCGACTTTGTCGCAATTGAAGATCAAATCTATTCGGTCAGTGGTAGTCGATGAGATATATTTACCAAATACAAGTGGAGTTTGATCGTGCATTCATTTCTTCCTCACCCTCACTTTTTTGCAGCCAATAAACTACAACAGGGAGATCAGAAACAAAACTGATGCTAATAGTTTCAGATAGTGAAGGAATTCAATTGGCTTGGAGCAAAGATAGTTAACCTTGCACTGTCTCCTATCTCATTTCCCACTTTTAACACAGGCTTTCACCACTGTTTAATGATCCTCCACACTAGATTTTTCAGATGCTGGATTCTCCGTCAGAGTGAATTGAAGCTCTACAATTTCTCTCCGCCACACTTTTGTCCCTCAAGTTTCCTTAAATTTAGCTCGTAGAAAACTTTGCGACGCCCTCACAGATCCGATCCACATGGAACATACCCAATAGCCCACTATGATTTACAAAGGGGCTACAACTATTCTTCTTCTTCTTCTCTTCCAGTTTTTCCATCGATGGTTGTGCATGTGGAGATAGGAAGTTTGGTAGATAAAAACAAGGTTGTTATTGATGCTACCTTTCGATAAAGGATCACATGATCTATATGTTGAGCTGTTGACAGGAGAAATGCACAAGCAAGCCGCACTGGAATTCCAATGCAAAAAAAAAAAAAAAAACAGTCGCATAAAGAATACAACTGTTGTAAGTTGTAAACTTTGTTCCTAGATTTGTTGCATGCTAATGTTTCAGCTACATTCAGTAAAAACATGCTAACATTAGATTTTACAGCATATGGACTTAGCAATGCATCAAGGGCTACGTGATCATCTAATACTATCTTGAATTCAGATAACAACTAGACAGGTATCAAATCTATTACAGCAATTACATGCTTGACCTGGAACCTCCTCTTCCCTAGTTTAATTCTAAGTTCCTAATAAAAATAATGCTATAAAGTATAAACCACATATTAGTCTAACAACAACCAAATCTTATCCCACTAGGTGAGAACACAACATGATAACACAAGGCACAAAATATAGACAAGACATTTTTGATGTCTAACATTAGATTTTACAGCATAAAGACTTGGCAATGCATCAAGGGCTACGTGAAACACTCAAGCAACACTTTTGATGTCTAACATTAGATTTTACAGCATATAGGCTTAGCAATGCATCAAGGGCTACGCGATCATCTAATATTATTTTGAATTCAGATAACAACTAGACAGGTATCAAATCTATTACAGCAATTACAAGCTTGACCTGGAACCTCCTCTTCCCTAGTTTAATTCTAAGTTCCTAATAAAAAATAATGCTATAAAGTATAAACCACAGACATGTCTAACACTTTTGATGTCAACATACACACTCAAGCAACATGCCATGATAACACAAGGCACAAAATATAGACAAGACCTACAAAACGCCAAAACAAGTATCAAAGTAAAGTTACATCTTCATAATTGTCACGAGGTGTAATAAAACAAACATGGATAAAGAACATAATTAAAGAATGACAATGAAACATAAAAGAGACATTTTCCTTTTACGTAATCCCTATCCTAATTTCAATATTGAACAGATTGCTCTCTTTTTTTTCTTCTCTTGCATTTGTCTAAAAACATACCAAGGCTAGTGAAAACATCGTTAAGTATCAGACATACATAGTTGTACTGTAGTCAAACTGAACATGACAAGTTCAGTTTGAGGTAAAACTTTTAGAATAGTAAAAACAATCCAAATTGTGAAAAGACATGTAAGATCAAAGAAGTACGACAAAAGATTGCTCGCTCGGACTTAGAGTCCCTTGATCTAGTAAGTGGATAATTTTGACCAACATAAAGATCCAATTACAGTTACGAGGAAACAGATCATTCGTAAATTTAGACATTGTAAGAAAGAAGCATCGGAGAAAAAGAAAGATCACATCACGATATTCAACTAAAGATATCCTTTTAACAGAATAACCACCCTCATCGAACTTTCCCACCTCTATTTCTTTGAGTTCCCTTTGTTTTTCGAGTCAGAGGCACCTCCTCCTGCAGCTGCTTGTGCGGCCTTCTTAGCTGCCTTCTCTTGGAGGGCTTTCGCATCCCTGCACATTATTAAAATAGATGAATATTAGGATCTTAGCAAACTGACTAATTCAAGATTAAATGCTATTCAAGAAATCGAAAATCATCAACAAAAATAGCAAAATCAATTAGATCGACATAAGAAATACCTTTCCCGGCGCTGTTCAGGTGTCAGATCATCGTCTCTCTGTTTCCCCTGCGGCTTACGGGCTTGAGCCCTCTGCCGATCGGTATCCCTCTGGTTTCCCCGTGCGTCCGAATTAAGAAAAGCAATATGAAAAACTAAAAAAATTCATCTAAAAATTCAAGGCGACACGACAACGAAGAGTTACGGTTCCTGATTCTCCAGCATACAACCCTAGAAAACAGGGAAAAAAAACACTAATCCAAACATCAACTCGAACACCCTAAATTTGATGGATCTAAAACATGAAATAAATTCATTAAATCAACAGAAATCAATCGATCGAAAGGATATGAGTCATCCTCTCCGGTCGAGGAAGGAAGAGCACGAGCCGAATCTAGTTCTGCGGGCGAGGAAACGAAGAGGGTAGGAAGGAAGAGCACGAGAATCGGGGAAGAAGAGGATATCTACTTCTATGGGCGAGAAAACGAAGTCGGAGGCGAGTTAAATAGGAGAGGATTTGGGACCGTGGACGGAGTTGTGTGGCTCCGGAAAGTTCCGAACCCCAACAAATAAAGATGCCTCGGGCTCCGCACCTTATGGACAAATAAAGAAAGCGTTTTCTAATGGGTCCTAGCTGGAGGGGGCGGGAAAGATTAATTGGGGAACACAAGGCATAAAATATTAATACTGGGCCTTCTTGCGCTTGGTATGTTGCGTGCCATCTACGCAACATTTGCGTAACGAATGTAACGTAGGCATAGGATACCAAGTTTTTAATAAAAAAAAATCAATTAAATTGAATAAATATATATTAAATTTAAATTTTTGATTTTGTTAATTTACATTTTAAAATTTTTTATTCGATTAAATTAAATAAACTTAAATAAAAATATTAAACCAATAAATCTTTTATCATTCCACTGTGATTAAAAAAAATCAATTCGATTAAAATTTTTATTATTTAAAAAATTCAATTATTTTAAATTTCAATGAAATTAATTAATATTTTATCAATTATATTTTTATTAAAAAAATTAATCGATTAATTAAAAATTAAAATTAATTCATTTTAAATTTATTCGATTCAATTTTAACAATCAACAAATAAGGCACGAACCCTGAAACGCTGAACTTCTAAATCGCTCATCACAAACACTTCCCAATTTACCCTAACAGCCGATGGAAAACTTCCGTGAGACCAGATCAATCGTCCAATGAAAAAACTTCGTTAATCATTTTACGAGTTGACGGAGACGCTGAGGACGAACGAATCGACTTTTGCCACTAGGAGTCAGTCATATACAGGCGTAAAAACCATTAGAACAAATACTCCAAGAAAAAATGAGATCTTATATACAAAAATTTTGCAGAACAGGAAACTGCAATACGACCACACTGAGCTCGGTGTACACGCCAAACTGCAATACATGGCCTTGAGCTCTGTGAACGAGGTCTCAATGTAAGCAACGCTACGGGACCTTTAGTTTCAACTTCTTGTGATAAAAGAGTCTGCAAGAGCCTCACGAGCTCCCAATCCATCTCCAGGATCACATCTCAGATGCCTGTCTGGAAGACTTTTGCTTCAAAGAGGTTGCATGGCCTTGAGTTTTGAGAAGTAAGACCCTCAGGAGCTTCCAATCTATCTCCAGAATCACATCTCAGAAGCCTTTGTCTGGAAGGCTTTTGCTTCGAAGTTGCATGGCCTTGAGTTTCAACTTCTTGTGAAAAAACAGTGTGCAAGAGCCTCACGAGCTCCCAATCTCTCTCCAGGGTCATATCTCAAAAGGCCTTGCAACAGATCTATGAAATCCTCAGAAGAATGATCAGTGTGCTCCATGACCAAATTCTGCAAAGCAATACCAATACAATTATCAACAGTTTGTTTTACAGGAGGATACAACCGCAGACATACTAAAAATATAGTTGAACAGATCCCACACAGAACAACAAATTAGTAACAATAAATATGGCAATTCTCCCCACACAGCAATTAAATCTTCATTCTCCCTGTCCCAATTTTGAAGTTTTTTTTTTAATTTTAACTACGAAATACCTGAAGTCTTGGAAGTTTCAACACTGCTTTGAGACTTTCTCTTGATGTTGCACTTTTAGGCCAGTATAATTGGCCTCTCCTAATATACTTCTCAGCATCTCGGCTAGAAAATTTAATCAAAGACGGACAGATTAGAACATCTATTTGAACGAAAAAAATGATTTGAATAGGGCAAATCTGCCAAAATAATTATAAATAACACATACTCAGCTAATCTTAACATGTTTGACGGTAAAGGTCCAAGCACTCTTTCCATCATGGCCAAGTGCTCCAAGTTCTCATGAGTCTGAAAGAGCATCTTACCCTGTAACAATTTATTTATTCAGTTACTAAATTCTCGAAGTATACAACAAACAACACCGAATGATTAGTTTTAGAGACAAAAACATACTGAGCAAAGTTCAACAAGAATGCAACCAATGCTCCATATGTCACAAGGATAGCTCCAACCAAGACCTAAGGTGATCACCAATTTTTGTGAGACATTAACACTGAAACCCAATATTTTATTTATTATCAATAAAACTAACCTAAATAACTTCTGGAGCCCGATAATGCCTCGTAGAGACCACACAGTTATTGTCTATCAAATCAAGAGTTGTACTTCCAAAATCAATAACCTTGATAGCACTTGATTTTGGTAACATCTTGAAGTGAGATCCTTTATTGGGTGAGACCTAAAAAAGATGTTTGGTAGTTAGTGCTGAAATAAAAGGATGACGGTAATACTTGATCAAAAAATAGAAGATAAATATGGACCAACTAAAAATACACACGGTAAGGTTCATTTTTTTTTTAATCAAAGACAAACTAAACGCTTTAAGATGGATACAAAATAATACTTTGGAATCAGGCACTTTGATGTACTCTGGGGAAACAAGAAGTATATTCTCAGGCTTTAGATCAGTGTGAATAAGGCACATGTCATGCATAACTGCACACGATAGAAAGAAGTGAATACAGTATACAAGATCAACACCCCTTGTGCCTCTGAGTGCTGTTAGAAGGTAAGCTACTATGATGGTCTTAAATATAAGCATATGAATGTGATAATATAAAAGATATGGAAGTACTGACTACACACATGCTACACATTCCAACAGTTGCCTTGCAAACTCGCGAACTAGATCAATTGGAAATGAGCGAAAACTGTTTTTGCGTAGAAAATCATATAAACTTGGGCCAAGCTTCTCAAACACCTGTTAAAATTATTATTATTTTTTTAATCCAAAGATAATTTCAACTCCCAATGTAATTGGGAAGGAAGAGAAATTATCACAGGTATATACTTACAATACAGATATGGTTACGATAGTCAAACCAGTTCCGTATTTGCACACAACTGCAAGAACACATCCACTCGCGTACGTATTATTTAAAACTAGCGAGATAACAGCTACGGTTGCAATAGGCAAAAATGACTTACCGACTTGCATTAGCATCATACTTTCCAAGCAGCTGCAGAATGCCAATTTCTATCATGGCGTCTTTTCTGTACTTTCTGTCACTGCGAACAATTTTTATGGCTACCATTTCATTTCTTTCTTGATCCCAGCATTCCAGAACCTGTCCAAAGGCCCCTGGTTTCAACGTACAAGGGAAATGAATGTAAAGGTAAGTTATAATGAATCTTTAGGAGTGTCGAGATAAGGAAATCTGTACAAACATTCATAATTAGTTTATGAACATACCTTCACCCATTTTACTGTGGATCTTATCTGCAAATTTTGAAGAAAAAAATTAGCAAAGAAACTATAATATGGTAGTAATGAACTCACAATAGAATGAGGCAAATGTGTCGAGGGAAATTTGCAAATTCAAAATGCACACAAATGATCAAGTGAAGTTACATCGAGAAGTTAAATTTTCTCCGAGTTCAAACTTGTAATGCCCATCTTTATCATCTCCTCTCCAAGGGGGGGAAAGGTGTCGGCCAAAATCTTTTGCATATTGGGAAGAACAGGTATCATTAGAAGTAATCTCAGAAGATGCGATGATCTTCTTGGTAACATCTTGCCCAGATAATATACCGATTTGAGCCTACAGATAAACAATTTTTCCTTAAGAGTACTAATTTTTTCTCTTTTCTGATAGGTTAAAATATGTACAACAATATTATGCTACTAAACGGGATAAGGTATTAAAGCACCGCCCTTGCATGAAAGAAAAAATTATAAAATCACATACAAAAGTGGGAACCCAACGTTATTCCGCGGTCAACGGAAAGAGGAAACTGGCAAATCGAGTAACAGGGACAAGAAACAAGATCAGCAAAGCACCTTGGCAGCGATTAGCGGGTCGGCGTCCCACCTTGACTTAGCCCGCTTCCGGGGACGGACATCTGCTATGGGGGAGTGGGGAAATTCCTTCAGAATCTCGACCTCCATGATGGATTTGAGAAAGAGAAAGGCGAAGAGGAAGAAATCTTTGGGAACGGGGGAAAAGATCAGAACACAATGGAGGTGAGGCGCCGCTCGTCCCGTTGCCAAAACCCTAGCTAAGAATACGTGAGAGTCGGTTTGTGGCCGACTTGACCATGGTTTTATAGAGTTGGTACGAACCCGTTAACGAGTACGAATTTTTCGGAATCTGTATTCTATTTTTAATATTATTATCAAATTTTCAAAAATAATTTTACACGAATTACTTAAAAAGGAAAAAAATCATTATAAAAAGGAAAAAAACATCCACACTTAATGAAGGGAAAAAAATCATTATAATTCAATTAAATAAAAATTTTATTAATAAATTATCGTCTCCCAATTACAATTAAAACAAATAAAATTAGAGAATAAGCACGTGAGCATTATTTATTATTGGGGAAAAAAATCAAGGAACATTCTAAATTATATAAATCATAAAAAAACGTATCATTTAAAAAAAAAATCAAAAAGTGTTCCTCATATATTTTATTTCCAAAATACTCGTATCCAATACGATTGTGATAGGATAGTGTTTCATATTTTCAATATTATTATAATAATTATGATTAATTATTGTAACCTGTAAAAATTATTTTATAACCGTGATAATTATTTTAATTTAAAATATTATTAATAAAGCTTTTTAAAATTCATAAAAAGTATTTTGATATAATAACATTCTAAATTTAAATTTTAAGATTCAAAATTTTTAATTTTAATATTTATGTACTAAATTACAGTTATATAACCTCTGCTATTGAAAAAATGATTAATTGAGTTAATTAATTTATAGTTTGAGGAAAATTTTTTATAATTATGAATCAAATCATAAACAGCTAAGACCAGTAGATAGTTGTACAAAGTGTACAAGTCACTCCAATTTATTAAAATACAAAAACTCAATTATTTCACTCTAAAGCAAATATGAATTTTTATTATTATATTAAAATAATCTTTAACTTTGTCAAACTTATTCGAACTATATCAAAATCATTTTAAATTAATTTAAATTACTCTAACATAATTATAAATAAATCATAAATACTAAATCATATAATCTTAAATCATATACTTATAGCAAAATACACTTTCTCAATTTATTCAAAATTATTTAAACTTCATTGAAACCATTTTAAATAAATGAAAACATTTAAATAATTACCATAATTATTAGATACTACCATAGGAAGAAACTACTAATTAGCTCCTACAATAAATTTATATTAAACATTACACATTATAGCAGCTATCAAATAATTTCTATACTTATAGCAACTAATCTTAATTACAACAATAACATTAGAAGTGCTGTAACCGAATCGAAAACCATATAGTAGATTTGTAACATGAGATAAGAGTTGACTCAAGGTGAAATCGTGAAAAATACCCTCCCACATGAGACTATATTTAATTTACTCATCTATATCTAATTATAGGACCGATAATATTCAATAACTTTAAGGGTGCGTTTGAATAGGGGTTATTCATGATAATCTTGATTGTCCATCCAAAGTTATCAACGAAAATCTTATTTAGTTTAGATAATCAGAGATTCCCCAAGTAATGATTCACACCCAACACATTAGCAAAAGGGGGCATGCAACCCGGAATTAAAAAACCTTATAAAAGTGAGATTTCTCTTAATTTCGGAGTTATGAAACTTATCTTTCCAAAATTATCCTTCAATAGTTACATTTAAGACAAAAAAACCATTACTGTTTATTAAATTCCGGAGGCATCACTCGCGACTGGCAATCGACACCAGTTGTCGGCCATCGGTCACCGACGCCCGGTAGTCGACATTGAAATCGACATCGGTGTCATCGACGACCGACGTTTTTTTTTTAAATTTAAAATGTTAATAAATTAAATAAAGAAAAATTAAATAAATTTAATTTAAAATTTAATAAAATTATCTAACCCAATTATAGTAAAATGAAAACAAATAATCTAATTTTTTATTTATATATTATTATTATATATTTTTTAATATTTTAATTTTTAGAAATTAAAATAAATATAATAATTGATTTGATGACTAATATAATTTTTTTATACTTGGGAACATGTATATAATATCATCTTACTTTTTTATTTTAAATTTAGATAAAAATATAATATCATTATATTTAATTGAATTAAAAGATAATACGATAAAATATTATATTACGTCATACACTATTAATTCCAAATAAATAAAATTTTATTTGACCATCTAAATTGAATAAACAATTTCAAATTATGTTTCATTCTTCATAATCCTAATTATATAATTACTTAATAATCACATAATTAAAATTATATATGATAATTTGGCCTAGACACACCTTAAAACTAACAACAATCTTTAGATAAAATATTCGATGAGACGTCTAAAAATAAAATGTTTTTCTATTAATGTTATTTTAATTTTTACTCTTTATTATTTAACATGCTATCTTTCGTTTTAACTTATTATTTTTTATTATTCATCGGAATCCACCTCTTATTAAACTAGCCCATCTTTTAAAGATTTTTTAATTTTTTTTAAATATCTCATCTCGGAGTCTTATTATTATTTATTTAATTTCGATGCTGGCTTTTATTAATCCGACTAATCCTAGGTAACAGATAATAATACTCATCTTATTATATTAAAAAAAGAAAAATCTTATATGACTATTAACTCCGAACAGTATCAATACAGAGAGCGTAGATTTTTTATCCCACTTTATCTTTTATCCTGTCTGTCCTATTCGTTGATGATGGCTGACGAATTGTCCGATTGTCGATCGGATAACATCGATGGTCGGAGGTCGCCGTCCCGAATAAAACTATACTCTGAAGGGTACGATAAATCCGTTGAGATCATCGCAATTGCGATCTTACCGGATTCATCGTCGAATTCGACAAGATTACAATTGCGACGATTTCAACCGGTTCACTGTTCTTTCAGGATATCATTTGATTCGGGACAACGATCAAAAAATCATCAATGATATCCGATCGGCGATCGGACGACTCGTCGATTGTCGTCGATGAATGTGAGGTAGACGGGACAAAGATCCTCTGGGATCCCGTTAGCAATATATGAGGCCGATAAAAACCTAATTAACTACTAATTAAAAATAGATCTCCGATTCTCATATCATTCTATTCTATGTACTCTCAACTGTCCGTCGAGACGGATGGGAGATAATCGATCTGATCTGCACAATCTTATTGAGTTTCAAAGGTATAAAATATTCTTTCCCAATAAAATTAAACAAATTCATCTCCAAGTATTTCGTGCACTTCCAAGAAGGAAGCTACAAAGTAATTTTTGCCCCCACAAAAGAAGGAAAGCAGAAGATCAAGCAGATTACGCTCCCCAATTTTGATTGCGCTTTAGAAAAGATCGAACTTTACAACGACTGAAAGATGGAGCAGAGATCGACAAAGTTATCGAAACTCGACGAGAAGATATTGCACAAGGAAGGCAGCGGAACGATCGATGCGAGTTTGGTACCTTTGGATCTTGCTAACACTAGTCATATTTCTGCCGCCAGGAGTAGACGAGGAAGATGACCCAGGAGAGGCTGAGGACGAGGTCGCCGACGATCTGGCGGGGCCAGTCGCGAGCGAGATCTTCGAGGCGGCGCTCGAAGTAGAGACGCCAGAGGGCCATAGCGGCGTGGAGGAGGATGCATCCCTTGGCGAAGAAGGTCTGGAAGGCGCGGTCCTTGACGAAGGCGATCATGAAGAGGAAGAGGCCGATGGCGAAGAGGAGGAGGCCGGCGAAGGAGTCAGAGGTCTGGATCAGCAGCTGGTCGTGTGGCGTGGAGCCCTGAAGCCGCTGCGCTGTTTCCCGGCCGTGGCTGATCACCGAGATCTCGCTGAGGTAGAACATCATAAGCGCGCCGCAGGTGACGGCCACTGCCGAGTGCAGGAGGCAGATCGAGGTGAAGAGGGACATTGCGCAGCGCTCCCCGCCCCTTATCGATTCTGGAATCAAATCCGGCGGGGCTGTGATCGTTCACAGGGCGACGAAGGGCGGAGAAGGATGAGGTGGAGAGGAAGAAGAATCGAATTAATAACCTAATTCTAAAATTCGGTTTTCAATTATTTCTCAATTTATTAATTTAATTATTTTTATTTAAAAATATAATTAAATTAAATAAGTTATTGTTTTTTCATTAAAATCGAATTAATCGATATTTTATTGGTTCGATTTTCTCTTTTTTTAAAAAAAAAAATTTGGTCGAATTGATTATTTTAAAAAATATTAATTTATTTAATTTTCGATTTATTCGTTAAGTTCGATTTTAATCGAATTCACATCCCTAACGGCATCGGATCAAATTCTAGAATTGGGGAAATTGGCGTGGCAGTTTGTGACGTCTGTTTCAGTAGGTGGAGCTGAAAATATAAAAAAATAAATCAATATATAAATATATAATATTATTTATAGCACATTATTCAAATTCATCCAAACTGTTTTTCAGTAGGTAAAGTTCATTTTAATCCTTTAATTTTTTACTCATCCTAAAATAATCTTTTTTTCTATCACAATAGTTCTCATATTTCAAAATATTTCTCAAATTTATTCTCCTATTAGATTTTGGATAAATTTTCCTAAACTCCCCACTTACCAAGTCAACTTTGCATGCAATCCCTACCCAAACATTTCTTTGCAAGTCCCTGATGTGATGTTTGGTGAGTATTATTTAAAAAAAATTGATTATAAAAGTTAGAAAACTGAGTATGGCAGTTTGCATCCACCACATCAATAACCCTGTACTCAATTTTCACTCTTTTATACTCAAGTTTCACTCTTTTATACTCAGTTTTTACTGATGTATACTCAATTTTTACCCTTTTATACTCAGTTTCATTAGGGAGCAAAAACAAACAAAAACTTGTGTGGGGAGTGAATGCAAAGTTTGACTCCCTATTAGGGATTTAAAGCAACTTTACCGTTAGATTTTCACCTATTCATAAGTCCATTTTCATCCTTCTTATTTGTCACTTGTCCAAAAATAGTCTCTCCTCTTTTTAGGTTGCCATAATGGTCCCTCATGTTTGTCAAAATATTTTCCGAATTCATCTTTTCTATTAGATTTCTCTTAAAAATAAACGAAAATAAAATCCATCACTTATTTATATCTCCCGTTAATCCATTTTCAAATAAAGAGATATTCTTATAATGATGCATGATATGAATAAAAATTATCTAATCCCTAACATGGTCTACTCGTATATTATGAAAACATTTGCATTTTCTCTTATTATGAATTAAACTTTTACCGCTTATCAAAATAGCTAATGTTTTTCATAATTTTTTTCCTTTATAATTGATAAATATGTATTGATAATTTAGAATTAATTTAGCTGAAAGAAAAATATTTTAATTAAAGAAAATGTGAAGAAATGAACTAACAAGATATATGAATGGGTGATGGACTTTATTTACATTTATTTTTAACAGAAATTTAATAGGAAAGATGAATTTGTAAAAGATTTTAAAATATAAGAGACTATTTTGATAGCCTTTAAAGAGGAGAGAATATTTTTGAATAAGTAATAAATAAGAGTGATGAAAATAAAGTTATGAATAAGTGATAAAATTTTATCTTCGTTTGTTTTTAATGGAAATCTAATGGGAGGATGAATTCGGGAAACATTTTGAAACATGAGCAACTATTTTGACAACCCTAAAAGAGGAGGGACTATTTTGGAATAAATGAAAAAATAAAAGGGACTAAAATGGGCTTTGCCCTCAACATCTTTGCATTCCCATTAAATTTTTTGCAAAGTTTTGAAGGAAAACTAAAATAATAGACGACAACAACCATAACAACCATCTTTTTACCAAAAAGCACATGTAAATTTTCGAATTGACCAAAAAAAATATACATTACTTTCATATTTATCAAAGTGCACACTCAATTATATTTTTTCCCCATTCTATCCTTTGACAAAATTTCATTCTTTTCTTTTTTTTTTCTCTCCTCTCTCCTCTTGTCCTTTTTTTATTTGCATACATGCATAATGTGGGTTTCACAATATTTAAAATTTAACTATGTGTTTTAATCAAGAAAAGAACTGTGGACCTGATATAGTACATATTAGGCCCAACATGGCCGTGATATGCACCCATATCAGGTCCACATTGGATTCTTTCGATAATTTTTTAACAGTTCTAGAGAAGTCGAAATAATAATTTAATGACGTTATTGGACTCCTTGAAACCCCAAAAATCTATAAGCTCTGAAATGGTTGTAATATGAGATCTCTAGATCGATTAGTGAATTTTGACTGAAACCCATTGATGAACCTATACAAGTCCGATTGGACCTATTTTCGCCTCTTGTAGATTTATGGGGTTGCAAGGAGTCCCACGGTGCTGTCCATTGCTTATTTCGGCTTCTCGAAAGCTGTTAAAATATTATCAAATGAAACATTTCATATCAAACCCACGTTGGACTTGAAATGGTTGCATTGCATATCAAACCCAATGTTGGACTTGATATACACCATATGGGCCTAATATGCAACCATATCAGGAACAATATCAGGGCCAACGTTGGTTCTGATATGCACCATATCAGGCTTAACATGGGTTTGATATAGAATGATTATTCGATAATATTTTAAAGCTCTCGAGAAATCGAAATAAGCAATGGATGACACCGTGAGACTCCTTGCAACCTGATAAATCCATAAGAGCCAAAAATGGATCCAATCGGGCTTGTTTAGATCCATCAGTGGGTTTCGATAAAAATACACCGATCAATCTAGAGACTTCAGATTATAATCATTTCAAGGGCTGTAAATTTATAAAGTTTTAAGGAGTCTAATGATGTTAAATCCGACACATTTATTCCATTCTGGAAAATTTTTCGGAAAGTTCCTAGAATGTTCTGGGCTCTTGGACGAAATTTAAGGAGTTAAATGTAATAAAACAAATAGTTACAAGGACTAAAATGTAAGTAAGTTTAAAACTAGGGGTGATTTTGCAATTAGAAGGAAGTTGGTTGGACCAAACTGCAAAATGGCCACCTTAAGAGCCGATTAGGGCACGCTGTTTCGGCCATTCGATTCCTCCACAGCCGAACTCGACGCGCCGCACACCTTCCTCGGCCGATCGAAGCCGCCACCACCACGAACACTGCCTGATCCACCACTCCGGCGAGTCACAGCCTTGGAGTCGGGCGAGCGACTGGGTTCCGACTTCCTCGACTTCCAAATCACCTCGCGAGTGGGAGATAGGGGTTCGCCACAGGCGTTTTGGGGCACAGCCGTGGTCAAGTCGGCCGACGACATTCTCGCGCGGTCGGAGCCCCACCGGAGGTGAGCTAGGGTTCACTTAGCCAGGAACTCGAGAGCTGATTCATCGCCGATCAATGGTTGGTCTTCGTTCAAGGGAGCGACGCCGGTAGCAACGTGGGTAAGGTTTCCTCTAGCTAACACGATCGTGTATACAATAATTAGAGTTGAGGTTGAGTATGAATCGAATTCTTGTGTGTGGTGGCAGAACCAATTCGATCTTGGAATTGGGTTGCTATTCTCCACCTTGGTGGCGAATTTCGAATATAGGATAGAAGAAATCGTTGGCCACCATTCAGGTAAGAGATTTAGATGATTGGATCAATAGAACCTATTTGTTCTTGTTGTTGTTCTATAATTTTGATTTGGAATTCGATTTGGATCTTGTAGCATTTCTTCCTTCTTGGATCTGGCTACTGTTGGCTTTGGATCGCTTGAGATTTGAGGTAAGGAGTTGTTTGTAGGTGTTATAACTTTACATGTTGCTTCTGTTAGAAATTTTGTTCTGGGATGGAGTTGGTTTTAGCTAGCTCTGTGGTACTGTGGGGTTCTGCCGTGAGTTTATGAATGAAGATGAATTTTGTTTGTGACCAGTTGATCTTGCTAGGAATTAGTTGGTGGTTGCTCAGCTCCTTATTGTAGTGATCCTGGTGTTTGAAGCTGGGATTTGAGCTATTGTGTGTGAGGTAAGCTTAATTCTGTAGTGATTGTTGAATTAAGTGTTCTCTTGGATTTACTCTGATTACACCATATTGTGAGTTGGATTAGTTGTAGATCCTGGATAAATTCTAAAGTTTCCCTTTATTACTTACCGTGTGCTTGAATGGGATTAAACCTAACCCGATTGGTGCGGTTCATCTATTTGATCGGTTGGATCTGCTTGGAACTAGTTTTGTTAACTTAGTGTTGGGATTGTGTGAAGATTGGTATCAGTTTAGGTAATTTGGTACTGGGTTTGGTGGTGTTTGTCACACGTACCTTGAAGTATTGGGTGATTGGGTTAAGATTGGGTTTAGTATGAAACATAACCCCAATAATCTACGTGTGGCGGATTCGAATTTAGGATTGGACCTAATGTAATTACGCGGAGTAATTACAAACCTTTCATTTAATTAGAAGTAATTAAATGGAAGAGGGAAGGGTAGGGGTAACCCTAACACGGTTTAGGGATTAATTAGCTGATTATTATTGGTGTATAATAGCTAATCAAATACATCCTTGATACAGGGGCTTGATTTGGGATTATTGTTGCGGATTATTCTGACGGGTGGTTCTTTCTGCCTGGATACGGATTTCTACTCTTAGAGGCGGGTACCCTTTGACTTATCTCTTTTGATATTGTCATGTGATTATGCATAGACTGTTATAGATAGCAGTAAGATTATACGCTATCCCTGTTTATTATGCTTGTTCTGGATACTTGTTGTTCATCTCTGAGTTATTGTGCCTGTTCTGGATACATGTAGTTTATCCCTGAGTTATTATGCTGTTTGTTCCATACAGTCTCGGATATTGTCATATCTATATATATGCTTAGAGGTAGTGGTGTATCTCCTGCCTTTGACCTTGAGGGATTGGTAGTTTTCCGGTCAGTATACCTTGTAGGTCACCAGTATTTCCTGTTATAGGATTTCAGACTGAGACTTAGTATACTGAGGACTTGGGAGGGAGGTATGTGTATCTATCATACACCATCTCTGCATTATTGCATGCTGACCCACGCGGACGTTGTGGACGATGTCCTGACTGGGTACAGTTTGTCACAGCTCCACCCACGCGGACATTATGGACAATCCTGACTGGGACTAGGGGGTGACACATGTCATTGCATCAGGGTGCTTTATATGTTTGGGGCATGCACCATCCTTGCATTGTTGCATGCTGACCCACGCGGACGTTGTGGACTATGTCCTGACTGGGTACAGTTTGTCACAGCTCTACCCACGCGGACGTCGTGGACGATATCCTGACTGGGACTAGGGGTGACACATGTCATTGCACCATGTGCATATTTTGCATTGTGCATTGTTTGCTGCACTTATTTACTGCACTTGTTTGACATCGCATATTCTGGAGACTTGCTAACTGAGCTTATATGTCTTTTGGTTTTCCTCTGGTATTTCTTACCCTCTATACAGGTTAGATGGATTCAGGTATATATCTACTTCGGTATGTTCAGTACTAGTTTTTCCCTACTGTTGTTGTGAGACTGTAGTAGCTGATCTCTTATTGTTGGTATAACCTTCTATGCATATCTGTTGGGTATTCGCTGAGTTTATGGACTCACACCGTTGCCATATATGTTTATTTTCAGGTTGATGTCTGCGAGGAGATCCCGAGCCGCCAGTCCCCAGCTCCAGCGGAGCTCTTTTTGATTTTGGCATTACGTTGCTTCGGTTATGGACCCTGTAGTATTTATTATGCTTCCGCTATTTTCTTTTGAACATGTATGCACATTTTATTTGATGGTATTGTACTTTTGAGTCCTATGTTGGACTTCGATTGGTTTTGGTTTTGTTCCTGCCCCCGGCAGCTCAGGTGAGTTCGGATTTGATTTTTCGATAGTTATAATCATATAACTGTTGTTTCTGCTTATATCTGAGGCCTGTGGCCCTTTAAACTGCGTGGTTGTGCAAATATATATTGCGTAGATTGTTATATAGATTGTATGTATGTGTAAATTGTCCGCCGGACAGGGGAGGTGCTGTCCGATTTTATATTGGATCAGTGGCTCCTGGGTCTCGGGGCGTGACAAATGATGTTGTCAATTATTTATTTTGACTTTTCTAGAACTGTTAAAAAATTATCGAAAAAATAAATCAACGTAGGCCTAATATAAGTGCATATCAAGGCCATATTGGCGGGCCTAATATGGGTGCATATCAAGGTCATATTGACCCTAATATGTATCATATCAAGTCCACTATTTTTTTTTTTAAAAGATACTTAGCTAAATATTAAATATTAAATATTATGGGTCCACGAATGATACAAATACAAAAAAGGGAAAGAAAAGAAAAGAATAGAATGAAAAAAACTAATTTTGTTAAAAGGATAGAATGAGAAAAAAAAATATCATTGAGTATACGCTTTAATAAATATAAAAACAATATATATTTTTTAGTTAATTTGAAAATCTATATGTCTTTTGATAAAGAGCCGATATTTCATTCTTGTTCTGCTCTCTTTTTTCTGTTGGTAGTGCCTTATAAGACAGTAACTGTACGTTTGCTCCTGCTTGATTGTTCATAGCAACCACAACTTGTGCCCAAAACAATTGATAATGATTTACATTCGGAAATTATTCGCAAATACAAAGATGGACAGAGATGTTACATTTAAGACTGAGATTTAGAAGACGGTAAGGTCGAAGCGAGGGCTCTCCTGCTCGATTGTGCAGCGAATACATTCACGATAGGAGCACGACTATTGCCCGACTGTTAGTAAAAGCTATACATGAAGCTGTTCGACGATTCTCCAGTGTTAATTAGTTTCCCACATCTTATATATTAACTTAAGTCATCATCTAAGAAATGAGATGCTCCCCTGTGCCTGTCCTCTTGCCTTCCTGCAAAAGGAATAAACTAGACTGAGACTTTGAAGACATCAACAGATTAAAACAGCACCATACACATGTTCAATAACAGCTAGAGGTATTAAGATAACAGCCATATTTATGGTGAGTTTAGGATTTCTACGATGACTCCTTTATATTGTTTGTCCTTACCTTTACATTGAAATAATGTAATGAAATCTTTCACATTCCTAAATTATAGATGCTACTACAGCTCCCTTTCGAGGTTTAGATTTTCAAAGAGGTATCTATTGTGTTGCTGTATGCATAGTTACAGGAGAAGGCCACTCAAAAGATTAGTTCCTAAAATCAATCTTCATTCTGGTTTGACTAATCAGTCTAATTTTTATTTCTTGATGTGTTGGCTGGTCCAAGGTCAAAAGAATTGTCACCTACGTCCATCAACTATTTACATTTGCATGCATATTTGTAGTATGTTTCTCATTTTATTATTGTTGCATTCAGTATATGTTGTTCTTATGAGATTTTTCTAATTTATATAACAAGCTAAACAGAGAGTATGAATCTTATAGGTATAGCTCAAAGATTGTCAAAAGTATTAAGATAATAGGAACAATGGAGTAGTGGATTAAGTCTCATTGATAATTTAGGTTTAGTTTTGTACATTGATTCCTATACATGTAACTATCCTTTTACCACAATGGAATACAATATTTTAAATTTACCCATGTACGATATATAGTGAAATTTCATTAGGGTTTAAGAAGCCATAAATGCATCAATCAGGCCAAGGACAATGAAGGTTACTTGACAAATTTCATATGAATATTCCATGCTATTTCTGTGTAAAATAATATTGAGCTATTTGAATTGCAATATCACAATGTTTGACTAACTACAATAACATGTTCTAATAAAGATATAGTAGCAATAATATGCAATCATGCAAAAAATGCGACAAAAAGGATGCAACACGAAGTAAATACATCAGAATGGCTTTAAGACCGAAATGCCACCAAAGTAACCAAATGAGAATTTTGAGCTTTAAGAAAATTTTTAGCTGTAACTTCTTCCAGACTTTTAATGTAACACAAACCTGACCAATCTGTTGGAGATTGCATGACATGATTAATTTCACTACCATATGTTCCTGTGAATTCTGTTGACGATCCAAGTGTCGCTGTACTAAATGTTAATCCAGCATTTAAAGAGGTGGGTAACTTTCCAGTAGGCACTGATGGTCTAGTATCAATAGAGCAACCATCGCCGTCAATTAAAAACGACCCAGCAATTACCTGCAACATATCAACTGAGAATGTCAATTAAACAGATGTACCATATAGATGTTAGGAACAGGAGATTAGTAATACCAGATTAATGGTTCACCTGTACAGGCTCTGCAGCCACCAACGGGCCTTGGACACCTCCCCCCACTACACGACCATCAGCCCCAGAAAGGCATATACTTAGTCCACCTGTCCTCAAATTCCCATCAGCTCTATTATGCACAAAGGAGCCAGAAAGTGATAGAATCTCGAACTTCCCCTGGAAAAGTTACATAGGAAGTTTTAACCTATGTGTAGTGATAGGATCCTACTTAAAAGAAATCAGATTGCAGATATAAAAGTGAACCACCCTAAGTGGTGTTAAATAAAGGCTTAAGTAGTCAAAAGGTAAAGATGTATGGGAGAAGCAGTAGCAGAAGATTTGTCTTAGTGGAGGCAGAAGATTTGGATTAGTTGTTTAAATTCTCAAAGTATACAAATTGTATGTCATGCTGAAACAACTACTACAAGTATAAATGCATGTATGCCAATGTGGATAAAGTGGCTGCAGAAGCAGAAGATTTTGGCTTAGTGGTCTAAATTCTCCAAGTAAACAAATTGTATGCCATGCTGAAACAACTATTACAAGTATATATGCATGTAAGCGAATGTGAATAAAATGTTTCAACAAATCGTGAAAGAGGCAAAAGAAGTACAAGAGTTGAAAAGGCAACTTGCCTCATAGGTCACAGATCCTCCAAAGACTGCTGGATGAAGAAGAGATGCCTTAGAAATTGAACCAGAGGCTGCAAGAACACAAAATGTGTGTTCGAATTGTTGTACAAATGACATGATTTTCTGTGCCACATCCTTTCCAAAAGAAAATTTTGTGTTACTAAGCTGCAGATAAAAGGTATAATATTTTTTTATATCATTAGAAATGATGCAGCTAAGGAAAAAAAATGCAATGAGGTCTTTTGAAGGACAAGGTAATATGATTAATAGCTGACTAAATCTTCAATGTAACATAATCAAGGATATGTAAGTGGGGATTCACAAATGAAGACTTAATTTATTAATGAACATCAAATGATGGAATGTTCCACAGAATGTATATAAGGCAACATATGTGAGTTGTTTCCATTGGCTGGAAAGAAGAGAATTAGGGAGAAAAGAGAAAAAATGAGCAATTTTTGTGGAAAAGTTCAGTAGGGAAAGAAATTAGGGATTTTTTGCCCTTTCCCTCAAAATTGGTCCAATGAAATTTAGTGAAAGTGTCGATGAAGACACCTATATTTGTTATCACCTCAATCTTTTACCCTAACTACACAAATCTACTTGCCTCCATTTTTATAATTGACAAGGGCAGACAAGTTAGAAGGATGAATGTTTAAATTTATCTCTTCAAACATAAGTCTTCCATATTTATTTCTTAAAGGAAACAAGAGAGAGATGATCCATCCTTCAACTTATTCCTTCCCAATCCATTCTTCAACTTATCTCTTTTATATATAGAATCTACCATCGATAGGAGAAGAGCAGTGATACTAGGGGTTGCAAGAGGGAGTCATCGTCCTCTGCCTGCCTCTTGAGGGCAGCGAGGTCATCCAAGGCAACAAGCTAAGCAACAACGTTGACATCTCTGTTGTTGGCAGAACATCTAGCATAGTACAGATTTTATTTTGTTTCAGTTGTTGCCCATCTCAGGAGTTAGCCATCGCTCTCCTAAAAGAGAGATGTCATCATGTGTCTCATAGTACAGATTTATTTTGTTTCTGACTTTCTGGTCCTCCTACCATTTAAAATTCATGTCAATTATTAACTTGCTCCTCTCCCTCCCTCCCTCACGGAGTGGATGTTTGGCTCCATATTTGAATCTAGGTATTAAGCTCTGGATTAAAGGCAACCGAACCAGAAAAAATGTGCTTGCTTTCAAGTGCATGGAACAATTGGAATAGACTTAATAACTGAATAAAAACTTAAAACACCTCTCCAGCCATAACTGTAATGACATGTGTCTTGAAGCCATGTCCTGCATTTCCTGCAAAATAATTTGGCAATGAAATGTTGCAGCTGCACATGGAATTTCAAGTAAACTGAGAAGTTAGAAAATGTTATCATCTCTACTCTGAATAAAGAGCACACAATCATTCTGAACCTTTAGGTAACCATGGGAAGATATATGCCATTTGGCACACAGACTAAAATATGCAAAAGGGAATTTAGCAAGGTAGACCTATGCAAACAAGCAATTGCAAACGTATAAATCTTGGAAAACATTAGAACAAGTAATGGATGATTGAATGCACAAATGACTGATCAATGAGAAGAGAAGACTCAGAATTATTTTGTCAGTTACTGCAAGCAAGTATCATAGAACGATGATATCCATTATTAACATGATTTGTTCTTTGACAAAAGAATTATCTATGGATGTTCTTCAAGGATTTTGTGTCTTGTGTGTGTTAAGGGAGAAAGAAAAGTTCAAAAAAGGAAGCAAAAGCATGCACATCAAAGATAATGCCTTTTCGAGTACAATCACACATGAATTTGAAGAAGGGTATGCATGTGGAACACCCATGGTTCTGTGGTTCAGATTAGTTTGTACACACGTAACATGCAGGCACAATAGTCGATATATATGCTTAGAAGTATTTAATGTCAATGAGAGTCAAATGACAATAAAAAAAGTTCATGATATATAACTTACACTTACCGTGAAATAGGCAAAAGGAAAACAATATTCAAATTTTAAAAATTTAAAATGTAGACTAGAAGACTTCCCATTGAGATAATCACAACTAATTTCCCCCCGTAATTTTGTAACATTTTTTACACCGAGGAAACTCTTCCTTTTTCAATTCTATTGGGTCTACATACTGGATGAAAGTAACATAAATTTAATTGGGCATTGCTTCTAGTCTAATTTATCCGACTAATATCGAGATGAACTAATCACCAGTTTAATCTATTTCCGCCACTTGATGATTAAAACAATATGAGGTTGTAAATGCATATGAGGGCATGTGCAATGCTATGAATCCTACATATGCATATGCCACATCTCTTTTATAAAACAATGATCCACTTACAAAAAAAAAAATGGAAATTAAAGAAGATGGTCTTGCTCAAATGAAATGAAGTATATATTTATGTTTTCCATTTTATGGATTGATCAAAATTATCATGAATAGTGAAAGACAATTTCAAAGATGAGTAAATCAAATAAGGATTGGTTATTGCACAATGACAGTGAAAAGAATCTTGAAGTCCCAGCAAATCTCATGTTAGTTGCTATTTATAAGTTATATGACAGCTACATAAAATTCTACAGCTTGTAGGTATACCTCATAACTTACCAATTATAATATCTAAATATCAGCTTAACAATTTATTATCAATAATATAATAT
The DNA here is from genome assembly GCA_024364735.1 of Boesenbergia rotunda. Classification (NCBI taxonomy): domain Eukaryota; kingdom Viridiplantae; phylum Streptophyta; class Magnoliopsida; order Zingiberales; family Zingiberaceae; genus Boesenbergia; species Boesenbergia rotunda. The sequence goes on along the minus strand of JAGFNQ010002454.1, from coordinate 207,358 downwards.
TTGCTTATGAATAATATTATAGCTTATAATATCTTTCACTCTAAATCACCTCACACTCTCAGTCTCTCCTGCTTCTAATGAGAGCACCAAAGTGACAGCACTAAAACCGACCATCTCCAACCATAAACACCATTTTGGTGTCACTTCAACACCAATTTGGTGTCACTTCAACACCAAATTTTTTTTCTACTCCAACCAAGAGACACCATTTCTTACACTAAAAAGAATATTCCTTAGAATATTCTATTTTTCCATCTTATAATTTATTATTCAACATACATATTAATTTTAACATATATATTAATATGTTAAATATTTTTATTATGATCATAATTATTAATAAAATTAATATTTTTATGGTACATAAACATTAATTTTAATTATGATCGTAATATTTTATTTTTAATTAAAAAAATAAATATTAATACTTTTTTCTTAATTTCGGTGGAAATAATTTAATAGACATACTATTATTTAAAGATAATACGTAATCATAAACAATTAAGATAAAATATTTTAAATATTTTCACAAAACAGCTAATACTTCATTGAAAATACATTGCACGAAACAACTAACACTTCATTCAAAATACATTTTACAAAATAACTAACACTTCATTGAAAATACATTACACAAAACAACTAACACTTATATATTTTAATTATCAGAATTACCATATTGTTCCCACAAATGCTCAATTAATGCATTTCTAAGGGCAAAGTGAGCATCTCTATTTTTGATACCTTCATATCTAGCAAGAAACTCTTGAAATCGGGTATTGTCATCTACTGATATATCAACATTTGCATCCGACGGGTCTTCACCTTAATCAATAATTGATGCATTTAGGTCGCGCTCATCTTCAATTATCATATTATGCATAATAATACATGAAGTCATTATATCATGTAAAACATTCTTCTGCCAAAAACGTGAAGGTCCTGCAACAATTGCAAAGCGTGATTGAAGCACTCCAAATGCTCGCTCAACATCTTTTCTGCATGCCTCTTGTTTCATTGCAAACAACTTATTCTTTGTACCGCGTGGATCATGAATTGTTTGAACAAGTGTAGACCATTTTGGGTATATACCATCAGCTAAATAGTAACCCATATTGTACTCTTTTCCTTGAATGACATAATGAGCAGGGGGAGCAATACCTTGAGCAAGATTAGAAAAAAGATTAGAAGACTCTAATACATTAATGTCATTGTTAGATCCAGGTAAACCGAAATATGCATGCCATATCCAAAGATCGTAATCAGCTACAACTTCTAGAATAATTGTTGGCTTTCCACTGCGACCAGAATATTGCCCAGCCCATGCTGTTGGGCAATTTTTCCACCTCCAATGCATGCAATCTAGACTACCCAGCATACCAGGAAAACCACGCTGCTCACCAATATGAAGAAGCCTAGCAACATCATTAGCATTGGGTGATCGCAGGTACTGTCCTCCAAATACTTCAACAACAGCACGACAAAATCTTTTCACACTTTCTACGGCAGTTGATTCTCCTATTTTGATGTACTCATCAGTAGCGTCTGCCGGCACACCATATGCCAATATTCGAAATGCAGCTGTCATTTTTTGTAAACCAGACAAACCAAGTTTTCCAACTCCGTCTCTTTTCTGCACAAAATAGTTATCATGATTACTAACCATATTAAAAATACGCATAAATAAACTTCTTCCCATTCTGAATCTTCTTCGGAACATTGCAGCATTATATGTAGGATTTTCGGCAAAGTAATCATTGAATAGATTACAAGCAGCAGCTTCTCTATTACGATTGATCACTATGTGACCAGGAATAGATCCTCGATGTTTGCCTTTGTCGCTTTCTTCACTCGGATGATTCAAAATGACTTGATTGTTGCGGTAAATCGCTTGAGTGACAAGCCTTCTGTGTGCTTCAAATATTTCATCATCTTCAGAGCTTGAGGATGATAAATTTGAAGTACCCTCATATCTAGAACTCATTTTTTAAGAGAAAGAATGTGGTTGAATTGTTTTCAGTTATGATATGTATTTATAATGCATAATGCACACAACATTATTATTTTTACAGGCGACGGGACATTACAATGCGCACATCATTATTTCAGAAGACAAGACATCACAATGCATATTTTTGCAGACGACGGGACATCACAATGCACACACTATTATCACACACCATTATTTCAGAAGACAAGACATCACAATGCATATTTTTGCAGACGACGGGACATCACAATGCATATTTTTGCAGATGACGGGACATCACAATGCACACACTATTATCACACACCATTATTTTAGAAGACAAGACATCATAATGCATATTTTTGCAGATGACGGGACATCACAATGCACACACTATTATCACACACCATTATTTCAGAAGACAAGACATCACAATGCATATTTTTGCAGATGACGGGACATCACAATGCACACACTATTATCACACACCATTATTTCAGAAGACAAGACATCACAATGCATATTTTTGCAGACGACGGGACATCACAATGCATATTTTTGCAGATGACGGGACATCACAATGCACACACTATTATCATACACCATTATTTCAGAAGACAAGACATCACAATGCATATTTTTGCAGACGACGGGACATCACAATGCATATTTTTGCAGATGACGGGACATCACAATGCACACACTATTATCACACACCATTATTTCAGAAGACAAGACATCACAATGCATATTTTTGCAGATGACGGGACATCACAATGCACACACTATTATCACACACCATTATTTCAGAAGACAAGACATCACAATGCATATTTTTGCAGATGACGGGACATCACAATGCACACACTATTATCACACACCATTATTTCAGAAGACAAGACATCACAATACATATTTTTGCAGACGACGAGACATCACAATGCATATTTTTGCAGATGACGGGACATCACAATGCACACCATCATTTTAGAATGCATATTTTTTCAGACGATGGGACATCACAATATATTATTTCCTATATAATGGCATACTAGACATGGCCATCACAATGCACCTCTACTCTTGAAAAAAAAATGAGTTCATCTCGTTCATCATCCTACTCAGTTGAAGAAGATAAACATTTGTGTCATGCTTATCTTCATATCTCTCAAAATCCAATCTTAGGAATCAACCAAAAGAAGGATCAATTTTGGGCAAGAGTTGAGATGGAGTATAATCAAGATCCAAATTTTCAAAATTCAGAGCGACCTAGAAGATCGTTACAAAAACGAATGAATACTATCATTGCTGCTATTTCCAAATTGAAGGGTTGTGTTCGACAAATCGAAGAAACGAATCCGAGTGGAGCATCAGAGGAGGATATTGTAAGTTGTTATCATTATTTATTTTGTAGAGTACAATGCATATTTTATAACCAATATCTAATTTAGTTAATAATTCTATTTCTGTATTATTTTTTTTACAGATGAATCGTGCACAAATGTTATTAGTGCAAGATCCTAATTACTCAAAGGGTTTCAAATTTGGACATGTGTGGAGCATTCTTCAAGGTATTGAGAAATTTAACAGTGACAACGCCAAAACTGGATCTACGAGAGTGCAACGACAAACTGCTCAAGCTAATAATTCTCAATCTTATAATTTTGAGAAAGATGTTTATTCATCTCCATCTCCACGTGTCTCTTCGTTTGATCTTAATATTGCTGATTCGGATAGTCCTGATACTTCAACTAAACGACCTATTGGGGTGAAGAAAGCAAAACTGAAGCGAAAGAATGAACAACAACTTACAAAAATAGTTTCACAAAATGACCAACTTGTTGCGGCATTGGATAGAAGTACCGATGTTGCTATATTCAAGGAAGAGAATAAAATTTTATTCAAAGATTTGAATACCATCGCCGATCCGATAATGCGTGAATTTATTCACAGTGAACAAGTCAGAATTATTCAAAAGAGGAAAATGCACCAAAATTCTCAATCAATTTCACATCAAGGAGAAGGATCTAAATTCAATTCGTCTCAAGAAGAAGGACAAGAATTTGAAGATCCTTTGAATGGCTCCGGTCGATTCCAATATTATTTCAGTAGTTTTGGAGGAAGTGATTTACCAGAATATTAAACATTCAATGACTCTGGTCCATTTCTGAAGATCCTTTTAGGAAGTTATTATTAGGAAGTTATTTTAAATGCATGTTTACTTTAATGTTTGTTGCATCTTTAAATTATATGTTGAGCTATATGTTATGTATTTTCTATGTATGCACTTTGAAATATTAAATATTTAATTGTGTGTTTGTTATAAAATTATCAGTATTATAAATTTTAAAATATTTATAATCTTAGTAATATAACAAATATTTTAAATATTACTTATTTAAGTTAATAACTAATATAAATTTATAATATATAAAATTTACAAAATAAATTCAATTAAATTAAATAATAATAATTTATAATATTTAAGAATATTTTAAATATAAATTTAATATTATAATACATTTAATTAAATCATGCAACACTTATATAAAATATTTTAAATATAAAATTAATATTATAATATATTTAATTAAATACAAATATAATATTATAATATATTTAATAATAAAATAACCAATTGCACCAAATTGGTGCCCATTTTAGTGTATCCATTGGAGTTAAATGGTGCCACTTCAACACCATTTTGGTGTTTTAGTGTATCCATTGGAGATGGTCTTAACCACCTCCTTGGCACAAGCTACTCACTCCCTCATGACATGTGGCCCTTCCTTTCCTCTGACACAGACATGAGGCTCTATCGCCTCCTTATGACTTACGACAGAGGGTTGTTTCCTTGCGAGACACTCCCTTTTCTTCTTCCACTTGCTCTCTACAAGTGAGTTTGGTTACTCTAGACTCACTTTTTTGTATCCGTGCTCATAACATATTGTGTCGACAGAAGTACAATGAGATAAAATGTTGAATCCAAGTATCACAGTTGATGAAAATAAAATATCACACTGTGACTCATGTGTGCACATGAATCTCAAGCGCACAGGTACAGCCCGTTAGCATCCTTCAAGCCTGCAGTGCTATTGTTGATGTACAATATGACAAGTGGCTACCCAACTAGTGTCAATCCCAAGAACATTACCTTGTGGATGAAGTTGTATTCATATGCCTTCATTTTCTTCCGAAAGTTAGATATGAGACTAAGGTATCACAAGAGGTCTCTTCCAGACAATATGAAAAAGTCATGAAGCAGCGAACTAACCGAGCGCCGCGAGCTTAGGTTTCTTCGACGAGGAGGGCGAGGCAGAGGAGCCCTCTTTGGCGCGAACGAAGGCGGAAGGAGAAGTCGGGGATGAGGAAGGAACGATCATAGTCTTGGATTGGGCGGCTGAGCGGGAAGGGGGCGGGGGTCCGTACTTCCTCGGCCTGCCGCGCTTCCTCCGGACGGGCTCCGCGGGAGGAGACGCGTAGGCGGCGGAGGCTCCAGAGGAGAACATTGCGTTGTGTGCAGAAGAGGAGGAGGCGACTCCGCCGCCTCCACGGTGGTGGGGATGGTGCGCCGAGTAGGCCGAGAGGAGGCCGCTATGATCGACCCCATCCATGCTCGGTGGAGAGCAGAGCAGGGCAGGCGGGAGGGAGATGTGGGATTTGGGATGGGGAATTTTTCTAATTTTTTTTCCAATTTTTAAATTATCTCTCTTCCCAGATAATGATTATTATTATTATTATTATTATTATTATTATATTGGGCCTAAATTGATTGGCTACGCCATCTTAGAAAATGGATCGGATGAATTGGGCCAGGCCCATCTTATTCCCTTTTTAGGTCGCCTCGAAAGAGAGGGAGCAGGGCTGACTGTCGAGCTCGCCCCTCCGACTCCCAGTCCCAGGGCAACAACGAAAATGGCGGCTTTGAAGCTGTTCTCCCTTAGGAACGCACTCCGATCTACCGTTGCGCCTCAGATCCGCCCTCTTATTCGGATGAACTCGCTGAGACGCTTGTCGACGGAGAGCGAAACGGCTCCGGATGCTTCGGTCGATTCATTTCTTCGAACTCCGGAAGAAGGTGAGTTCATTCATTTAGTTTCTGCCTTTTCGTTGTGGATGCTTGCTGATCGTTGTTTACGCGGGCTAAATTGCACTGGTGTCCTTGTCGAGTATGAACTCGGCCTTTAGCAGTTGTTGTCCTTGTCGAGTATGAACTCGGCCTTTAGCAGTTGTTATCCTACATTTTTGCCTTTATTTGTCTGGTAAACCGTAACATTGCATCCAATGATAGTGGAGTTTTGTGGTCGGACATTCGATTTTTTTTTCTCTCTCTCTCTCTCGATCATGTCTAACTCTCACATTAATTTCTTCAATTTTCTTTCAAATGTATTTGCATAACAGAACATGGCACTGGAAATTTGGTGTTCATAACCTTTCTGTGTGCAGGTTTGATCTATGCAAAATTGACGGGTATTGGGTGGAATACGCTGAAGACTGATGTTATTAATTTACTTGATGGATGTAATTTGTCAACTGATGATATAAAGGTCGAATATACGAAGGCATACAGTCCAGTTGGCATGTAGGTCTTTCTTCCTCTTCTAAATTTGCGATTATTTGTATTATTTTTTTTATTGATTACTATGACTTTGTCAACTGAGGGAGGAAGATGGCAAAGAAAGCAAGAGTGTTGAGGAAGGGAGAACTAAGGAAGGAGAAGTGAGGGATTTTCTTTGGTTTATCTAAAAGAAGATAAAATGAGAAAAAAATGACAATAATAACCGTTAGATATTTTGTCATTACCAAGATATGCATGATTAGACTGGTCTTGAAGTTTTTATCTAAAAGGGATTTAATCTCTCGCTTTTGTTGCTTTGATTGAAATTTTTATGCTATCTACAAGGATATGGATGGTATTTAACTATTTATAAAACATCATGTATATTATTATGGAGAACAAAATAACACTCAATTATCACTATCAGCTATCAGCCACATTTGATATCTCAGCAGTTGAATCATGATTTCATTCTATTGATTTTTGTCTACATTACTAGATTGATTTGCTTATGTTCCATTCCACTTTAGTTTGCCACTTTGTGTTCTTAACATTGGCATCAGGAATGACATATTTTTATTTACAATCTAGAAGTTTATTCTTAATTTGTATGTAATATCAATTGTCTAATTCTTAAATTACTGTCTATAAGAATAGGTTGTTGCAATTATCTTCTCAATCTGCATTTGACTTGGCGATAAGTCAAAATTCTAGGAAAGGTCGCCTATTCAAGATAGAGAAGGTAATAGAATGGAACCTAATCTGTCCTCTGGTAACTGGTATATTTTTTAAAATTCATATAGTTAAATGATCAAATGTACTATTTACATGCAGGTTGATCGTTCCTATTGGGACCTAACAATTTCATATGATGGCAAAGCGGTGAGTTGACTTTCATATTTCTTTATTAAAAACTTCAAATCTCAGTTAAAGACATTTAAAAGCATTCTCCTGTCGATTCTTAATTGTGAAAAGTCATGAGTTTATTATGCCATTCTCATTCTTTTTAAAAAATTTCAAACTTCAGTTATTTGACACTTAAAAGAATGATCCTATGATTCTTAATTATAAAAAATGGAAGTGTCTGGTTAAATTCTACTGGGTTCTGGGAATGATTCTCATACGCCAGTGATTTAAACTTGATCCCATAGTTTTAAGACAATGGACATACTCTACTATTATTTTTTTTAGATTGACATTTAATAAGAGAAGTTTGCCATATAACGAGACAAATTCTAAATTCTTAATCTTTGTTTCAAGTTTATATTTTAGTTTCAGTTTCATTCTAACTGCTCCACTTAGGATTCACAAAAAAAGAGTATACTCTGCGGTTTCCTAAAACATTGTCAAATCTGAATTTTCACAACTACAAAGTATTTGGGTCACGGTTATCCTCTGTATAACACTGGGCAGGTTATGCTGCAAGGACTCCCTATGAATTCCACTCCAGAGGATATTGAGCGCTTTCTGTCTGGCTGCAACTTCGATCCCTCTAGATTCCAGATTTCTATCAGGTGTTATGCTTACACTTTAGCTTTATCTATCTAGTTTTATCTTAATTATGTGCTTTTGTTATTCAACTAAATATACCTTTCCCTCATTGCAGGCCAGGTTTCCCAGATCCTGTAAAGTTTGCAATTGTCCACTTCACGTCGAGGATTGACGCAGCAAATGCCTTTTTCTGGAAGAACAGGAGTTTCTGCCAAAATAATCCAGTCTCAGTGCGGGTTCTCCAATAGAAGATTTATGGCACTTGAGCTTACCTAATATCAATCTATTTTAGTGACATTTTTTTGCCCTTTTCAATGTGTATCCCAGTGATCATGCTGGGACTAGTAGAAAGAGGCTGCAGCTTTGGTTGTGATGCTGCAATGTTCTATGTTCCTAGCTCTCAATAATAATTTGGTGAAATGCTGGGACAAGTAGAAAGAACAATTAACAATTAACACAAGACTCCACGACTGTTCTTCGTCCATGTGGCGGATACCTATAAGTCATGACGAAGAACAATTAACACTGGCTGAGTTTAAGAACTAATTATAAATTATAAATTCAACAATGAGAGCAGCAATCTTCTCGATACCTCGCACGAAAAGTGTCAGTGCGGCGATCGTAGCTAACTTGGGCATCATAGCACGACAGCAGAAATCCCACATGCCCATGCTGCACGAGGAAATTCTAAAAACTTAGCAATCAAACTGAGCACTCAAATGCTCCTTATCATTAATATAGTGCCTTTTTTTTTAATAAAAAAGACTTCCCACTCCATCAGCTCACTTGTAAAATGATATAGTTATCCACGTTATTTCTGTCACATACGTTGAATACAATATTAGATGAATCTGATCTGTTCAATAATATTCGTGTCTAACAACTAGGATATATATATATATATATATATATATATATATATATATCTACTATAATATATATTAACCTCATCAAAAATATTCACATTGTAAGTATAATGAGAATTCAATTGATCTTGTTGGAAAGCGAGGAGGATGACTAGGTTGAGATGTTGACCGAAGATGAACTGCTGACCCTCCGATCGGACGCTCGGTTGTGGATGACGAGCTCAAGCTAGGTGCGAGGAAAAAGACTGTTAGAGGTCAGCCGAAGGGGTCCCCGGTGCAGGTTACGCCGATGATCACGTCAGATTCCGACGGAAAAGGAAGATGAGAGCCTAAATAGTATTGTTTCGCATACCTATGCATGAAGCCATGGAGACCTTTATATAGTAAGTTTGAGCAGACCAACCCTGCCCGAGCGATCACATCGCGTTAATGACCTGATCTTATGATAGGATTTGGTCACAAAAATCAGGGCGAGCCGTCGTAATTTCGATCGCCTGTCACCTCCCAGTGTCTATTTGACTTATCCATAATAATAGTATCCTCTTTGGGCCGTGTGAGCCATACATCTGTCCCCTTGCAGTACTTGACTGATTCTGTGAATCCCTTCATACACCTTTATGTCCTCTCACAATTAAATGTATCTTCCATTCGAGATTCTTGGTGTTCACGGCCCTTCCTGGCCTCTTGTCGACTCCACCGATCGGACGGTGGGTAAAGCGGGCTCTTAAAGGGGTGTAAGGGACCCGCTAGAGGTTGTTACATCACGTGATTTTCGACTGGACAGGCCTACCCGACCGGCCTCTTGTCGACTCCACCGATCGAATGGGCCTACCCGACTGGACGGGCCTACTCGACCGATGGCCGCCCCAATGACTCAGGCTAGTCGTTTGGCAGGCCTGGGGTCGGTCCTTGCGTGGTTACAAACTGCAGGCAAAAACTCGATCGGGCTTCCCCTTGTGGGCCGACCGATTGGCCGTATGTCGCTTAGTCTAGCCGACCCCTCGACTGATTTAGCCGGGTGTGTCGCTTGGCCGACCCACAGGTAGAGTTTCACAGTGTCAGCCCATCCGTTCGTTTGACTTCTCGAATCCTTGTCAGCCACGAAGAAAGGACCGATCAACCAAGAGTCAACCATCCGACCGGATCATCAATCATATCCATTTATACATTCTGGTGTTAACAATTATGAAATCATAATTGTTACCACACATATTAGGTTGGTTCATTTAACATTTATGTTAAATCGTAATTGTTATAATAAGAATTTATCATATTCATACACTTAGGGAGTATTTTGAAGAACTTTTACTTCTTGAAAAGTGATTCTTATAGAGATTATCTTGAAATCAGTGAGAAATTAAAACATGAAGTGTTTAGAAATAGAAGTCAAAAGCTGATACAAGATAAAGTTTGAGTGTTTGGTAAATAATTACTTTCAAGCTTAATTTTTAGTTAAATCACAACAATATCCTTAAACTAAATAAATTAATTTTGTTCAATTATCTAAATATAATTTTGATACACCATCCATAATGTTTTATATTTTTATTATTATATTTTGAATATATCAAAATTATTATTTTTTAATAATATATATGTTTAAAAATGATATAAAATTAATAAACATAAAAATTGACAAAATTTATATAAATTTATAAAAATATGTATAAAAAATCTAAAATATAAATTATATAAAAAATATAAAATTTTATTTAAAAATGTGGTGATAATTATGTAAAATGATAAATTTATTAAGGGTATAAATATCAACTTTTAATTTTGGACTATAAGCAAAAAAATAGAAGAAAAAAAAGTATCAAATTCTTGCTTCCAGATTTTGAATAAAAAATTCAAAAATTAAAGCAGAATTTGATATTAACAAATATTTAAAAATGTTTCTGTGTAGCTAGAATCTAAAAAGTAGCAAGTAGAAGATCTCACAAATACTGCCTTAGTCAATAAGACTAGATGATAAGAGATAATAATTTGAGAACGGTATAACGAAAAGCAGTTGGTAAATAATAGATGAGTTGATGATTGTCACCTCGCGGTTGTAGACCTGAGCAGGGAACCAGAATTGGTCGTTCTCGAGGGCGCGAAACAGGGCCATGATGGAGCCGTCAGGTGGAGACTCGCTGGGCTTCTTGGTCCCAAGCCAGTCGATCCACAAGATGCAGGCGAGCATTCCGATCCACCGGCTGCTCTTGTCGCCGGCGACAACCGCACGAGGAGGAGAATCCTCGATGGAAGCTACATGGAACCTCCACTCTCTCTGCGCGGTCGGGCCAAATAGCCTCCTCCATTTCTGTCGCACGTGCCTCTCCCAGAGGTGATCGCTCGTGCAAATCTCCCTCAGGGAGCCGTTGACTGTCCTCGCCCTACACAGCGCCGCCGTCGGCAACTTCTCGAGAATGCAATCCAGGGCCAGATCCGCCAACTGCAGTATTGGCACCTCGTTTGGCTCCTCTGTCGTCAAATATTGGTATATGTTATGGGCATTGTTATGTGTGCGTGTTGTGTGTGTGTGTACATTTTCATGATTTGCTCAACTTGCATAGGCCACCATTTATACTTGAGCAAGCGAGTAAATAAGAGTGGTAAATAAATCAAATATTCGTGAATGATTTATTTGGTAAAAAATTATTTATGTTCGAAATCGATTAAATAAACAAATTTAAATAATTTGTTAAATTAAATTTTCGTGAATGATATTTATTAATATATATTTATTAACATATAAAATAAATAAAAATAAAATTTTAAAATGAATAAATAAATTTATATTATCGAGCTCAATAAACATCCACTTTATTCCATTATAGCTATATGTCTTCTATCTTCTATTTTTTTATTCTTAATTATTTTTTATTTATTATCGACCAAGTCTTTTTGACCTTCCTCTCTCTTGTTTAATGTGTGTATTTATCATAGTTTTACATCACCTAACAAGAAATTTATTGGTCGTCTAAGTACATGTCCGTACCATCTCAAACGTGTCTCTTGAAGTTTTTCCTCAATAGATACAACTCCGACTTTTTCTCTAATACTCTCGTTCCTTATTCTGTCCATCCTCGTATGTCCACACATCCATCTTAACATTCTCATCTCTACAACTTTCATCGTTTACTCATGTGTTTGAGTCATAGCTCAACATTCAGCACTATATAACATAGTAAGTTTAACTGTCATTTTATAGAACTTCCCTTTGAATTTTAGAGGTACTTTACGATCACATAAAACATCCGACACTAACCTCTATTTCAACCATCCCGTTTGTATTCTATATAAGACATCTCTCTCAATACATCCAATAACTAACCAAACAAATTTAAAATATAAAATATTTTATATAATCAAATATGCTTGAATTGAGAGATCGATGATATCTAAACAAATCAAACTCAAGCTCATCAAAAATAACCAAACCAAGTTTGAATAATCATTTCAACGACTTAATTTATTTTAACTCAACTCAATTTTCTTATCAAACAAACTTAAACACCATCAAATTTGACTTGGCTAGACTCATTTACCACCCTAATTTACATGGATGAATATTCATGAAGCACCTGATAAATTAAATCTATAACGTCCATAGAAGTCATAATTCCAACTAATTACCTCTAATTCAACACTATAATATATGCTGGACGAGGTGCTCTGCAATAGAATAAACAACTCAAATTTTAAACAAAATAATCTAAGCGTGCACAAGTGACCAACTGTGGTGTGGGCAAACGGAAGAGCTAATTTCTTGCAACAGATCTTCTAATGCTTCACAAGAGCTTTGATCAATCTATTGTTTGACTTTCAGCAAACATGTCATACTCATATGGCATGAATCCCTCTCTTTGAAATTTACTTGTAACTCTAACATGCTTTCCTAACTTGATAACTTCATCCATGAAATGATATTATTTCCTGTATCATTTCAATCGATACAGGATGCTGGTGGTTCATCACAATCGATAAATACCAAGTCCTGAGGGGTTGCTATGGATCTTCACTGGATGTAGATATCTGTGCGGCAACAGGATCCGAGTTTGCCTTGACCAAATTGTGTTTCCTCTCGGCCTGCAGCGACCGGCATAAAGATTCAAGCTTTTCTTTTTGGTTTTTCACTTTTTCCAGCTGTTTCTTCGTTAATTCACGCTTTTGAAACATAAGAAAATAAAACAATTAGCACATTATCGACAAACATAGGTAGGTAGTGAAAAGAGAACAATGGCGAGTCGCGAAAAACATGCACGCGAAGATATGGACATGCATCTAGTAACAGAGTAAATTATGTTCTCATGAATTAAAACCAACAATGTTTGTCCAGATTATTTGGGATAAGCTAGATGAATCCTATTTCTCCATCAAGCTTTTTTTAAAAAGTAATATCGCTACTAACACTTAAAATAATTAAATACTTGAGACAACTAAAAACACTCTTGATAAAGAAAAAACACTTGATATGTTATCAGACACATCTTCCACGTTATCAAAATAATTATTTAGTATGCACTTGATAAAAATTTAGCAAAAAAAAAACACTTGAAACTAAAAATCACACACGTCTCCCACGTTATCACATTGGCCAACTGAAGTGCATGGATAAAATTTGAGCCAAAAGTAAGTTAAATTGACCTTACCTCCTCAATGAGCTTCACGATTGCTATATCTGACTTCTCACATTTGCCCTTCAAGAAGTCATTTTCTTTCTTAAGTTCCTTTATTAATTTTGTCATCTGATCAAAGTTCAAGACAATCAGCAAGTTCACTTAGTTTTCTTTGATTCGGAGAGGGTTACATGCAATACCAACTGGTAGTTAATCTGACCTTTTCCATCTCCAGCTTAAATGCTTCAAACACCTCATTACTTTTTGACAAAGCATCCTGCATAAAATTTCAACAATATTAAACTATCTTGATTGAACAAAGTTTAACAAAATGAATAAACAGTTGATAATCATGAAAACAACTGAACACTTGAGTGGACAAAATACAAAAACAGATAGACAATGGCATAGTTGGCAATGCCGGGATGGGTTAATCCAAAAATCTGATATTAATTGAACCAAATCGACAGAATCAGAATCCACAAAAATTGCAATTGTAAAAACAGAAGCATACACCAAATATATATCACAAGAGTCAATTGTATCCACTAGAATTGACTTGAGACAGGATGCGACTTAAAATAGGATTATTTGTCAAAGTAGAATTAAGAAATGAAAGCCTAGTTCTCTGCAAGCTACAGATGAAGATGGTGGAACTGGCCAAGTGCTCTCCTCAAAAAACTTTTATATTGAATTTCAGCGGAGAGGAAGAGTAGAGTGGATTTCTTCCTAGTCCAAGAGTCTAACGTCTATGAAGGTGATTATTAATAAGGTTTGCAGTAATAGCTATTAACAACTTGAGGTTGTTGATTGGGATACATGTTGACATCATGCTCCTTGACTTTAATAGAAAGAGATTGTAATATGATACAAATCCTCATGTCACACCCAGCTTCAGTTGGTCACCCTAACAAAATGTGTTGGTACGTTTTAACTGCATTGCTATTTGCTAGATTTACCAAACTTCAAGCCTTCTATCTTGTGATCTTGCGTGTTTCGCTGCCGAGCAATTGCACCTCTTACTGCTATGATAATCGGTCATGTGTTTGGCCAATGCAACAGCACTGAGCAAATAGTGTGTTCTGCCAAGTCGCCATTTAATGGGATTCGTCAGTTTTTTTTTTGCAAGGTGGAATAATTCATTGGAATATTGACTGGCACAACATGGCACTTCAATCCCAGTTGCCAAGTCAATCTAGCTTTAACCTTATAATAATTGGAAAATTTATCCGTATAGCATCCAAAAATTGCCACAGAAAGTGCAACATAAACAGATACAAAAACCTGGAACTGCTGAAACCTCTCTTCATCAGCTGCTAGTTGTAATCTTAAATTTTTCTCTGTTGTCAAAAGCTGTGAAACCTGTTCAGCATATAATTGGATCTGTGTTTGTTCCTTAACTGACTTCTCTTCCTGTTGCTGAAGTTTGAGATCAGCGAGCTGAAGTTCTAATGCTTTCTGCTGTAACTGTATACACATAGTTCAGTAGATGAAGTAAGAGCAGTGAGCCTAAAAGTCAAAAACAGCTCTATACAAACAAAGACGCTAAGATTCTACCTTCTAGACCTTACCTTTTGGCCAAAGTGTTGCTCAGACAGAGCATACTGATCAGCAAGGAGCTTTAACTTATTTCTCAGCCTAAAGAAGGAAAGAAATTCATCATTCAGGAAAACTACCACTACAAAACAAATGAAAGGGTCATCATTTGGCATGAAGGAAATACAATGGAAAATAAGTTGAAATGAATATCGAAACTGGATTTAACAAAAACATAAGCATTTTTAACATACAAAAGTTGATAATGTAATTTTCATCACATAAGCATGGCGACAAGGCCATCCTTAACCAATATGTTGTCTATGTAGTCAATTATTTGATTAACTAATACATGTGAGAGAAAAATAATAATTATTTGGTCACTATGCTACTTTGAAATCCGAGCCAAAGAATCAATTAGATATGTTTCAAAATATGAAAAATAAGAATTCAGTTCAAATAAAATCAAGACAGAGAAAGAGGACATTGGCCTGCAACAAATGGAGGATTTATTCGATCACATGGTTTGGGCTACTAAATGTGGGACCCTTAAACCAATCTATCCAATTATATTGAAAGGCCCACTGAATTGGGATTTCCTTATGGGATTAGATCATTTTAGGGAGAATTCTTTGTGTATGAAGAGATGTCAAATATTATTTCTTAGATGAATACTCCTACATCCATTTATACATGTTGGTTCATCAAGAATAGACAAGAAAAGTATTGTGAATTGTTGATTCATCGGTAGAGATGGCCTAGAAGCCAGAGTTTATTATCTGAGATTTTCTGTTCAAATATTCTATCCAAGAGTTATTAGTATGTACTAAATCTTTGTTTATTTGATGAAACATTATTGATGACAAAGAGTTTTGAGATAGTGAAGACTTTTTCAGGATGAAATGAAACATTTGGTTCATATAAAACAAGGAGAAAAATTTTCATTTCTTAGCTGTAAAGATATGTGGCCATGAGAAAAGGATAAAGTGGACCGAGTTTGACTTTATTCTCTATTTTGGATCTTCGTTTTATGGAATAATATGCTACTGCTAAAGTACAGAAGAATTGTAATTAGATTAAAATACTTTTTATTCCATATTTTGAATCTTAGTTATACATCAAACAATATGCTACTACAAAAACACAAAGAGTGGTAATCTTAGATCTAAACACTATGCATGGATGATATGAATTTCCTAAACAAATACTTGAATAGAGAACAACCAGAGTCTACTACACTAAATCAAACAATTCCCATTAAATAATGAAAATTCACCAAGAAATAAAAAATAAGCACACCCCATAAAATGTTTTTTCCTTATCTGCTGCTATAAAACTACACAACCGAGCTTTCCAATTTGCCCTTAAATGCATCATTTTGAAGAAAAATAAACATTAAGCTACAATCAGACATTGTAAGTAGTAGTGAGTTATGCATCTAAAAAGGAACCCCACTATCAATTTTAATCATTACAAGATATCCTTGTTTAAATATATCTACAGAAGAATCTTCAACAATCTTACATCTCATTTTCATTGAGCTGTGAAAGGCAATCATCCTTTTGCACCTCAAGCTTGTTGCTGATATCCTAATATAAGAGTGTTAATTAATCAATCAATTTCTTGCATGAAGATAAAAGTACAAAAAACTTTAGCATCTAAAAAGTGCACAGTTGTAGAAATGATCATTAGACTATAGCGACATACTGCTAAAGGAAGCATGTCTCACAATCGATCACCCAATTCTGAAGCAGCACATTCAGTAGTTATTATACAGTCCAAGTTTCAGTGTCATACTTCAAAAAAAAAAAAATGGCAATGCAAAAGCAAAAGAAAAGACAAAAGCAGCAACAGGGAACACTGTTCATAGGATCAAAAAGTATTGTGCCTGAGATGGTCGGTTGGATTAATGTAAGAAATCCTAAAATACACAAGGCTCAAAAGAAAAAAAAAATGCTACTAGCTATGGCATTTTGCATCAGATTATTACTGTTGCATTAGAATTTATATTAAGTTCCTTCCACTTGGAACTGTTGTTTATGTTCAGCAGTAAGCAATTTTTTTCATAAGTATATTATTCCTTTAGATTTCTAGTTCCAACAAAAATTAGTTGGACTGTAGTAAGCTGTTTGAATAGCAGGTGCCCTCAGGAATCAACTCTAAAACTAAGATAAATGACATGAGATTTAGAAAACCAAAAACCTTTGAAGATAAATTATCGCAGCCATTAAATAGCATTTATACCTTAATTGCATCACTGAACTTAGTAGATAAATCTTGTCTCATGTTCTGTCCTTCAGTGGATACTCTTTGACATTCATCCTAACAAAGAAAATCATCAGGGAAAAAGCCCAGTTACACAAATAAAACAATACTTAAATATCTTATTCTAGATATGAAATGCACCATCAGCATTTTATTCTGACGTTGCAACTCCCTGCAAAGTGACTCAAGCCTCTCACGAACAGAGATCGCTGCAGGAAAAAAGTGATTTAAACAGGACATTACAATATACTCCATGAAAGAGCAAAGAACAATACTTAAGTCAATATTTCCACACTTGAGCAATACAGAATAAGGACTTCCCTCTAGAAGATGATTAGTAACAGGTAGGGCCACAAAAGAGCCAGATTGAACCATGCTTGAGTGTGGGCAAGCTAGTTTCATTGTCTTGTCAAGCTTATAAAACATATTTAAGCTAATTTATCAACAAAAAAAAATTCCCTACTCTAGAATAAGGACTTCCCACAAGGAGATGATTAGTAACAAGTAGGGCCATAATGAACCTAGCCAAATCATGCTTGACTATTGGCAAGCTTGTTTGATTATGTTATTGAGCTTATAAAATATGTTTAAGCCAATTTATTAAAAAGGTAATTGTCAAGCTCGAGTCAAGATCGAGCCACAAATTTTTACCATGCTAAACAACAAGATTTTCATTACAATTTAGTTAAAACATCAATCAAATAAATGAAACTTATATTATCTTCTCATTTTTACCATATCAGGATAAGTTAGAACTAGAAAATGTATAAGATGTCAATAATAATATAGATGAATATTATCATAAATAAATACATGTCTTATATATTTGTATATCTGAATAAAAATCCAAAAGAGCTGATATTTATTTTGTTTGACTTATTTTTATGTTTTTCTTGAAAATTTCATGGTTTTCATATCATATCTCACTTAAAAAGGGGAAAAGCACAAATGTTTCAATCTATAAGGAGACAGTGTAAGTTTAGGAGAAATAAAATGGTTATTTCTTATTTGTCTGATCACAATGTTTAGTTTCTTGTATCCGTGAATGCTAGTATATTTTCTTATTTATTAGAAATGAAATGCTTATTGCTTACGTGTTTATTCACCCTGTTTAATTTCTTATATTTATGATCAAGCTTGTATATTTTACTTGTTTATTGCTTATTTGTTTGATCACCAGGCATACTTTATTATTCTGGTCACCATGCTTGTGTAACCTATTTATTTATTGATTGTTTGAATCGATATTTGCGATTGTTAGTAGATACACTTATGTGAATTAGAATTTTGATCATCAAACTCAGTTAAAAGAGTTTAGATGACAATAATTGAATGACAGCTTCATGCATTTGGATTTCACAAATAAAAAATTAAATACATTATAGGATCCATGTATATGATCCATTGTGTCTATTTTAGAAGATTTTTTTGATAGGATACTATGCTGCTACTGGGACTAGAACCAAGATGGTAATTCACTGATTTGGTTATCAAACAAACTGATGTAAATAAGATACAAACAAAGACAGTCATGAGAATGGAAGTGGAGCTTTCATAAAAATTTCAAGGTTTTCGATTTATGGACAGCCATACTAAAGTTATATAAATTTGTCCATTAGCTCACCTGCATCTCTTTCTGCTACAACTTTTTGATACTTCAAAGTAAAACCTAGCAGCTCTTTATCTGACTTTGTGTTACGCTTTACAGTTTTACGTTTTGTTTCACTGCTTTCCTGAAATACCACCCACCACAAGACAGTAATTAGACCATAGGTAGTGCTAAGAATCGAAATGCTTCATAAGTTCAAAGAAAATTACCAAAAAAACAAAGCATCATTCTTATATCCAAATTATGTAAAAGACATGTTCCAACTTATACAATCATTTAAACAATTGTAGAATGTTGTGTGAAAGCAAGAAATATCTGAAGATTCTGGCCTCCATCGGACATTTAGCCATCTAATCCATATAGTGGTACCAAACAAATACTAATAATCAACAAAATTTGCTGGATAAATAGTTAGAAATAACAACAATATATTCATTTAAGATTATTGATACAAGTGAGTGTATATTTGCAAGCGTGGGAAAAAGTGTAAAAAGTAGCTAGAGAACTAAGTTTGACGATCAGGCGCTCAGAAAGTTGTGCAAAAAACAAACATAAATGGTTCATTAGACAAACTAATTTGGATATAAGAGTACATATCATAAAAGAAATATACAGGAATTCTAAAAACCCACAGTCATTTACTCAAAAAAAAATATTTCTAAAGGATTTCAACAGATAAATATAACTTGGAAAAGAAACCAACTAGTTAAGCAGTATATAGTAGGATTGAAAATATGATAATTGTGAACCTGAAATGAGCCTTTGTATGTCCTAAAGTAGGGAAATAACCAAAGAGTAAATGAAAGTTGAATCTTCTTATTTAAAAAAGAAAAGAAAAGTTTAGGGTGGTCCGTTTGAAAACTGAATTTTTTTTTCTAATTTCCAGTTTTCATTTTTTGGAAAACAAAGTGATTTCAAAAAACATGTTTGACATGATGATGGCAACAAGCAATTTGTAATCCATTTAAAGATAAATCATATCCATATTAATGCAACATACATCAAAATCAATTTTATAAAGAAGCAATCGTCATCCACTCAAAGATAAACCATATCAATGTAGCAACTGTCAGTCAAAAACAAACGTCTACTCCTATTTAAAGAAACAATTGAAAGGTGAAATATAAAAGGTAGAGAATGCAATTAATCTCATTGCAACAGAACTAGCAAATAAAAAAATATTTTAACAAAAAAGGAATTCAACTATTAGGCAATAAGCCAATAACAGTGAAAGACTCACAAAATCAAAGACTGAAAGTAGAAAGGAAAAGGCAGATACACTGCCTGTACAATGCAAATTATCTATGAGATAAATATATTGAGCTCTGAATGTATGCCTATAATATTGTTGATGTAATTTTCCGAGTTATTCTAAAATCTACAAATATAATAAATTTTAAGCAATAAGCATATCCTGGTATACATATAACCTTTAGACTTGTTGGATGCAATTCCATCTTGTCCTTTGTTTCTGCAAAATCCAAGTGAAAAGTAAAGTTAATGTTATCTTCTTTGAATAGCTAGTGCAACTTCCATTGAGAAAAATTAAGACAACAAATGGTAGGCAATATAAATGATAAGAAAACTAAAAAAAATGCTAGAAAATATTATTAATGCAAATCTTGATATGCAGTGTGAAAAATTTCTCCTAAACACATCGCAAATTCTCAAAGCACTTGTTCTTTGCATAGGTAGAAAAGATCATAATGGAAGAAGGTTCAAACAAGACTTTCTTTAATGCAAATAGACTACTTTAAAATAAATTGGTTCAATCAAGTAAATTGGTGTAAAATCTAAAGTATAAATATATTATATTTCGACTCAATTTTTTTTATTTTAAAACTTGTTATACATCTAGTTTTCTTTGTTTGAGCCTTATGGGACTAAAATCTGTCTAAGCCCATTATTTACTTCATTCAAGCAATGACACAAATTCCATCTGCATGTTCTCTACTCTCTCGTAAGACGGTTGAATAAGACAGGTACTGAGCTCATGTTGCATCAAATGGTATTAGAGTCAACCTTGTCCTCATTGTTGCCATCTCCACTGCCAACTATACTTCTACTGTATCAATGTTAACGTTCACCCAAATCCACTTAAGATCACCTATGTGCAATAAGCCTTAAAAAAAATTAAAAATATATATATAATTCATGAATTAAAATCTCGATCTGTGTTGGTCACTGAAGTAAGCATATTGTAGCTGGTGGACATGATTCCATTCTCGCAGTTGTTGATCTATCCTCCAAAACGGCCCACTTTATTCTCTTCACTAAACCCACCAATCCCTTAGTGCCTCATACATTGCCAAGCTATTCTCCCAAAATAGCTAAATTACATCGGGTCTACCTTACACTATGGTTTCAAACAGAATTAAGTTTTGTTAATTTTTATTAGGAAAAAGTGTGGAAAAAATTTAACACAAGACTAAGTTCACCCTAAATTCTCAAACTAAAGACAAAGATTTCTTTCGGTAAGCTTCCTAAATTCTCAATTGGACAATTTATAATTTGCCTATGAACATTCTATCAACTAGAACATTTAAAATAAAATGTTCATAGTTGTGCTTGGCTATGCTCCTTACACTTCCATTGACTTGAATACCCTTCCACCTAACTACAGTATATATGAGTAAGTTCCTTTGGCGACATATTCATGAATTGCAAAAGAAAGGCAGAGAAAATTTTCCTCAATAATGATGATCACATCATTATTCTTAAGGATCAAAAAAAAAAAGCAATCTGACATTGATGCCCCCGGGGCAATGGTGCAGCGGTTAGGACCTTCAAGTAGTTAACCAGGCATCTATGGGTCGAATTCTAGTTGTGACACATTGCAGAGATTTTCCTCTTGTGGGATGACAACTCTAAGAATGTTGGCCACTTGAATGGGTCTCCGCGAGCGCTTCCCGATTTACCCTAGTGGCCAGTAGGAAACTTCCGTGGAGCCGGGCCGGTCACCTTTAGAATCAGTCGGTTCGAAGAGCTAGATACTTGGATTTAAAAAAAGAAAAAGAAAAAAAAGGAATCTCATATTGATGATGAGTCCTGTTATGCATTTACTCAAAGAGATTCCTGGAAGTCCGTTCAAAAAACTTCAGTTTGATTTGCCTACTTATATAAATATTAGTTTCATTCTCAACATGAAATATTTAACTACTTACCACGATTTTTTTAGCATACTTAAAAAGACAATCCGGTGCTTGAAGCTCCCACCAATACAGGATCTCAGGGAAGGATCTATTGTATGTAGTTTTACCCTGCATTATTTCCACGACTTAAATCCATGACCACCATGTCATATGGCAGCAATTTACGCTGCACCAAGGCTCCCCTTCATTGTTTAGCATACTTGAAAACTAAAATTTCAATTAGAAATGACCAGCCCAAAGCTCTAACTCTCCCAACCACAATGACAGTAGAGACCCTTTTTAGTGAGCATCTAATGTTACTGGTCATTGCAACAATTTCTCATTAAATGAGACAAGATCAGATCTTGAAATAAAATCAAGGAGCTCTCAAGCCAATCTCTAGAGTCAAGTAGTTTTCAATCGAGGAAGAAAGTTGGAGACTAACCTAAGCTTTATAAACAAATTAAGAACTTATTCTAGACACGAAAAATGAGCACAAAAAAGACCTAGAATATTCAATGGTTGAATGGAAAACTGAAAATTTGGCATGACAATTTGAACTCTAAAGATTGGAAAGGAACTGTCAATTTTTATGGAGATTTGTGAAAAGTATGGTGTGGGTAAACTAAAGGGTTTAGCAAATTTCTAAGATTCTTCAAATGTTCTCAAGTTCTATGCAGCTGATGTTCCATTTAACGAATTCAAGGTCTAAAATGTATGCTCCATTTATCTTTTCAATATATCCTTACCTTTATAAAAGGATAGTTTAAGGCATTATAAGATGATCAACATGTGGAAGATGTTGAGCAAGGTCTACATATTTTGTCTCTTGACTTGATGATGATCAACATGTAAGATGAAATGCAGTGGAAGATACACAAAAGCTCCCCTTAAATATAAGATGATCATTTTAAATTTGATCTGCATACTCTAACTTCCAAAAGTAAGTTGTTTTGGAGGTCAGTGCATCATGGTTAAATTCTATGGTGTGATAATCATAGGAGCTCGATGCTCGTGATTACAACCATTAATAAAGCTGGTTGTCATAACTAAAACAGAAAATTAAAGTTGAGTAACTGACTTTGGACCAATTCAAGAATGCTTCCCTTCTATGGTCATCTTATTACTTGATTTCAGCTTGCAAACTAATACCAAACAGTGAATTACAGGCTCAAATTAACACAAGCTTGCATTTGCTATGTGTTCCATGTGTTCAAGCTCAAGCCTTTCAAAGATCAACTTTCCACTACATGATTTCTACTGGCAAGATTCACTAAAGCTCATCCTCATTCGTCACATTCCAGTGGAATTTTTGAAGTGGAAAATGTTGCTATCCGTAAATGAACAATGTTCCATCCATCTGACAAATCAGCATCATCTACTCTCAACACGATTTACCTATTATGTTTATGGTATCCTAGGAAGGTAATAATAGTATAAAAGCAACTCAAATAGAATAAATAATACGGTGTAAAAGGGAATTTTTTCCCCCACCTGTTTCCGAACTCTTGCTGTCTCTTTGTCTGTTTCCTTCAGTTGCCGTACCTAACAAAACCTCTTTCTTCGGCATGCTTGAATCGGATGCCTCATTACCGGGTTTTGACTCCGAAATCCCATCTCTCCCCGCCGAATTGGGACAATCTCCGACGCTGTCCCTTTTCGCCGAAAGGCCCGTAGATGCGATCAGTTTCTCCGAACCATTCGCCAGTAGACCCGGAGATACGGCTTCCGCACCTGACCCGGAGGGCGGAAGATACGGGTCGACGAGCTGTTCGTCCGGCGGT
Source organism: Boesenbergia rotunda (assembly GCA_024364735.1). NCBI lineage: Eukaryota > Viridiplantae > Streptophyta > Magnoliopsida > Zingiberales > Zingiberaceae > Boesenbergia > Boesenbergia rotunda. Next base: position 183,545 of record JAGFNQ010002454.1, on the reverse strand, counting down.
TGGAGATCGACAAAGGACTCTTTGTAGTCGGGAGGCGGCGGCGGAGAGAGGTCAGCGGAAATCTCAACGAAGCCGTCGGGCAAGGAATCAGCTTCCGGGAGGCGGTTCGCCGGAGAAGGCTCCATTTGTTGCAGAACACCAAAGAGAAGCGAAGACCGACCGACTGCAGCGAAATAGAGAAGCAGAAGAGGAGGAGGATCGGAGGAAGGTCGACCGGTTGAGGAGGGCTCGGCGTTTAATACCTCACGCTGTATGGACTCTTACAATTATTATAATGATTAAATATTTGAAAAAAAAAAAGTTCAAATTTGCTTATTTTAAAATAAGGAAAATGTATCGGTTACTGCAAAATTACGTCAGATATTAAATTAAGTTTAAACTTTCATAAATATTTAATAATTCTTTAAAATGAAAATTATAAACTTCCTAGCCAAACGAAGATTTGAATGTCGCCCAGAACATATTATATACCTTCATCTTCGAATTATTATTTGTGACGCTAAGCCATTCATCACAGGGATATAATGGATCGAATTTGAGTCGGATTCAAATCAGATTTTATATCTTTTGTGCTTATAGTCATCGGATATCGAATATCAATCCGAATACCTATACCCATTAAAAAATCAGATATCTTATATATTAATAATTTTTCTTTTTAATCCAACTATATCATTCAACGAAAATATTAAACATCTATATTTAACTATATATATATATATATATAATTTTCTAAAAAGATAAACATCTATATAGCATATTTCTAGCATCAACACAAATTATCAGTGAATTTTAAGAAAAAAATTCTTTTATATATATATATATATATATATATATATATATATATATATATATATATATATAATTTAATCAGACATTCGAGTCGGATATCGGGTAGTCTCTCTATACTCTCCTCCATTCAAGTCGGATATCAAATCCTCCGTCGGATTCGGAAGAAATTATCATCCCTAATTGATCAGGATCTATTATGTTTTCGATTTATCCTGATGATCGATAGAAAATTTTTCATAGGACATATCAATCATGCTACAGTAAAAAGTTTAATAGATTAATTAAACATCTACGATTGAAATCCCAATTACAATACTTTTATTTGAGAGTCATAATCCCAACTACAACACACTCCGCAACGACACTTTTCTCCGGAAGCCATAATCCCAACTACAACATTTTTCTCCGAGTCACAATCACAACTACGACACTTTCATCCGGAAGCCATTTATCCTTTTCTCTGAGAGTCATAATCCCAACTACAACACTTCCCTCCGGGAGTCATTTATCCGATGGATGAATTAGGGAGGAAGATCATCCATCTCCTACCTGAATTACCTAGTTGAGCTTTGCATAGCACCCAGGGCTATGGTATAACAGAAGAACGATTAATTGCCTCCTAAACATTCGCGATTCTAACGCTAGCTATAGTAAATTTTATAAGAATTTTTTTTTTTCTAAATAGAGGATACAACTATAAAATATTTGATTTCTGGATCGCCAGCCACGAGCCTTTTCGATTTACCTTATCAACAGATTGTCCAGATTCAATGTTACTTAATCTGATTAATTATTTTAATTGAGCTTTGCATAGCTTTATAAAAGCATTATAATCCAAGTGAAGTTGAAATCTTTAAAGGTAAGCCTCAGTTGTCTAGTATTTTCAATCGACTCAAAGAAAATATTTTTATTTAAATTTTAATCCTTTCAATTGTTATGGTCGACTAAAGGGGGAAAGGCAAAAGAAAGTCTGTGAAGATGTTCAAAGACTACTCCACTAATCTTTCTTTCTGTTGGCAAAACAAAAGTCACTGAAAAATCAAGCATTAGAATTATCTTACGAACACGAAGAAGAAGAAGAATATTTCAAAAGCTTCTACCATAGGATATTAGTAATATTTCAAAAGCTTCTACCATAGGATATTAGTTGTGTTCCTCACATTTTTATTCAAGAACAATAGCTATTTTATAGAACTACTGAATTGGCTTCAATGCCTCAATCTAGAGGCTCTTATTTATCAGATAGAGAACATTCAAACTGCTCGTTTGGGACTCTTCTGACTCTAGTCGTCCATCTGAATGATGCAGCGGAGGCCTTCCCCTTTCAGCATCAAGTCGAAAGCCTTGTTGATCTCGGCGAAGGGCACAGTGTGCGTTATGAATTTCTCCAACTCCAGTTCCTGCAAAGTTTATCCATCCACGAGATGATGAAACAGAGTGAGGGATCAGTAGTGCATGTGTTTATACGCTCATTCGTTCACCTTGTTCAAGTATTTCTCGACGACGCCAGGGATGTCCGTGCGAGGCTTGTAGTTACCGTAGAACGTGCCTTTCAGAGTCCTTTCGTTGAGGAAGTTCATCGGATGCGTCTTGAACTCGTCGTCTTTGCTCGGCACCCCGACGAGCACCGCCACGCCCCAGCCCTGCAGCGTTCAATTTTCTTTTTTATGTTTACTCTTAAGATGTTGGAGGAAAGCACGCACGATCGAGCTCGAAGTGCAAGAAGAAGAATACATCGTGAACGCATTCGAACGCCGAGATCATGGCTTTTACGTTGCCGGTGCACTCGATGCTCCGGTCAACTCCCCCGTTAGTCATTTCGGCAATCACCTGATGGACATCGCGAATTCAATGATAAGCGATCATCGCAACTATACTACGACTTGGAAACTGACCTCTTGAACTGGTTTCTTGTGATCTGCCGGATTCACAAACTCAGTCACACCGAATTTTTTAGCTGTAACAAAGAAAACAAAGATCGACTCAGTAATCTGCATGTGAAATTTAATGGTAAAGTAAATGATCTCACCTAGCTCAAATCTACTAGCATTGAGATCGACACCGATAATCCTCGATGCCCCCGAAGCCTTTGCTCCTTCAGCGGCCTATAATTGTGTAAATTTTATTTGTGAAAGTAAATTTCTACGTGAGATAAAAGGAAGAAGACACTCACTGCAAGTCCCACAGCTCCCAGGCCGAAGACAGCAACTGATGAACCTTTTGGAGGTCTTGCAACATTGACACAAGCACCGTAACCCGTTGATATGCCACAGCTGATGACACAAGCTTTATCGAGCGGCGCGGAGGGGTTGATTTTGGCGACGCAGCCGACGTGAACGACGGTGTACTGGCTGAAAGTCGAGGTTCCAAGGAAATGGTAGATAGGCTTCCCGTCTTTGGAGAATCTCGCTTGGCCATCACTGATCATGACCCCTCTGTCAGGATTTATCCTGAGGAGATCACACATGTTGCTGTCAGGGGACTTGCAGTGAGCACATTGTCTGCATTCCCCGGTGAAGACAGGGAGGACATGGTCTCCCGGAGCGAGATCGGTCACGCCTTCTCCCACGCTCTCCACGATTCTACCGGCATGAAACAGAGCCAGCCAATCAGTAAGAATGGGTTCCGTATGAAATTGCAAGAGAGGAATTAATCGAGCGTAGTACGTACCCACCCGCCTCGTGCCCGAAGATGCGAGGGAACAGAGGAGTCTGACCCTGCGAAACAAATGTTCTAAAACATCAATCTATAGATTTGTTAATGGCAATATATATGCTTGTTCTGTACCTTGGCTTCCCAGAAGTAGACGTCGGTGTGGCAGAGAGAGGTGTAGTGTATCTTGAGGCGAACCTCTTGCGCCTGCGGAGGAGCCACCTCCACCTCCTCGATCACCAACGGCTTCCCGGCTTCCCATGCAACGGCAGCTGAGCAGACAGCAAGATTTACAAATGGACGAGTTCAAGAATAGTGAATCGAATCCAGCGGAAGAAAGGAGAAACCTTTGCATTTGATGACCTGGCCGACTGTGCTTGACATCTTCTTCTTCTTCTTTTTCTTTAGATGTTTCTGTTTGGTAATATGATGAAGCTGGTAGGCATTTTATAGAGGGGAGGAAAGGAGAGGAAGAAGAGCAGCTACCGTGATCGTCTCTCGGCCGCTGCTGTTTTCTACGCGTGTCATAAGCAAGACTTCAGTGGCTGCCAATTCATTCCTAGGCTTCGGTGCAAGCTGCCACGTTTATATATATATATATATATATATATATATATATATATATATATATATATATATATATATATATATATATATATATACACGAATTTGATTAGCTGCGGACCGCGTGCGGACTGGAAGTGCCTGATCGGTCCAGTCCGCACGCGGTCACCGCTTGCCTGATCGGCCACCGAATGCTTGGGAGCGTCCCGACAGGTTCACCCGTATCCGACGGGTTCATCCGTACCCGACGGGTTCACCTACCCCCAAGGGTTCATCGCACCCCTCCTGGGTTATAATTTGTTCGGGAGCGGCGGCCGAAGGCCACCGTTGGTGTCGAGAAGTCGCAGGTCGTGTGCCTGATCGGCCATCGGAGGCTCAGGAGCGTCCTCGACGGGTTCACCCGTACCCGACGGGTTCACCCTTCCCCCTAGGATTCATCGCACCCCCCTGGGTTATAGTTTTGTTCAGGGACGGCGGCCGAAGATTACCGTTGGTGTCGAAAAGTCGCAGGTAGTGTGCCTGATCGGTATGACGACCGATCAGGCGCCAGTCCGCACGCGGTCCGCAGGTGCCTGAATTTAAAAGGATCGCTCCATAAAAATTTTTTATCAGTTATCAAAATAAATTAGAAAGTGCTCGCGATGAAAAATTTAAAAGTCTAGCATTTCAAAATCCGTACCTTATTTTAAGAAAAAATTTTATAAATACATTGTAGGAGATTGAATCAAAAATGTCTAGTATAACGACATGAAGCATGTTGGTTTCATTAATTGATTCGGTCAAGTAATCGAAAAAACAAATGGAATCATAACAATTTAACTATGATATTTATATTAGATAATATACCTACTGTACCCCTTCTCTAGCAAAAGTACATGAGGAGTTCCAGACCCAAAAACATGTTTTCGACAACTTTCTAAATCAATTAGAGCGATATTAATTAAGAGGTACAGGCCCTTACGATAGCTTTAAGATCAATACCTCACTCGGTTGTGATACCTGTCAAAAATTAAATATCTTGATAACGTTTGATTCGTAAATTTTTTATTTTTATTTACTGCAAAAATTATATTTTTTTCTTTTCTTAAAAAATAATTTTTAAATATTTTTAATCTTTCTATAAAATCTCTTTTTCAAATTACCAATTAAATAATATTTTTTATTTTCACAGAAAATAAAAAATTAAAAATTTACAAACCAAACACTTTCTAAAATTAATTTTTCAAATAATTAACACGTAAAATTCGATCAAGTCCTAAAACCTAACGCGTTTTATAAACTATAACACCACGTTGAGCTCTTGGTTTAGAAATTTGCAACGTTGAGCTTCATCGTTGAAATTAATAGCCAAACAGCATTGCAAGAGTTTGACACCAAGTGAAAGTTTCAGGCGCAGGAAAATCAGTCATCGACTTTCAATTTAAATTGCAGGAAATGCGAAATCAGTGCAACCAAATGGTATTCGTATGATCCTCGGTACCACAACGCCCGATGCATAGGAATCGACTATCAATAGCTCTCATCCTCTGTTTCAGGTCTCCGGAGGTAGTACCGCAAACAGTTGGTCAGCACCTGCAACCATGCCGACATAATCAACTATTGTGAAAAAAAAAAACTAAAATCCAAAGCTGTGTTATCGGTAACAAAAAGTGAGCTCAAAACCTAGATATTTTCGATCTTTCATCCACAACTCATCTTGATCAACATCCATAATTGGAAGGAAGAAGTGAAAGGACGGGCAGGAAAGAGCAAAGGGAGAAATTTGTGGCCCCGAGCCGAGTAATTGGAAATTAGATGTCTTTTAAAATAAACTATTACCTGTGACAATGAATTGTTCAATGCAGCACCTCTGTAGCTTACATGAAATTTGTCCTTCGCTACCAAACCCTGTAAATAAATAAAATGAGTCTGTCCCTTGTACTTTTCTTCACAAGTAATCGTTGTGGGATCAAAAAGGTACCTCAGTATCAATCTCTGCTGATTCCACGTCGACATTGATATCTGTTATTATCTTGACGATCTCCAGCAGGAGCCCAGGTCGATCAGCAGTCTCAATATATAGCAAACTGGTTGATAGAAGTTCAATTGCAATTGAGTACAGTTCTTTAAATTCAAAAAAAAAATAGTATATTTAAAAAAAAACAGTCGCAATTTTACTAATAAAATCATCCAAACCACATGCTCAGGAATAGCAGTATACATACAAATCAATCGTTGCCCCCAAATCATCTTTAGATAATCGGTATAGTAGTTCAAACTCCATTACCAAGAGACAATGAAGGCCATAATTGCTTGACGGAACATAGTGGTGGGCTCCTACTTAGCTTGATCTAACTTTTCAGTATAAATAAAATCAAGCACACATGATGTTCATTACAGAATAAATAGAATAGCCACCAGATAGGATGGCCAAGTTGAACTGAATATTATAGCTTCGCCATGCACTTATTTTTTCATTCTAGGATATTTCATCGTAATAGAACTTGAACTATGATTGATGGTTGTATATTATTCTTCTTTATCATTAATAAATCATAAAGTGTAGCTTTTAAGACCAAAAAAAAAATCATTAAGGTGTTGCTCAGCAGAATCACATAGCACTGTTAATGGCAAATTGAAAGGAGCTAGCACACCTTCGTTTTGGTCCATCATCTTGGAGAAAGATTTCTGTTGCAACATCAACATCCAGCTGAAAAATAGGAAATATCAAGAACTTATTTTCAATGTCATGAAAGCACATCCAACATATAAAAATGATAATTTAAAAAATTCAAATGCAAGTATATGATACATGTGCAGAACAATGATATGTTTCATGAAATCTATTTCATAATGCCTGCAAACAAGCAACCATAGCCCTGCAAACAAATGCCTATTGCAACCAGTACTATGTGCCAAATAAAGATGAGATGATGTGAAATGGAATAGCCAGTGAACTACCTACCAACGAAATCGATGTTGTGAAGTACAGTTATCAAAGATAATATCCAATGCTTGAAAAGCAAGCAATTTTCTATTTACATGATCGCTACCTAATTATGAATATTGGCATTATCCTAAAGAATAATGATCCTTATAATGATAACTGAATGTGGAAATCATGGATATCTCTTTAGATTTAGAAAAGGCCATCTGCCTGTTAGGTGCAATGTATTTAGTTCTAACAGAAATCTTTAAAAGCAGGAAAGGATCCTCATCTGACTTCTGCACTAAAATTAGATTTATGCTAGTCCTAAAAGCAACCAGTTACACGGAAAGTAAACTAAAACAGGATGAAATTTCTTCATTGAAAACTTGGTTAAATGATTTCACCTATGTTCCAAATTCAATACCTTCTTATCCGGGCCTTTGATACCAAAAACTTCACCCATTGCCAGATTTTCACTCGATTCCTAGTAAGAGAAACACTTAATTGAAAAATAATAATAATAATAGACCATCATACAAATAAAGAAAGACAACAATTACACACTGGATGGTACTTCAAAAGGTTGTTGATGATAGAAAGACGAATCTTTTCTAGCATAGCTGGATCCTCAACCTTCCGCCCCCTAGAATGTTAATTAAAGCAACAATTCAGTTCATACGAAATTATGGTCAACATATATGATACGTGAACTCTTCAGTTATCCATACAGTAGTGATAGTTTGATACCAAACATTATCAAAAATAGAATTACATGAATACCTTTATTTGAGAGGCAGGAGCTACAGAAAAAGGAATCGGCTAATGTTTATTTTATTCTAGAAGGGCATAAATACAAGATAGAGCTGAGATTGACAAATTAGAAATCATAAAAAAAAATGATGCATGAAGTATGACCAAAACATAATGATCATCAAGGGAAAAAAATCAAAAACTCTAACACGAATGAGTATATAAAGAGTTATAAAATATCTACAAATCAAGGAGCACAAACATAGCTAAATGTCTTTGTAACTAGGCATTTGACATTATAAGTATAAATCAAGCACTAAAGCATAACAAGAAATGCCTAAGAAAATGTCTGTATTGCAGGATCAACATATATGGCATGAAACGAATTTTAAGATAGATTGATACAGCATCACAAATCCACAATGTAGCGTCAAGAACATGTAATTAAGGGGGTTTAAAATAATTATTTTTTATCTTCTATTGGGTTGGATGATTGGTTTAAGTCAAGGTTCTAAAATTCGCTAGGTACTAGTCGGTCACCAGGCCAGCGCCTAACGTGTAGGCCGGACTAGGCGCTGCTATGTGGATTCCACGATATCAACATAAATTACATAATAAATCACATTCTATAACTCCAACACAATAGCATCAGATTTAAAATGAGTTCAAATTACACAACTAATAAAATATCACAAATTTATTTTACTTTCTTTTTTAATTCTCTGATTTCTCCAAAATGTGGACTTCTTCATTCGCTCTGATTTCTCCGGCTCTGGTTACTCGATACATGAAGATGAAATTTGGTGTTAGCCGCTAAGGCAAACCAACAAATCAATTTTCTTATTGGACCAAAGTTTAAAATTTATAAAACTTAAGCCCAACACAGAAAAAGGTTACATTTCAGTTTTTTTTTAATTGGGCTTTATATTTAAAAGCCTAAACTAACAAAAATCATGAAAACGCAATGCTTTGACGATTTGATCGATTAGTCAATGCCTAGGGCCACCTAATCCCGCCTAGGCGCCAAGGCCGCCTAGGTTGGCCGACCAGGATGTTTTCGGTGCGGTGGGCACCTAGCGCATAGGCGGCCGCCTAAGCCGATATTAGAACACTGGTTTCAGTGTTTTTGCAGTGTCAGTTGAACAGGATTCTTTAACTGTTCCCTGTACTTGAAAAAATAATTATTTTTTATCTTCTATTGGTTTAAGTGTTTTTGCATCAGTTGAACACACTGCTTTAACGGTGCCACATACTTCCAAACTCAAGACCTTCAATTCAGTTTGGTTACAGTTCATCTTTTCATAATCGAGGACAATAAATGAATTTCAGATGGGCTCAAGTAAAATTTAAACGCATAAGCTATTTTTTTCTTCCTTTTTTATTAGAAGGCTAATATTGTGTATATAACAGGTGCTACACGTGACTAGAATCCAAGACCAATGCAAACACAATAATGCCTAAGCCATTACAATAGAGGCCCATTTACTAAGCATAAGCTATTGAGGTTCAATAAGATGCTTATGGCGCAAACAAATGAAATGACATGAAATTTGAAGATGTTTGTGAGAATAAGCTGTAAAAATACGGTTCTAAAAAAATACATAAATAAACAAATAAAATAATAATAATAATATAAATAAATACCATAAATAAGAGTTTAAAAAAGGAAACTTTATGAAAAATTTTGGAATAATTTTCTAAAATTTTTGAAAAGGTTTGCGGGGATTGATAGGCGTGAGATAGATTAGCTTTGAATTATTTAAGGAAAAGTTAGATTTTCAGAAAATATATATATCCTAACCCTCACTGACTCTTCTTCGCGCACGAGGTGATCAACACTGCGTCGGCTGATTAAGAGCCCGATCTCCCCCTTCCACGACCTGATCCTTATCGCGACTGCGCATCATCATCGGCACAGCGTCGCTGACGCCAAAAGGGTTATCGCCGGAAGAGATGGGAGGCCGGCGGTGAATCAGGGTTGCTGTTAGATCTACGCCAAACTTCACCGGGGCACCACCTTTCTTCCTCTTCCATCCGCCAACCAACGGACACATCAACCGCTGGTCATCTTCCTCCTCCCTCGATTCAAGCCGACGCGAGCCGGCGCCGCAACTCCTCCCCTCTCCTGTTTCATTACCCGACGCCAACTCCCCACGATCCTCCTTCCTCAATCGATCGATCGTCGGGAGCAACCTCGAGTCTCCTTCTCCGACCGTGAATAGATCCATGGCCGTCCTCTTCACCTCTTCTTCTTGAGTTGTTCAGCACCGACCTTCCTTCTTCGAGGTAAGTGGCTACTTGTTGGCTTTTGGATCGATTATTATTTTGTTCCTTTGTCGTGGAATATGATGGGTTGATACTGTTGTTAGTGGTTGCTTGGGTTTGGTAGAGATGAACTAATGTTCAGATTGGTTTCTATCCTTGTAGGCAATTCGACGTTTGGGAGTTTGATTCAATGTGGCTACTAAATGAATGAATCCATAGTGGTTTTGTTTTAGGTGTGTACTCCCGATTGGATCTAGCATGCCATAGAGGATGAATGAGTTGGTTTGAATGATTGTGCCATGTGAAGTGTTTCTTGGACTCAAGTGGTGGCTGTGTTAGGGAATATGGAGTTGTAACTCTTTGATCGATAATTTGGGTCAGTAGGAGGAACTAGGGTTTTGTTTGAGCTTCTTGCTACGGCTCTGTTTTGTTTCTAAGAATTGGAAGCTTTGATTTTGGTTTGGTTGTGTGATTTTAGCATAGTGTTCAGCTATTTGTAGTGTGGGAGTTAACCTAATAGCTAGGTTAGGTTAAGGGTTAATGAAGGGATGGTGTAATTAGGTTTAATCTTAAATATATTTAATAGCTGGTTTAGCTAATGCATAAATAGTTTAACTTGGTCCTTGATACAGGACGTTTGATGGTTGCGGATTATTTAGACCGGAGCTTCTTTCGGATACGCACTACATTTCGAAGGCGGGTACTTCTTCCTTGATTCCCATAGAATCGTTTATCTTAAATGCATGGTTGATTCATTATCTAAGTAAGTTGTTTTATGTTAAATCTATTTGTTTTGTTTTTCCTACTTGATACTTATTCTTGCTTGATCTTTAAGTAGTAATTCAAATTGTTCAGTTATACAGTCTCACCTCTTGGCTTCTGATCTAAAGAGTACCGCTTGTACACGTGTACTGTAGAACTATCATTTGACTTATCTAGGGTTTGGTTTGCATTAGATAAATCATACCCAGTAGAATAGTGCATGTTTATTTACTTTAGTGTTATTTGTGTTTTCGTATTGTATTGATGTATGATTTTGGTTTGATTGAGGTTGTGCATATTAGTGATATGCATCATAACATTGTTTGCAGGCCGACGACCACTGGCTCCCTTATGGTTGAGACAGGTTGTCAGGTACATTTTCCGTTGTACCATGCTCAGTTGGAGTTGTGTGCAAACAATTGATACTTCCCAGGTGTTTGAATTCCCCACAGGTGCTTCGGGATTTTTATAGCCACAGGCGCTTCGGCTTTTCATTCAGGGTCACAGGTATTGTGGTGTATTTGCATAACCCCAGGTTTTGACGCTTATATCTTATCCACTCAACCTACCTAATCTAGCGGTGGTTGGTGTGTGTACAGTACACGTCACGACATCATGCGCATATTATGCATTCTGCATTTGCTTGTGTTTGTTGCACTTGTTTGAGTTATAATTGTTGCATTTGATTGACATGCATATAGGGTTATGATTTACATTTATTATATGATCTGGATCTGTTCGGCAGTATTAGCAATTTATTAAGGTATTAGGATGATTTCTGATCATGCCCTACGTGTTACATTAGTTTCAGGTATGTTGTATTTGTACAGAAGTATTTAGTTTATATTTTTTATTCCAGAGACTGTATACCCTTTGTTTTCATATGTTTGTTTTACCTTTTTTATATACCATGCATATTTATCTATTCTTATACCCGCAAAGTTCCAACCGGAACTGACCACCCCTCGTCCCTCTTTTTGTTTCAAGTAGTTGATAGCAGTGTCTCGTGTCGCCAGGAGAGAATCCAGCTGTCAATCCCCGTTTGAATATTTATACCATCTTCGTACTTTTGTAGTCTTCTTATTGTATTGATGTCGTTTAGTTTAGTTTTCGTTTCAGATGGAATTTGACTTTCTTTGAACACGTATTTATTTACTTCCGTTGGATTTTGAATTGTTGCATTTTAGTTTACAGAGGATTGTTTATTATGTTTATCATTTATTATGCAAATTATGTATCTGCGTGGTTGTGGGTGTGAATGACAGCCAAGTGTGGCTGAGCTTTGTTATGTGTGAGATGTGAATGTATAAAGTTCAGATTGCCCGCCGTACAGGAAAGATGCTGCCCGATTTTCGAGCGAACACGAGCCTCTGGGGGACATAAGCGCTAGAACAGGATCTGAGCATAAATGTCATTAAAGGCTTCATAATTGGATCAAAACTTAAGCAATGCCAATACTAAGTGTTTATTTCCTTCTTCATTCACTGATCGTCACAACTGCAATGTTTCTTATAAAAAAAGCAATAATTGCTAGACAAGCATCTGTTACTAACCTGCAGTAAATCAGTTTGGTCCATAGAAAGAAAGATGGAGTAGACAGAACAATTGCATAAAGAAAGCAGTAAATGGAAACCAGATGCTATAAAACTTTGGAAAAAATTTAAAAGATACTTAATAATGTTAGATGATAATTTAAGTGCTCACTCCCGCATTATGAGAAATTTGGTCTTCACAACAGAATCCTCAGTTGTTACAGTTCCCTTTGTCACATCAAGTCCCAAATCCTTAAGAGACCGCATCTACAAGAAAGATTGTGACAAGCTACTTCAGGATTAGATATTACAATCATTCATTATTTGAGATATAGCAATCGAGACCAAATATACACAAAATATTGAAAAAGTCAGCATAAAAATACACCTCATCGGACAAACTGAAGTCAAAATAATAACTTTGAGATATGTTAATAACAAGAAAGCCACTGAAAGAGCAAACTATAGAAACTGTTACATGTTATTTGTATACATATTTTGAAAGATTCTCGATGATTACTAATAAGAACTTGAGTAAATAGATATAGTGTTTCCAAATAGGAATCTCATACATGCAATGGCCGTATTAGTTTGAATTATTTACATATAAAATAGAATATACAAAGATATCTACCGTGTTAAGGTAAAAGCAATCATGAAGACAGGGTTTGAACCACAAGGCCTAGAGAATAAATTTAAAGTCCATACCAATTGAACCACTAGACATTTTCATAAGCATATAATTGCTTAAGATTCATTTGTAATGTAAGAGAAAGGAAGTGCAGATCAAAACCAAATGATAAAGATGAGACTATCCCAAAACCTTGGCAACAACTTCAACTATATACTTTTCAGCAAAGAAGCTCAAGAATTATTCACACAGCTAAAGATTAAACTTATGTAATGTAAATCACTAGTAATATTTATATCGTTGACATGTGAAGCTCTACCTTCCTCGTTTGAAACACCCTGTGTCCCCAACACAATCACAAGAAGCTCTGCCTTGGTCCTCCACGATGCCCCAAGCCCTCGACATGGTTGCAACAAGCTTCACCTGCTTCCTCTTAGATGCCTGATCCCTTGACACGACCACAAGAAGCTCCACCTTCATTCTCCACATTTTATGTTGTTATAAGATCTGCCTTCCTCCTTCAGGAGCAGCAAATTAGACTAAAGTTCCCATACGTTTCTTTGAGGTATATATTCTTGCTCCTCTTTGCATCATCCACCTCTTCCTCCACCTCCTCCACCTCTTTCTCTACCACCTCGTCCATCTCTTCCTCCTCTTGCTCTCCCTCATTTGCCTCATCCTCTCCTCATACTCCCCCTCCTCTGAGCAAGTGATGCTTAATTGAAATGAAACAATTCTACTCCAAATCCCGGACCTATAGTCAGAATTAGGTCAAAACTTTAATCCTTGAACTCTATTCAGTTCCACTTGTTTGACTATTAAAACTATTGTTGTGTTTCATCATGTCTATCTCATCTTAATCCCGTTTTCTCTCTTTATCATCTAGTGAAGACACACCTAATTGGTCCAACCACTTAGCACCCATGTGGTTCTTATGGCGGGTCCAATTGCCAAGGAAAACGTTCACTTCACAAAGCGTTAGCTTTTCCAAGGCATACATTTTTTTTTCCCAAGGCATACATTGCCATGCTATGTTTTTGGTTGGCTACAGCAATTTACAAGTAACCTAGTACTCATTTTGCCTTGTAGAAGTTAAGTCACTACAATGCAAAAATTTCCCTTGAGAATGTTCCCGCTTCACATGGATTTTAAGGGATTGACCTATGGCAAGTGGTATTAGAGAAAGTATGCTTAGGTATTATTTTATGAGTAATGATAGGGACAGTGAATGGGACAGTGAATGACGTGTCAATTATTGTGTACACGTCCGATCGTCGATCGGACACTACCGGCGGCCTTCGGCCGCCGCCCCGAACCAAACTATACCCTGGGGAGCACGGTGAACCCATCGGGGATCGCCGCAATTGCGATCTCGCATCATTGACCGTCGATTTCGATAGGTTCACTGTTGCCGGCGATCCTGACGAGTTTACCGTCCTCCGAAGGTACAGTTTAATTCAGGACGATAATCAGAGGCCATCGGTGGTGTCCGATCGGCGATCGGACGTGTACACATTAATTGCACGTCATTCACTGTCTCATTCACTGTCCCAATCATTACTCTTATTTTATTTAGTAGCGTCAAATATTCATCTTAACATTCTTATCTTTATTATGTTTTCAACATATTTCCTAATTATCAATATTCAATACTGATGTATAAAGATTGGTGGGTCATACTAAAATCTTACAAAATTTTCCTTGTCTCAAGGAGCACATAACATAATTCAAAAGCATTTTTATTTCAACTTTTTATTGAATAAAGCATCCAAATATCTAAAATTCTTGTGTAAATTTCATTTAATGCTTCTTAACTCGTCCTTGCTTGAATTATTTTTTAAGCTAAATTTCATATATCAAATTCTAGTTCCACTTAAAATCTTTAATTTTCAAAGTTCCTCTCCACAGCTCAAATTTTGAGTTTAATCTATTTATACTATCATAAATAAGTATACAAAATTGCAAAAGTATGATTCTACTTAACTTGAGTAGTTTATATTTCAATATAAAATTCCATTAATAAATTATAGCAGGAAATGGAAGAGGATTACCGTGTCAACTAGTGCTCCTAAACGATCCCCAAAGCTAAGTTGCACAGTTGTGGCATAAGCATCCGAATCTTGATCTATATGAACTATCGGCATCGGGAGTGACTCATCTTGATCAGAGATCTGTCAAAGATTATTCAAGAGATTAAGAAATGCACAGTCTAGCACTATCAAATGTTTGGTGTAATAGAAGAGAAATCCAATATAATCCGTTCTACTAACAAGAACATCAATTTCATTACTATTACCTTAACATGTTTGTATGTCTTCCATCACTTTCACAAAAGAAGAATTTGAAGGTCAAAATACGCTATCTTAGCAATCAGTCTTTGAATCATCAGTGAATGATAGAGAGAGTGAAAATGGGAGAGTGAAAATCATAGTGAATGACGTGGCATGATGTGGCACCAGTGATTTAGGTTTCGAGCCGTTTTGGACGAAACGGGCGAAACAGTCGTTCCGCTCGTTCGCCGAAACCGGCACGAGGAAGGCCAGCGTCTCGACGCGAGCACGCGCGACAGCGGCGAGTGGCGAGTGGCGACAGCGGCGAGTGGCGACAGCGGCGACAGCCTGTCTCGCGCGACAGCGAGATTCGCGGCACAGCGAACGCGCACGGCACGCGATTCCTTCTGTCGCACGTGCGTCGGTGCGCCAGCCTGTCTCGCAGTTTTTTTCCGGCTATAAGAGGACGGAAGAGCTCCGGTGGTGAGCAGCAACGAAGACGCAGCGAAGCGAAGTCGAAGCGTGGACGCACAGCAGCGAAGGGCGGCGCGGCAGCGACAGGTATGATCAAACGATCTCCGCAGCTTCGCCGGAGGCATTGCGGGACTCGCCGGCGTCGCTGGAGGTGTCGCCGGAAGCCTCCGGCGTCGCCGGATGCCTCGCCGGACGGTGGTGGAGCTGGACGCCCGGCTCCTCCATCTTCGGCGGATAGTTCCGCGGGTTGGAGACACGGCGGATCTTCGGCGACGTCGTCGGAATCTTCGCCGGAGGCTGCTGGAGTCATGCGCCGGGCGGCTCCGGCGGTTCTCCGGCGGATCTCGGTGGCGAAGCCATTTTGGCTCGGCGGCGGAAATCGGGAATTTCCCGATTTCCTCCCGTAAATAAAAAATAAATAAATAAAAGTATTTATTTGAATTCAGCATTTCCTTTTTTAATTCAAAAAATTAAATAGATTTATTTAAGGAATTTTCTGATTTTATTTTTCTATTTTAAATATTATTTAAAAATTCTAAAAAAAATTTAAAAACCCTAAATAAAATCTAAAAAATTTATAAAAATTATTTTATAATCTGATAATTATTTATTATATTTATTATTTTATATTTAATTAATATTTTAATATTTTTATCATTTTAAATATATATTATTTAAATAATTAAAATTATTGTTCCAAGTTTACTTGATAAAAATGTGTTGTAGTAGATTACTTTAATGAAGTTGTCTTTTATAGTTTTATATATTTAATTTGTTTGTTTATAATGATAAAATTGTTCTTGACAATGATGACTATTATTTGAGCTAACAATGTGAATTATTCTTAATTTTTTATAAGACATAGGTAATGGCACCCAAACATCAATATGATCCAGCTTGGAGACACGCACGCCGATTAGAGAATCGATTCCATTGGCAATGTTTACATTGCGATATGATTGGACGAGGTGGCGGGGTCACACGCCTAAAGCAACATCTTGCTGGTGGATATCCAGATGTTTCGAATTGTCCAAAAGTTTCTCAAGAAATTCGCCGTGCAATGAAAGAAGAACTTGAAGGTTACAAAGTAATAAAGTCTAAACAACAACGAGAACGTGATCTTCTTGATAGTCGAATATCTAGAGAGCCAATTTATGATGAATTTGAAGATCGTGGTGATATTCCAAACGATGGAGATTTTTTAGCAGCTATCAATGCCTCACGAACTCAATATGACTATGAGCAAAATATGCGACATAGAAGTGACTCAGCTGGTACTAGTAGAAGTGACTCAACTACTGCACCGACATTAGGAAGGAGTGCAAGTTTTCGTAGTACTTCAACACAAAGTGGTATTGGTCGGTTTTTTTCTTATATGGGACGAAGACGTGCAGTTGATATTGCTGATATTGATCCACTGGCATTTCCAGACCAAGCTAGCAAACAGACTAGGATTGATGATGCATACACAAAAGAGAAGAAGAAATCAATCGGTAAAAGCATTGCAAAATTTTTTCATTTTAATCATATTCCTCCTAATGCAGCAAACAACACATACTACCGTAGCATGGTGTCCAACATCCAAAAATCTGGTCCTGGTATTCAGCCTCCAACTGCATATGAAATTGCTGGTTCATATTTAGATGAACAAGTGGAGGAGATCAAAACTTGGATCCTATCATGCAAAAAGCAATGGAGCTTATATGGGGTTACGTTGATGTGTGATGGCTGGACAGGACCTACACGGATGAGTATTATCAACTTTCTACTATACTGCAATAGAAAGGTGATATTTCATAAATCTATTGATGCAACTACAGATTTTCATGATGCACCCTACATATATCGTTTGATGGATAGTGTAGTTCAAGAGATAGGTGCAGATTATATAGTGCAGGTAATTACAGATAATGGTGTCAACTTTAAGAGGGCTGGAGAATTATTGGAGCAAAAATATCAAACATTATTTTGGACACCATGCGCAGCACACTGTATCGATTTGATGATGGGAGATATTGGTAAACTCGATATAGTGAAGAAGGTAGTGAAAAAAGGTCAATCTTTAACAAAATTCCTCTATAATCATCATTGGGTTCATGGATTAATGAGGAAATTTATCAATGGTGAGATTCTACGACCAGGAGCGACTAGGTTTGCCACTCACTTTCTCCTGTTAAAATCGTTGAATCAAAAAAAAGTTGGATTGGAAGCCATGTTCTCTTCTGAGGATTGGGAAGCCTCTCGATATTCTAGCACAGCCGAAGGTAAAGAGGTGCAAAAAATTATTATATCTGTTAGATTTTGGGACTATATTGCAGATATTCTTCTAGCAATAGAACCTTTATACGTTGTTCTACGTAAAGTCGATATGGACAGGAAGCCACAAATGGGCAACGTTTACCGTCTAATTCATGAAGCAAAAGAGGAAATTAAGAGACGTCTTCAATCACCAACCAAATATCAACATTACATTGATATAATCAATACAAGATGGGACGATCAAATGGGAAAATATATTCATTTAGCAAGTACGTATTTTTTAATAAAGAATTTCTAATAATGTTATTAATAATTGCATTTTTATATATGTTTAATTATTGCAGGTTATTATCTCAATCCGGCATATCAATACCGTTATAATCTTGGCACAAATGATGATTTATTACAAGCCCTCAGACATGTGATATCAAGACTACAAACAAATAGAGAATCAATTGCTGAGACTATTAATGAAAGCCGATTATTTCGAGAGGCATATGGTTCTTTTAGTGATCCTATTGCAGTGTCATGCAGATATAAAATGGATGCAGGTAAATATAGTAAAAATTATTATTAATTATTGTCAGCAAATAAAAATATTATTTTAATTTTGTTCTTATTTATCTTACAGCTGAATGGTGGTTACAATATGGAGGATCAGCTCCAAATTTGAAAAAGATTGCAGTATGAATTCTCTCACAGACAACATCTTCAAGTGGTTGTGAAAGAAATTGGTCAACTTTCTCCCTCATTCATACAAAAGTAAGAAATCGTCTTTCTTATCGTCGATTGGAGAAGATGGTCTATGTTCATTATAATATGCGTCTTCAATTAAGAGCAATAACAGAAGAAAATGAAGAACAAGAGGCTGGTGATGTAGACCCATTTGATATTGGATTTGTCCAAAATGAGAATGATCCAATGATGGATTGGTGGAGCGCTGTTGAGGCTAAAAATCCATTACTTGATGAAGCAGGAGACCCACCACGACCATCTCAATTTCTTACTCAACAGATTGAAACAATACAAACTACAGGAGATATCAGGGAGGGAGAAGATTATGATGAAGCTTTTGATCAAGAATTTCGATTTTCTGGATCTCGATCAAGACATTCTGAAACATCCCAAACCCAACCAAAGTTCACAGATAAAGGTAAAGCTCCTGCAGTTTTTACTAAAAAGAAAGAAAAAATCAAGCCTCCTGCTTTTACAGGAAGGGGTCAATTGAGAATTAGAGAAAATCCACTTGATGCAATTGATGAACAAGAACATGATGACAGTGATGAAACATCATCACCTTCTAATACTGTAGTCCGACGAGAAGTTAATAGCAGTGCAAGTACTCATGCAAGTGATGATAGTGGCGATGCATCTGGTGGTCAAAATTATGATCCCCCTACTCAAGCACCGGAGCCATGGACATGTGAGGCAGATTACACACATGCAACTCAAGATGATGATCATGGAGCTAGACCTATTCAATATCAACGTCGAAATAAGGATGACAAACAAAAGAAAGCTCACAATTATCAAGATATGCGACAGAGTTTAGCTGACATTGATTCTGGTCGAAGTTCATCATACTCTCAGCCTTCTTATTATAGCTCTGATGCATCATATGGTGATCCATCATACCACAGTTCAGAGGCATATGTTTATCCTTATCCTTATCCTGTGCCTGTACCTGTTCCGATTTCAATGGTGTCAGTTCAAGTCCAACTTCCAGTGATGAATCGAGATACACTGATGGACATGTGGAGAAATCAGTATCAATATTCCATGTCATGGGATGCTTATTTAATTTGGGCGTTACAGAACTATGGAATTGATCTAAGCAGAATGCTACAAGAACCAATGTCTTCATCTGATTCACGTCACTCCTTTTGGTATTAGTTAGGTAACATATTGTAATGTATCAATTTTATTTCGAGTTATTGATAGATCAATTTTCTTTAAAGAAAGTTATATTTAATTGTTTTCTTAATAATATTAAGTTGTTCAATAATTGAAAACTTATATCAAATCAACATACAACTTATTTTTAAATTATACACAATAAATATATATTTATCTAATAATTATTATATATAAATAAAAAATACCGAAACCATACCGGCACGAAACGATACGATACCGAAACCGTATCGTTCCGGTCTGGGACCGAAACATCGGCACGGGTCGAAACTTAAAACCTTGTGTGGCACTTTACATGCACACGTCCGATTATCGCTTGGACACCATCGGCGGCCTTCGGCCGTCACCCCGAATCAAACTATACCCTGGGGGGCACGGTGAACCCATCGGAGATCGTGTATGCAAGGTGCCACGTCATTCATTATGGTTTTCACTCACCCATTTTCACTCTCCCAATCATTATTCTTGTTCTATTTTAGGTTGAATGGCCATGAAAAACTACCAAAGTTTAGCAAATATAATGAGAAAGAAATCCACTAAGCTTCCTTGTAGTATGCCTACATGACATTTGGCATATTGAAATCCATCATTAGAAAACTAGAATAAATAGGTTCTGAAATGATAAGTTCAATGTAGCATTGTCCTCTTGATTTACTGAAAGAATATCAGCTAATTCAGATCTTACGGCTTCATATTATGCATATAATCATGATCAAACATCAAAATTAAACAGAACTTACCGAGGAGGAAGATCCTAATATATCAGGTGAATTGGAAGACCGAGGATAGTTCCTGCATAATATAGTACGATAACAAAAGATAAATGGTCAGGTTTCATTGATTTAATTGTTGTTTTAGCTGCAATATTCCCAACATAGTTACTTACAAGCTCCATAAGTAAAAAAATAGTACAGAATTTGGACAGTACTATATCTTACCTATAGAAACTGTCAAATGCGAACAAAAAGAAAAATGATAAACCTGAAAGTGGGCCAACTTGATATACATTTAACATAAAAATGAAATAATCCAATTCAAGCTGAATAGTGGTATTTAACTCAGTACTATATGATTCCATGTTCACAGATACAAGTTGCCAATTCCTATATAGAGTGAATATTTCACAAGATTTGGATCCTTCGAGAAGGAACAGGAGAATAATTTGCGTTAAGGAATATTATGTTGATAGTATAATCCTCAAATCATCTAAACCGAAGAAACCAACAACGGACAAAACATCATAAGCCATCAACTATCAATTATTCTGAAGCTAGTCGAACAAAGTCAACAAACTACATTAAGAATAACCTAACGCGACAAAGATCAGACCAGCAGAAACAGAGCAATGAAACTCACAAGCGAATCTTCCCTGGGAATCCGCTGACGGAGCCGAAGGAGCGATGAACGAGCGGCGCGATGTGAAGGCGAAGGGAGCGAGGATGGAGATGGAAGAGGGGGACGGTAGGCGAGAAAAGGGCCGGAGCGGAGAGCGAGCAAGAGAGGAAGGCGGTTGCGAAAGTCATCCGATCGCGACGGTCTCGTTTCTTCGGGAGAGTGCGCTGCGCCGAGATCGAAGTAGAGCACGGGATTGGGGGAAAGCGCCGGAGAGGGCGCTCTTTTAACAACCACAGTCGTCCTGCCGCTGACGCCCCAACTTAACCACGCTTCAATTTGTATTAGTGCGATGCTGACGTTTAAGGAGGGGGCTGATTGGAGGCCTTTAAACTAATGCCAGCATAAGGGCCAAAGCCAAAGAGACTAGCTAATGTCGTCATACAAGAGCAATTAAGAAATAGATAGCCTGAGCCTTACGGCGTCTTTCACTGGATAGAACGGCTGCCATTGAAAGCTTCCGACATATATAATCCAAGAGCTTCCGATAGAATGGCCCTGGGTTACGATGCAACGGTAGAGTGATTAATTATTATCTAAATATATATGATTTAATTCTTAATTATGATATATTTTATAATAATTTTTTCTCTAAATAGAACATGAACTCTGAGATGATGGACTTCTTGACTGTTTATCACGAACACTTTTCGATTTATCATGGTGACCGATAAAAAATATTCATGAGATTAAATCAGTCAACTAAAATTCATCTACTACCTAATTCATATTTTTATTTTTATTTTCCAAGAGGGGTTTGAAACATTCTTTGATGGTTTGCTTGTTAGAAATGGATGTGGCGTAGTAAAGTCTGTGATTTGTAATTTTGGGACCGTTTTGATTGATGATCACACACGGTAAACTTTTGATCGGTTATAATTTTTTATTAGAATTGTATCACGTGACTCTTGAGGAAAAAAAATAATTAATTAAAATTTATTAGGAGACCTAAATAATTTTATTATTATTTTAGGTTAATTTTGTCTTTTAGGTCTTTAAATTTTAAAAACTACTGATTTAATAATTTGAGGATGATTTTAATTAATATTAATTTGATCACGTCTTCTTTTCCCAAACGCCCAATTTAATTATATATTTTTAATATTCTATTAAATCAATAAGATTTAAAATATTATTTATAGTATACACCATCGAATCAACCGGATCAAGATGATAAAAGATGATTCACTCATCCCAATGTTCTTGTCAACCCATCTTATAACCAATACGAAAGAGTTAAATGACGGGACTATTAACCCAAATAATAACAAATGCATAAAAAATGATAGACAGACTTTATAATAATAATACCTCACCAGTTAATCATCAATAGGACTGAATCAATATGATCAAAGTGACAAAAAGATGATTTACTCACTCCAGCATCCTCGATAATCCATTTCGAAGTCAACGTGGAGGAGGTAAATTATAGGAGCTAGTAGCCCCAGATGTTATGACTAATATATGATGAGGATTAACACACTGATTTTATTAAATTTTGATTCTTAAATCACGAGACGTAACAACTTGCGCGGCGTCAAAAATCAATTCTTGATAGTGTTTGATCATTTAGCCTGCTATGGATAGCAAAGGTTTTATAAAAAAAAAATCTTATTTACGTTGACTAAAAACTTAAATTGGTTGACTGAAGTTGCTTGGCCAACGAAAATCTTTCAATCAACTCAAGTTGTTTGGCTATGTTCATCTAACCAGTAGCCAAACTGGCACAGATTCACGCTAACTTGACCGAATCCGAGGAGACGATTTGCCATCCAACGCACCGCATTCAATTCGAACTCCAGCGACGACGATAAACCAGCGGTCCGATGGATCCCGGGAAAAGATACGGGGGCAAAAGTAAAACCAGGGCAGTCGCTGCCATCCCATCCCATCCCATCCTATCAATCGCCGCCGTCCCGCCCGGCCCGATGGCGGCGGCGGCGACGATCCTGACGGCGCCCTGTCGAGCCTTCAGTACGGAGGAATAGCATTCCGATCGATCGATGGATCCCTCTCTCTGTCAGCCACCAGACTGTTGCATTGTCGTGTCTACTATATAGCCAGCAGCAGAGCGCCAGCTGCAATAACCGGCAGCAGCAGTGGCAGCGGCAGCAACGGCGGAGCTCCGAATCGTGTTCCAATGGGTGGGGACGCAGCCGATGAGGATGAGACTCATCCTCCAAAGTAAATTCTCTCTCCGTTCGCATCTGCATTTTGCTTACTTAATTTCTCTGCATTCTCAAACTTTGCTGGGTAATTGTAGGAGTGGCAGTACGTATTATGACCGAAGTCTAACCGCCGCAGTCAAACAACTTAATGGGAGAGCTTCGAGGTCACATGTATTGAAGAACCTGGACTGGGACTGCAGTGGGGATATGGCTTGAAGTCGTAGCTCTTGTTTTAGAAAGGGGAAATGGAATAGTAACGTAGTGGTGTCTGTGTTGTGCGTGGAAGGCATCAAGGCAAGTCGTTTGGCTAATTCAAAGTTTGGTTTAGGAGTTCTGCTTTCGTTGAAATTACAAGTATGGCAGCTCTAAAGTTCTTCAGTCATCCAATAAAATGGTCCTACTTCATGTGTAATCCCGTCGATCAACGGGGCGTTCGTAGAGAGAGGTCACTTTTAAAAGGAGGGCGGATAACTCGTCATAGTGGGACATGAGACGAGGTGGAGTGTTATTAGCCGGTCGGGACAACCGCGTCATCGGCCTCGAATTCCACCCGTATTGGATGTCCCATACGGATAATTGTCCGTTCTGTCTTCCTCAGGATTGGTTGACCGGCCAATGCCGAAATACACCATGACTCGGTAGGCCACATACTAGCCGATCGACGTATCGTCGATCTTGCAGCTTGGGAGTTCTTAGAGACAGTCGATCGATACACTCTTTAAGTACGCTCTGATTCGGAAGTTTTCGCTGTCCACAGTAGTACGCACTCTCTGACACCACGCAAATAAGGTTAGTAACAGAGTCGGCGCACGTCGGTTCGGATCTAATACTACTGGCGTCTGAATTGCGAATATTTCGCTGACACGGTACGTTTCTGACAAACTCTGACTATGACGCCTTTTGCATATATCATACAATGCGGCGTTGGTCAGTTAGCTATCGATAGCTCCTGACTCTGTGCCCGTATATGACAAAAAAGGAAACAGAGGTGAGACAAAAATTATTAGCTCTCTTGGTTATATAAGACTTTCTTTCCTTCACAAACATGTATTCATCAGACTTTTAGGTACAATTGTTTTTTTCCTTTGCTTCAATTTCTTCATCGAATTCTGACTTGATCGTAGGAGGATCTTGTCAAAAAACGATAAATTATTGACGATCATTTTTTACAAGACGAGTATCCTTCAGCCGAAATAATTCTTCGCTCCGCTGTGTGATATCATCATCTTTCTCCATCCACCAACTGTAATCGTCATTAAAATTAAGAATCTATCACAAGCTTCGATAGTATACTTGTGACTCATTGAGATAAACACGACTAAGTCCATTCTCCCCTTGTTTCTATTAAACGCTGTAGCTGTCTCAGTTTGACCACTGACGAGACACGGGCAGAGAGGATGTCTCTGACAAGGATGACAATGTCTCTTCTTCTCCATTGAGATTTTTGTGACGGCAAAGATTAAAAAAACAGTTGCCGAGAAAGGCACGGTCGATCGTTGCGGGAACAGAGTGTGAATTAGACAGCCGGAGTTTTTCGGGAAACCGCGATTTGATTTTCTCTGAGAAAGCTTTAGTTGGTTACAGCTGTTTGTCCTGACAGCTGCTTTGGTTTTCCTCAAATCCAGACTCGGCAAAAACCAGGGGCCGTATTTTTTTAATCATCAGGAAAAAAAAAAATAAGAGAAAGAGAAAAGCACAACATATCGCGCCAATAACTCATATTATCATATACAATTCTCTAACTGTGTTTTTTAAAATTATATTTCGTTTATATTTTCTACTTAGGTTGCAAAGGCATCTCCAACCAATCCCCTAAAATACCATATTTAATATATGAGTTTTGCCCAATTATGAAACAGTGATAGGATGATTAATCGTTATTCTAAATATCTATCATTTGATCTCTAAGTACAATATATTTTATAGAAATTTTTTCTCCAAATGAGATGCGAACCCTAGAATGCTGGGTTTCTAGATCGCCCACCGCGAACGCTTTTTCAATTTACCCCGATAAACGATAAGAAACTTTCATGGGGGCGAAATAGTAATCCTAGGTCCATTTACTACCTAGTCCAGCACATTTTGGGAGTGTTTGGAGAGCTTTTACTTCTTAAAAAGTGATTCTTATAGTGATTATCTTGAAGTTAGTAAGAAGCTAAAGTAAACAGTGTTTGAAAATAGAAACCAAAAGCTGATACAAGATAAAGTTTGAATGTTTGGGAGAATAATTGCTTCCAAGCTTAATTTTTAATTGAATGACAATAATATCCTTAAACTATATAAATTAATCATTTTTTAATTATTTAAATATAATTTCGATACTATCAATAATTTGTTCACGTAATTATTATTATATTTTAAATAGTGATATAATTATTATTATATTTTAAATATAGTATTAAAATTATTTTTTTATAATTTGAATATTTGAAAAATATATAAAATTAATAAAAAATATAAAAAATAATATAATTTATATAAATATAATATATATATAACGACAAGTGACAATCAGGTAAAATGTTATATTATTTAAGGATATAAATATTATTTTTTAATGTTATATCATAAATAAAAAAGCAGAAGCAGGTAGAAGCATCAAATTCTTGCTTCTAACTTCTGAGTAAAAGTAACAGAAGCTAAAGCAGAATCTAGCTTTCTCAAATACTCAAAAGTGATTCTGTATAGCCAGAATCTAAAAAACAGGTAGCAGAAGCACTCCCAAACACTCCCTTATATAAAAACTAATCAAACTTCTCCAACTTCATACATTAAATTTCACGCTAAATTTAGTGTGGGAATAGTACATCACCCCCACGCCATATTAATATAAGAATTATATCAAACCTCTCCAATATTTTTTTACCCCATGATTATTAACCTCTTCCGTGTAAGTCCTAGAACAGGTTTGTCGAGGTGCTGGGGGCGAGCGAATCGCCTTTGCCAGCATGTTGTAATTTTTTAATTATTTTATATTTAATTTTTTTTATTATATTATATAATCAATAAAATCAAATATAATACATATTATTAAATATCATAAATAAAAATTAATTTATAATTATTATTTTTTTCCACATTATTATTTACAGTAATATTAATATTTTTTAAAAAATAAATTAAATGTATATAATAGCATCTTTTAATTTTATTATGCATATTTATAAATATTTAATTTATTAAAAATTTTATGTATAATATATTTAATATATTTTAATTATAATTACTTTTAAATTAAAATATATATTGATAATTAAATTTTGAATACGACAAAATAAAATATTTTAATGAATATTCATTTTTGTATGATATGGTGTGAGTGGATTAAAGTTTAAATAGTGTACAGTGTTAAAATTATATTACTTTAGTGTAAAATTGATATCAAATATGGTATTTTGGATTAGAGATGGTCTAAAACTATTTGCGTTATAATAATTATGAAAGAATAGTAAATGAATAATATTAAATTTATATTGTAACCATTATTAAAATAACATAAATATTTTTAAATATGTAATATAATAATTTATAATTTCATAATTATTATAATCCTCTTAATTTAAAATTTATACCGAAAATATAAATGAAAATTAATAATGAAAATAATATATTAAGAGAAATCAGGTAATTATACATATATTAGTGATAAGTGGGTGATTTTTAAAAAAAAAAATCAAAGAATAATGATTGAGAGAGTGAAAATGAGAGAGTGAAAACTATAGTTAATGACGTGGCACCTTATATGCACGATCTTCGACGGGTTCACTATGCCCCCCAGGGTATAGTTTGATTCGGGGCGGCGGTCGAAAGCTGCCGATGGTATCCAAGCGATAATCAAACATGTGCATGTAAAGTGTCACGTCATATCACATCATTTATTATAATTTTCATTCTTCCATTTTCACTCTCTCTATCATAATACTATACTCTTCGATGTTTTCAAAAATAAAAAAAATGAAAGTACTCTTTTAGCTTTTGACTTTTGTCCTTTAAAAAATGTGTTATCGTCAAATAATATTTTTTCCCCTCTTTTGAAAATTCATCTTTCTAAATTCACTAAACGAGCAAGTTATCTTAGGCAAGATTTATCGTTGGATTAAAATCGAACTGAAAGAATTGAACCATTCAAAAATGGATTAAAATGAAAATTTAAAAACTAATTAGTTTGATTTAATTAAATAGAGTTTAACAAATTTTTTTACTTTGGCTAAACATGAAAAGAGATTTGCTTCCTAACTGTCCACTGTCCTCCTGTAATAGTCCTCATGAATATAGAAAAAGATAAATTCAAATATACAGATAGAAGACATATATAGAGAGTATTTGGGATAATTTTTATTTCTTGAAAAGTGATTCTTATAAAAATTATCATGAAATCAGTAAGAAGCTAAAGCATGGAGTGTTTGAAAAATAGAAGTCAAAAACTAATACAAAGTAAATTTAAGTGTTTGATAAATAATTATTTTTAAGCATTTTTTAGTTAAATGACAACAATATTCTTAAACTATATAAATTATTATTTTTATTTATTTAAATATTATTCTGATACTCCATTCATAATATTTTATATATTTATTATTATATTTTGAATATTATATCAAAATTAATTTTTTAAATAATATATATGTCTAAAAATATATATAATATTAATAAAAATAAAATATAAAAAATGACAACATTTATATAAATTTATAAAATATGTATAAAAAATTCTAAAAATATAAATTATAAAAAAAATATAATATTTTATTTAAAAATGTGATGGCAATGATGTAAAATGATAAATTTATTAAGGGTATAAATGTCAACTTTTAATTTTGGACCATAAGGAAAAAAACAGAAGCAGAAAAAAATATCAAATTCCTGCACCCAAGCTGCTGGAAGATCGCTCCCAACACCCAAGCTGCTTCAGATAAATTTAAGTGTTGGGTAACGAATTTTTTTTCTGCACTTAAATTATTTAAGGGGGAAGTGTAGGGCTGTTACACTTCCGCCCAATCTTGTATTCGAATCATTCTATCGGTAGTTTGTCGGTAGAGGTTTTTAGTGGATTGCCCACAGGAAAGGTTCAAGGAACCTGGGCCTTCGAGTAGGAGTCGGCGAAGGCTCCGAACGAAGTAAAACTCCTTGTGTAATTTTGTTTTATTTTTCGCTTTCGCATTTCGTTTTAATTTTTCCGCTGCGCACGTTATAAAAAGCATCGTACAATTTTCTATCGACTCTGATTTTATAACGAAGATTTTAAAAGTCACGTGATTCACCCCCCCCCTCTCACGTGCATCGGTCCTACAAGTGGTATCAGAGCCAAGTTCGCTCTGTATCGGTGCAACCACCATAAGAGCCGGGGAAAATCCAATTCGTTTTCGTTTGTTTTTGTGTTTTCGCTGCACGATCTAAATTAGGTATTGTTGCCTAAATTTAGATATTTTCTATCGATTTTACTCGAATTTGGGCAACACCATTTCGAGTCGTTTTTTGTTTCTTTCTTCTCCTTTTCCTACCACACTACTAATCCAAGACCTAGTCTTGGAACAAGTGTTTTTGTTGTTGTCTATTTCAGATGGCTCAAGGTGAAGGATATAGTACTGCCCGTCCTCCGCTCTTCAATGGGGAAGACTTCCCTTACTGGAAACGAAGAATGGAGGTGTACCTAAAGACTAATATAGACCAATGGTTCGCAGTGCAATCTGGCAACGAACCACCAATGGACGAGGGAAACAATGCACTACTGAAGCATGACAGATGGAACCTAGAAATGAAGAAAAGGGCTCAGATTGAGTTCAAAGCACAGAACACACTCCAATGCGGACTAACCAAAGAGGAATTGAACCGTATCAGCCCAACTGAATCTGCCAAAGAATTTTGGGACAAACTGATTGACCTGCATGAAGGCACCTCAGATGCGAAGGTAACAAAAAGAGATTTGTTATTGAATAAATTATTTAACATAAAAATGCAGGAAGGTGAGTCTGCAAGCCAACTCCACGCCTGGATCAAGGACATACTAAATGGACTCCACCTCATTGGGCACAAACAAGAAAATAGATATATTATAAGGTATGCACTAAATGCCTTTCCTAGAAACTCTTTATAGACATCCATCATAGATGCTTATAAAATTTCTAGGAATCTTTCCAAAATAAATTTAGATGAACTATTCTGTGAATTAGAACTGCACGAACAAACTAACGCCAAGGCCGAGAAAAGATTTGCTTTGTTTGCAGGTTCTTCAAAAGAAGTCAAGTCGAAGAAGAAAATTCAAGAATCAGAAGAAGAGTCAGACTCAGACTCAGATGACGAGGAACAAATGGTTAACTTAGTAGGAAAAGTCCTCGCCAAAAAGAAAAGCAAATTCTCGAAAAGAGATTTCCAAAAGATAATGAAGCCAACCAGTTATGGAGACAAAAGCAAAATAACCTGCTTCGGTTGCAACAGAAAAGGACACTTCAAACATAAATGTCCCTACAAAACGGAGGACCAATCAAAGAAAAGCAAGAAGAAGAAGGCTCTTCAAGCCACCTGGGGCGAGAGTTCGGATGACTCTGACTATGAACCACCAAAGAAGACAAGCTACCTCGCGCTAATGGCAACTGGACCCGGGTCAGACTCGGAGCACGACGAAGATTCCGAATACGAGTCGAGTCAAGAGATCGGACTCTTTTCGGACGACTCGACTAAGGTATATTTAGATTCAGTTAATGAAAATTTTTTAAAGATTATTTCCATTTTAAATAAAAAATTACTTGCATCTGAATCTAGGAATGACCAGCTCCTTAAGGAAAATCAAGACCTTAAGGAGCAATTAATTAATACCAGAACATTAACTGAACAAACTCAAAATCAAAAGACAATTGAGCTTGAAACTGAAAACTCCTCTCTAAAGGGCGAAGTCCTAAAACTTAAGGATCTACTAGCAACTTTCACAACCCGATCCAAGAACCTTGACCTCATTCTTGGATCACAAAAGGGCATGTACAATAAATCTGGGATAGGATATAAATCAGGATCAGCCCAAAGATCCTTTATCTCCTTTATCCACCCCCGCAAAAATCAACGAAAAGCGTGGGTTCCGAAAGCTTACCTAACAAAGCAAGTAGGTCAGAATCAACTTTATGTCCCAAAAAGGGACATCCACTACATTGACCCTAGACATCCAGTCTACAATTTAGGGGGAAGTTCCAAATTAGTTGGCACCTCAAAGTCACCCTTTACCCGTCTGGGTACCTAGGACTAGTTTCAAAAGTTAGTCTGACACTTGACCTACTCAGTACCAGGGTAGGGCGAGCTGATAGTACGTTAGGGAAGCTGATCTAAGGAGTCAGGTAGGGGAAGACGTCCTCTATTTGGTCTTCTTAGCCCAGTGAAACTAGTCGAAGCTACCTCGCCACATCCTAGACTAGTTAGACCAAGGAGTTTCAATAGGTAGGTTAAAAGTACAACTTCCTTAAGCGGTTTTGCCTAGAAAGTGGTTGTTGATCCAATAAGGCTTCGACCAAAGAAGACCTCTGTGCCTCGCCACGGCCTGGAAACCAATTATGGAAGTATACTTTTAAACTGCTTCTTGTCAAACCTGAATTAACAAAAGGTCAGATTAACTTTTATAAATCAAACTCAAACATATCTCACACAAATCATAGGATCCCTTTGATTGACAACTTAGATCAAGTGAGATGAATAAGGACAACTAAAATCAAATTTCAAAATTCAAATTAACAAAATCAAATTTTCAAAATTCAAATTAACTAAAATCAAATTTCAAAATTCAAATTAACAAAATCAAATTTCAAATTCAAATTAACAAAATCGAATTTCAAAATTCAAATTAAAAAATAAAACAAAAATCAAAATTTCAAAATTCAAAAAAAAAAATTTCAAAATTCAAATTAACAAAATCAAATTTCAAAATTCAAATTAACAAAATTAAATTTCAAAATTCAAATTAACAAAATCAAATTTCAAAATTCAAATTAACAAAATCAAATTTCAAAATTTAAATTAACAAAATTAAATTTCAAAATTCAAATTAACAAAATCAAATTTCAAAATTCAAATTAACAAAATCAAATTTCAAAATTCAAATTAACAAATTCAAAATTCAAAATTAATAAAATTCAAATTAAAAAATTCATAAAAATTCAAATTCAAAAATTCATAAAATTCAAATTCAAAATTTAAATTCAAAAATTAACAAAATTCAAAATTCAAATTCAAGTTTTAAGTTCTTTAGGATGTTTAAAATTTTCTTAAATTTTTTTTAAAAAAAAAATTCAAAAACTTAACCTAAGTTCTAAATCTTTTACTTAACTGTAGGTAAATAAATGGATTATTGACAGTGAGTGCTCCAGACACATGATTGGGGATCCCACCAAATTTACAGAACTCAAGTACAAAAGACTAGGGACCGTTGATTTTGGAAATAACGGTAAACTTAAGGTAATTGGGCGAATTAAATGAGTTTAATTCGCGATCGGTTCGGGTCGGTTTTGGCCGGCCAAAGAGGGTATTAACCCTCCTTGTGGTGGCCGGCCATTAAAGGGAATTAAATCAATTTATTTGGTTTAATTAATAAGATAAATCAAGCACGATTTATTTTATGAATTATGGATAAATAAATTTGTATAAAGAAATTTATATAAATAAATTTATAGAAATTTATTCTTTTATGGAAGATTAAAATAATCCATGAATTGGGTTTATTTTAATTTTATAAAATCAATTATGAATTGATTTTTTCCATAATAAGAAAATTTATAAATTTCTTATAAAATTTATTCCATAATTTAAAGAGAAGAAGAATTAGTTTTTATTATAAATTAGTTTATAATAGAGACTTGGTTTAAACGGAATTAATTCATAAGAATTTATAGGATAAATTTCTTATGATAAATAATTAGTTTTATTATAAAGTTAGTTATAATAAAATTCATAAGAAAATTTATAGAATAAATTTCTTATGATAACTAATTTGTTTTATTATAAATGGTTATAATAAGACTAGGCTTAAACGGAATAAGCAATAAGAAAATTTATAAGATAAATTTCTTATAACTAATTCCGTTAATTCGGTTTAGAGGGAGACTTAGCAAAGGAGTTGCTACTATATAAAGGAACCAAAGGCTAGCCCTTAATTCCAATTCAAGTAATTGAATCATAGAGCTCTCCCTCTCTCTCTTAATCTCTTCTCTTCTCTTCTCCCTCTCCCTCTCCCTCTCTTGCCTAGGGTCGGCGCCCACTTGGAGCCTAGGGCCGACGCCCACTTGGTGACTTAGGGCCGGCGCCCAACCACAACACCAACAAGGGTGTTTGCCGTGAGGTATCAAGAAGGAGAAGAACCCGAAGACGAAGAAGAAGAAGCGGATAGCGACTCCTCTCTTCTCGGAATTTGATTCCGTTATTTCATCGGTTAGTTTTTCCATTATTTCTCTTGTCCTTCTAGTTGTGCCTTCCGAGAATCTAGTAGTTCTCGTCGGCACAAAACTCGTGACTTTGCGAAGTCATCCCGAAGAGAACTCGGCGTGGACGCGAATAGAGGCGAAGCTTCCAAGGGACGCTACGGTTGGATCTCGTCCCTTTCTTCAAGTTACGCGAGGTATAAAAGTAAATTAGTTTACTTTTCCGCAAACTTTTATTTCATGATTATGTCGATACACTATAAGGTTGCATGCTAGATACGAAGTTAAAATAATTTAGGAAATTATTTTATGCAAACTCTTCCGCTGCACGTAAAAATTTTAAATTTTACGAACTCGTATCCTTGTCGACATGCACCCGGTCCCAACACATCACACTTAGAGGACTTAGGCACAATAACATTTATGAAATTATGTTAACCTGCCCCTTAGAAAATTGTCTTTTAACTCATAAGGATGAGACTTGGCTCTGGCATAGGAGACTTTCACACACTCACTTCAGAAAACTACCTAAAAGGTTTAGTTAGAGGCCTACCAAAGTTATCTAACCTTGAGTCAACCTTATGTAACGCATGTCAACAAGGAAAACCAACTAGGTCAACCCACAAACCAACTAGTCAAACTCAAACTAAGTCAATTCTTGAATTAATTCACCTAGACCTATTTGACTCATATGAGGTAAAATCAATTAGTGGAAACCTTTACTGTTTAGTAATCATAGATGACTATTCAAGATTTACCTGGGTAAAATTTTTAAAAAATAAAGATGAAACTTTTGATATGTTTACTCAATTTTGTAAATTAGTAGAAAATGAAAAAGGGATTAAAATTAAAAGACTTAGGAGCGATAACGGCGGGGAATTCAAAAATCAAAAATTTAACCAATTCTGCTTAGAAAATGGCTACCATCACGAATTCTCTTGTCCTAAAACACCTCAACAAAATGGAATAGTAGAAAGGAAAAATAGAATACTAGAAGAAGCAACCAGAACAATGCTAAATGAATACAATCTACCTAAATATTTTTGGGCTGAGGCTGTTAGTACAGCCTGTTATGTACAAAATAGAATAACTATAAATAAAAATCTAGAAAAAACAACTTTTGAAATCTATTATGAAAAACAACCTAATAATAAGTATTTTAAAGTATTTGGATGCAAAGTGTATATATTAAACACTAAAGAATTACTTAGAAAATTTGGAATGGATAGTGCTAAAGAAATTAAGACACCTATGGCTACCAATCAAACTATAGATAGTGACACAAATGGCAAACCTGTTGACCTTAAGTATTATAGAAGTGCTATAGGTAGCTTACTTTACCTAACTGCAAGTCGACCTGATATTCTCTTTGCAGTTAGTATGTGTGCTAGGTATCAAACATGTGCTAAAGAATCACATCTAACCCTAGTTAAAAGGATATTTAGGTATCTCAAAGGGACAGAAAGTTTAGGAATTTGGTACCCTAGAACAACCCAGTTTGAACTTATTGGATTTTCTGACTCAGATTATGCTGGCTGTAAATTAGATAGAAAAAGTACCAGTGGTGGTTGCCAACTTCTAGGACCCTCACTAGTTAGTTGGTTCAGTAGAAAACAACATTGTGTTGCCCTATCCACCACTGAAGCTGAATACATAGCAATGGGTGAATGTGTAGCCCAATTACTCTGGATGATGCATACCTTAAAAGATTTTAACTTAGATTTTAAGAAAGTCAAAACTTTTATAGATAATCTAAGTTCAATTAATCTAACCAAAAACCCAATTCACCACTCTAGGACCAAACATATAGAAATTAAGCACCATTTTGTTAGAGATCATGTTAATAAAGGGGAAATAGAACTTAATCATGTTGAATCCAAATCTAACCTAGCTGACATATTCACTAAACCACTTCCTGAATCCGAATTTAGCAATTTAAGAAGGTTAATAGGAATGTGTGTTGTAGACTAGGATTGACCTAATCACTTTTACTCAACTCACAAATTCTGTTTGACACATAGCTTGAGGTAGATTACGACTCCAACCATTTTTCTTGAAATTGCTGCAGTCGGCGATTAGTCCTTCTGCGGTGACCTTGGCTCTGATACCACTTGTTGGATCGGGTTGGACCGGCTAGACGGGGGTGAATAGACGAGAAAATTTTTTTTATAAAAGTGGAGGCTCTCGTCTTTAAAAAAAGAAACTTGGTTGCAACTGAGAACGTTGCTTCCAAGACAGTGGACGCTCAATAAAAATCTCCTTGTGGCGGAGAAGCCTTACAAAAATAGCACGCTAGACTTTTAGAGTGTTTACAAGAAATGAATTAATTGAATGAATTAAAAGGTTAAAACTCTAAGCCTATTTATAGCCTAAGAGAATAAATCTGGATTGTTGATTGTTGAGGAATTTTCTCTTGGCCGTTGATCCATGGATGTAATCTGGATGGCTGATCTTGGATGGGATTAAACTGCATCTATTGGATCTAATTAAAGGATAAAGTTATCCTTTAAGAGATAACTTTGTCTTCTGCTCGCAACAGATAAATAACTTTATCATTTGCTCGCGATAACTTTAATCATATCTTTTCTTTATCCTGGTCGGTAAGATTGGTGATATATGTAGGCGAGGTTACTGGTTCGAATCTTCACAGCAACAAATAAAATTCTTTTTGTTTCAGGTGCTTGGTTTGACTTGGTCAAACTGACCAGTCTTTTGGTTCATCTTCTGGGTGATTTCCGGCCAATCGGAGTTAGGCTCACCCGAACCCGACTCCGGCCTTTCGCCCCTCGAGCGTCCTTCCTCCCGGCTTCTCGTCCCTCGGACACTGCGCACGTCCTTCTCGCTCCACCGGCGTACTCTTCCGCAGCTTCCGCGTCCCTCGGATTGTACCGAGCCCGTCGGCTCACTTCCCCGCACAATCCTTCTCGTCCGCTACGTCTTACGCTCGACTTCCTCCGTACATAAGCTCCTGTACACTTAGCAGAGGGATTAAACATACCAGGACCTAACTTAAATCGGTTGATCACATCAAAATCAACCAGGGGTACTTACAATCTCCCCCTTTTTGATGTGTATCAATCCGAGTTAAATTAGGGTAATCAAAAATAAAAAAAAACATACATAATAATGTAAACAGTTTAAGTTCAAAAAAAATTTAAATTTCAAGTAAATTAAAATTCTACCCCTTAACTTAGTACTATTCCTCCCCCTTTGATCACATCAAAAAATTGGGAAATATAAGTAGGGAAGAAAATTTTTTGAGTGCGATAAAAAATTTTCTAAGTGAAAAAAAAAACGTGTTGGCACAGATTTTATAAATTTAATATGACATATTTTTGTCAAAGTTAATTCCATTTTTTTTGTAAAAAAAAAAAGATTTAAAAAAATCTAATTTTTTTTTTTGATAAAATCCACAGTTGATTAGGAGATCCAAAAAAAATCAAATTTGGTCAAAATCTTGTTCAATCGAATTTTGAAAATTAAAAAAAATCATATTTCAATAAAAAATCTAAATATTTTTTGTTAAAGTTGAAGATGAAATATGAGTTTGGACAAAAATTTTAAGTTTTAAATTCGTTCATCAAGTCCAAAAATGGCAAACCAACACATAAGAGTTTTTGAAGAATAAATTTTAAAAAAATTTGAAAAATTGCTTCAAAAATATTTTTTAAAAAAAATTATAATGAATTTCCCCCTAAACTCTTAATTTTAAATTTTGAGAGAGAAAAATATTCAAAAAATTTAAAAGAATTTTCAGTAGATAGACAACATAATTGTGCATAAAAAAAATTATATAATTTTTGTTAGAGAAAAAAATGCGCACATATATAATAACAAAAAAAATTCAATTTAATACAAATTTAGGAACCCAAAATAAGTTCTTGTCTACAGGATTAATTAAAAACTTAGGCGGAGTATAGCTTTTGGGCACATTTTTAAATTAACCCTTATGATTTTTAAAATACCAATTTAAATTATTAGGAAAGCTATTTTTCTTTTGGCGTAAATGTGCAATATCAAGTTCTAATTTTTGCACTAAGTTTTTCAAATTACCATTTTCATTTTTTAAAATTTCAGAAGAGAAAGTAAGTGCCAATTCATTTTTCAATTTCAAATTTTCTTTTTCTAATCTACAATTAGATTTAAGCAAGGCTTTAACTCCTGCATATAATTGATCATGAGGAATAAAACATACCTCACTTACCGGGTCGCTTTCGAAAAGCGAGGTTCTTTCTTCGTCGTCAGTTTCTTCTGACATCTCTCCCCCTTCATCAGTGCTCCCTTCTTGATGATTTGCAATTAACGCAAGTCCCGCGTATTCTTGACCTTCTGATTCCTCAGACGAGGACTCGTCCCAAGTGACCTTCAGTTTTGGCTCTGAGGTACTTTCATGCAATTCTAGGAATTTCTCCCAGAGCTCTTTTGCCGAGTTGTAATTTTCGATGCGGTTAACTTCTTGCGCGGGAAGAACAGCTAGTAGATGAAATTCAGCTTTGCCATTTGCATCAAAGTCTGATTTCTCCTTCTTGGTCCATGATTCTATTTCTTTATCCTTGCCATTGTTGTCTTTAGGAACTGAAAAACCATTTTTCATAATTATTAGCAATTCAATATCAGTTTTAAAAAATACCTGCATTCGGCGCTTCCACATCGCGAACTCCCCCTCAAACTTCGGCGGGTAGATTACGACTCCAACCATTTTTCTTGAAATTGCTGCAGTCGGCGATTAGTCCTTCTGCGGTGACCTTGGCTCTGATACCACTTGTTGGATCGGGTTGGACCGGCTAGAGGGGGGTGAATAGACGGGAAAAATTTTTTATAAAAGTGGAGGCTCTCGTCTTTAAAAAAAGAAACTTGGTTGCAACTGAGAACGTTGCTTCCAAGACAGTGGACGCTCAATAAAAATCTCCTTGTGGCGGAGAAGCCTTACAAAAATAGCACGCTAGACTTTTAGAGTGTTTACAAGAAATGAATTAATTGAATGAATTAAAAGGTTAAAACTCTAAGCCTATTTATAGCCTAAGAGAATAAATCTGGATTGTTGATTGTTGAGGAATTTTCTCTTGGCCGTTGATCCATGGATGTAATCTGGATGGCTGATCTTGGATGGGATTAAACTGCATCCATTGGATCTAATTAAAGGATAAAGTTATCCTTTAAGAGATAACTTTGTCTTCTGCTCGCAACAGATAAATAACTTTATCATTTGCTCGCAACAACTTTAATGATATCTTTTCTTTATCCCAGTCGGTAAGATTGGTGATATATGTAGGCGAGGTTACTGGTTCGAATCTTCACAGCAACAAATAAAATTCTTTTTGTTTCAGGTGCTTGGTTTGACTTGGTCAAACTGACCAGTCTTTTGGTTCATCTTCTGGGTGATTTCCGGCCAATCGGAGTTAGGCTCACCCGAACCCGACTCCGGCCTTTCGCCCCTCGAGCGTCCTTCCTCCCGGCTTCTCGTCCCTCGGACACTGCGCACGTCCTTCTCGCTCCACCGGCGTACTCTTCCGCAGCTTCCGCGTCCCTCGGATTGTACCGAGCCCCTCGGATTGTACCGAGCCCGTCGGCTCACTTCCCCGCACAATCCTTCTCGTCCGCTACGTCTTACGCTCGACTTCCTCCGTACCTAAGCTCCTGTACACTTAGCAGAGGGATTAAACATACCAGGACCTAACTTAAATCGGTTGATCACATCAAAATCAACCAGGGGTACTTACAATCTCCCCCTTTTCGATGTGTATCAATCCGAGTTAAATTAGGGTAATCAAAAATAAAAAAAACATACATAATAATGTAAACAGTTTAAGTTCAAAAAAAATTTAAATTTCAAGTAAATTAAAATTCTACCCCTTAACTTAGTACTATTCCTCCCCCTTTGATCACATCAAAAAATTGGGAAATATAAGTAGGGAAGAAAATTTTTTGAGTGCGATAAAAAATTTTCTAAGTGAAAAAAAACACGTGTTGGCACAGATTTTATAAATTTAATATGACATATTTTTGTCAAAGTTAATTCCATTTTTTTTTGTAAAAAAAAAAAGATTTAAAAAAATCTAAATTTTTTTTTGATAAAATCCACAGTTGATTAGGAGATCAAAAAAAAATCGAATTTGGTCAAAATCTTGTTCAATCGAATTTTGAAAATTAAAAAAAATCATATTTCAATAAAAAAAATCTAAATATTTTTTGTTAAAGTTGAAGATGAAATATGAGTTTGGACAAAAATTTTAAGTTTTAAATTCGTTCATCAAGGCCAAAAATGGCAAACCAACACATAAGAGTTTTTGAAGAATAAATTTTAAAAAAATTTGAAAAATTGCTTCAAAAATATTTTTTTAAAAAAATTATAATGAATTTCCCCCTAAACTCTTAATTTTAAATTTTGAGAGAGAAAAATATTCAAAAAATTTAAAAGAATTTTCAGTAGATAGACAACATAATTGTGCATAAAAAAAATTATATAATTTTTGTTAGAGAAAAAAATGCGCACATATATAATAACAAAAAAAATTCAATTTAATACAAATTTAGGAACCCAAAATAAGTTCTTGTCTACAGGATTAATTAAAAACTTAGGCGGAATATAGCTTTTGGGCACATTTTTAAATTAACCCTTATGATTTTTAAAATACCAATTTAAATTATTAGGAAAGCTATTTTTCTTTTGGCGTAAATGTGCAATATCAAGTTCTAATTTTTGCACTAAGTTTTTCAAATTACCATTTTCATTTTTTAAAATTTCAAAAGAGAAAGTAAGTGCCAATTCATTTTTCAATTTCAAATTTTCTTTTTCTAATCTACAATTAGATTTAAGCAAGGCTTTAACTCCTGCATATAATTGATCATGAGGAAGAAAACATACCTCACTTACCGGGTCGCTTTCGAAAAGCGAGGTTCTTTCTTCGTCGTCAGTTTCTTCTGACATCTCTCCCCCTTCATCAGTGCTCCCTTCTTGATGATTTGCAATTAACGCAAGTCCCGCGTATTCTTGACCTTCTGATTCCTCAGACGAGGACTCGTCCCAAGTGACCTTCAGTTTTGGCTCTGAGGTACTTTCATGCAATTCTAGGAATTTCTCCCAGAGCTCTTTTGCCGAGTTGTAATTTTCGATGCGGTTAACTTCTTGCGCGGGAAGAACAGCTAGTAGATGAAATTCAGCTTTGCCATTTGCATCAAAGTCTGATTTCTCCTTCTTGGTCCATGATTCTATTTCTTTATCCTTGCCGTTGTTGTCTTTAGGAACTGAAAAACTATTTTTCATAATTATTAGCAATTCAATATCAGTTTTAAAAAATACCTGCATTCGGCGCTTCCACATCGCGAACTCCCCCTCAAACTTCGGCGGGTAGATTACGACTCCAACCATTTTTCTTGAAATTGCTGCAGTCGGCGATTAGTCCTTCTGCGGTGACCTTGGCTCTGATACCACTTGTTGGATCGGGTTGGACCGGCTAGAGGGGGGTGAATAGACGGGAAAATTTTTTTATAAAAGTGGAGGCTCTCGTCTTTAAAAAAAGAAACTTGGTTGCAACTGAGAACGTTGCTTCCAAGACAGTGGACGCTCAATAAAAATCTCCTTGTGGCGGAGAAGCCTTACAAAAATAGCACGCTAGACTTTTAGAGTGTTTACAAGAAATGAATTAATTGAATGAATTAAAAGGTTAAAACTCTAAGCCTATTTATAGCCTAAGAGAATAAATCTGGATTGTTGATTGTTGAGGAATTTTCTCTTGGCCGTTGATCCATGGATGTAATCTGGATGGCTGATCTTGGATGGGATTAAACTGCATCCATTGGATTTAATTAAAGGATAAAGTTATCCTTTAAGAGATAACTTTGTCTTCTGCTCGCAACAGATAAATAACTTTATCATTTGCTCGCAACAACTTTAATGATATCTTTTCTTTATCCCAGTCGGTAAGATTGGTGATATATGTAGGCGAGGTTACTGGTTCGAATCTTCACAGCAACAAATAAAATTCTTTTTGTTTCAGGTGCTTGGTTTGACTTGGTCAAACTGACCAGTCTTTTGGTTCATCTTCTGGGTGATTTCCGGCCAATCGGAGTTAGGCTCACCCGAACCCGACTCCGGCCTTTCGCCCCTCGAGCGTCCTTCCTCCCGGCTTCTCGTCCCTCGGACACTGCGCACGTCCTTCTCGCTCCACCGGCGTACTCTTCCGCAGCTTCCGCGTCCCTCGGATTGTACCGAGCCCGTCGGCTCACTTCCTCGCACAATCCTTCTCGTCCGCTACGTCTTACGCTCGACTTCCTCCGTACCTAAGCTCCTGTACACTTAGCAGAGGGATTAAACATACCAAGACCTAACTTAAATCGGTTGATCACATCAAAATCAACCAGGGGTACTTACAAAGGGTTGAGTTAGAAAATTAAAAATTTCTGATCTTAGAGCATGTCATTTGCATATTATTCTTGGACTCATTGCTTTATCTGGTATTTTCTAACTTTAACCCAGGTTGCCATTGCATCAAAAAGGGGGAGATTGTTGGTGCAATTTGCACTAATAGTTAAACCTGAGTTTTGATGAATGACAAATAGGTTAAAGTTAGACTTGCTTTTGATTTTGATCTCTTTACTAAGTGTGCAAGGTTGAAAGACTTAGGACCTGACACCAGGCTGAAGTCCAGGGTGGTTGAGTCCTGGCGGGAAGTCCAGGGTGGTTGAGTTCTGTCGAGAAGTCCAGTTGGGTTCACGGGGCCTGACAACTGGCTGAAGCCCAAGTTGGTTGAAACTTGACAAAAAGACCAGGGTGGTTGAGCCCTGGCAGGAAGACCTGGTGGGTTAAGAAGTTGAGTAGAGCTGCACGAGGTAAGTGAGGTAAGTCACTGGAGGAGCGAACCAGTGAGGATGAGTCCTATTTTAGGACTATAGGCGCGGTCCAACTTAGGCCCATTTTGGTGACCTCGGTTGAGTCCTGGTTAGATCCTTATCCAGGTTTGGACGGGGTCTAATTAACTCTAAATGCATTAACTCTATTTTACAGAATTTATTTAATTAGATTCTAAATGCATTAACTCTATTTTACAGAATTTATTTAATTAGATTCTAAATGCATTAACTCTATTTTACAGAATTTATTTAATTAGATTCTAAATGCATTAACTCTATTTTACAGAATTTATTTAATTAGATTTTGTAGTTGAATTTTATAAAATTATTCCTTATCTAAAGCCTTGGTGGAGGATAAATTATCAATTAAATTATTCGTATTTTCTTCTTTTTAGAGAATAAAATTATTCCTACTAATG
This sequence comes from Boesenbergia rotunda, assembly GCA_024364735.1. Classification (NCBI taxonomy): domain Eukaryota; kingdom Viridiplantae; phylum Streptophyta; class Magnoliopsida; order Zingiberales; family Zingiberaceae; genus Boesenbergia; species Boesenbergia rotunda. Next base: position 141,551 of record JAGFNQ010002454.1, on the reverse strand, counting down.
CTTAAAATTCTCACGTAAAGCTTAGCTGGAAGGATAAAATCTCCTTTTAAATTATTAATAAAATTGTAAGAGGATAAAACCTCTCGGTTAACTTTTCAATATTCTGTATTTATATTTTATTTAAATTATTTTCTTAATTGAAACAAAGGATAGAAACATTATTATTTTTTAATTATTTTATCTTGTTGATGGATAAAATTTGAGCTGAGAAGATCATGCATCGAGGCACTATAAATAGAAGCAAGCAAGCCCTCTAACAAATAAGAAAATTTGATTCTGGTTCAAGCTTTGGCGCTCTCTTGCTTCCACGCTCCTCTGCTGCGGTTTATGCTTTGACTCGACGCTGTCCGACCGCTGCTGGAAGATCGCTCCCAACACCCAAGGGAAGATCGCTCCCAACACCCAAGCTGCTTCAGATAAATCTAAGTGTTGGGTAACGAATTTTTTTTCTGCACTTAAATTATTTAAGGGGGAAGTGTAGGGCTGTTACACTTCCGCCCAATCTTGTATTCGAATCACTCTATCGGTAGTTTGTCGGTAGAGGTTTTTATTGGATTGCCCACAGGAAAGGTTCAAGGAACCTAGGCCTTCGAGTAGGAGTTGGCGAAGGCTCCGAACGAAGTAAAAGTCCTCGTGTAATTTTGTTTTATTTTTCGCTTTCGCATTTCGTTTTAATTTTTCCGCTGCGCACGTTATAAAAAGCATCGTACAATTTTTTATCGACTCTGATTTTATAACGAAGATTTTAAAAGTCACGTGATTCACCCCCCTCTCACGTGCATCGGTCCTACAATATTGATTACATTAATATTTTTTTATTAACATGCACTCATATTCATTTTAATATTAAATTGATTATTTATGAATCTCACTATCTATTTATTCATATTTATACTTTATATCTAAAATTTATTTTCTTAATTTTTTTATTATTTTTTATATAAAATCTATGAATGCAATATGTAGCGTCATAGTACTCATCCATATTGATTTGTAAATACCATTCAACAATATTTATATTTTTGATATACATAGCATAAATTAATTTCATAAATATAGTTAATTGTTCTTAATTACTTACTATCAATCACACAATTTTCTGAATTTTGATATTGCATTTTCATATCAATCAAAACATAAATATGTAGTAAATGGCTCATTATTTTTCAAATAAATCATCCTATATTCATTGTTATATATTTTTATTCACTGTTAAATTTTACGAGAATACTTGTAAAATTATTTTTAAATTTACTAGTTCAATAAATACATTTTTCTTTAAAAACAATTTTTAATACTGTAAATTAGTTTTAAATCGCCAATGACATCTTAAACTTTACTGTCAGTCCTTATGTTAGAAAAAATTTATTTTCATTCCTTTCATATAAAATTTTATTTACTTCAACTCCCTAATATATACCGATTTATCTAACTATCCTTATTATTTTTATATACAAAATATTCAAAATGAGATATCATTCCTCTTACATTTAGTATTATTTAACTAAAATCTAATATATTTTCTATTAAATTGAGTGCGATTTTTTTTTAAAACCAGCTAATCAAGAATTAATTTTTTTTCAAATTTAGTTGATCGAGAATCGATCGGAGTTGTTCATAATTGATTAGAGCTACTCCAGTTGATTGAGGCAATCGATTAAGAAGTTCTGATTGATTAAAAATTGATCGATAATCAAATAGTTATATTTATCACGAGAGAACATCACTTTTATTTGTTTATAAATATAAAAAATTGAAAAGTAAGTATAATTTTTTCAAAATTTAGTATATTTAAATTAGAATTTAGTATATTTTTTTATTAAATTGAGTATGACTCTTTTTGTGTTTGATCAATTGATTAGGAGTTCATATCAATCAATTGGTTTAGATGAATCAATTGTGTCATACTTAATTTAATAGAAAATATACTAAATTTTAGTTAAATGATGTTAAATTTAGGAGGAATTATATCTTATTTCACATTATTTGTATCTAAAAAAAATCAAGAGCAACTAAGAAATCGATAGTTGAAGTAAATAAAGCTTTACATGTAAGGAGTTGAATGATTTTTTTTTTTTGATGCAGGTATTAAAACATGGACTGAAGAGGAAACTAAATTTGTATGAAGGGAGTTTATGATAATTTTTCCCTTTCAATATTCTAATATTCATATATGTTTTAGATTCTAATTTTTAAAACTATTTTAGTAATTTTCAATGCTATTAGTGGCCGGGTTGGGACGGCGGCGGCGGCGGCGGCGCAATGAATTGAGGCTGGTCGATGTTTGTGGCGGCAGCATGCCTCCGTAAGAGTAACATGAAGCCCCTACTGCCGTCGCGCATGCCCGTTCTCCGCCTCTGGAGGCATGTTCATGTCCCCTCCTCCGCCTTGTGCCGCCTCCGTCGCCTCTCCTACCTTGCTTACTCCTCGCCTCTCTGCCTGGCCTCCGGCAGTCGGCTTCAAGCCATTCCCTTCTTGCACCCGGAGCAAAGCGTAGACCGCCGAGCCAACTACACTATCACCTTGCTCAGTCGCCAGGGAAGGATGTTCGATGCTCGCCGACTGTTCGACAAAACACCCCACAAGGACGTCATCTCCTGGACCTCAATCATCTCCGGCTACATAAGGTGCGGCATGCTCCACGAGGCAAGGACGCTCTTCGAACGTGCAGACGCACAGAAGAACGTAGTCACCTGGACCGCCATGCTATCCGGCTACGCTCGGTCGAAGCTTATCAGGGAAGCTGAGGAGCTCTTTGAACGCATGCCCGAGAAGAATTGTATTTCTTGGAACACGATGCTCGCCTGCTACGCTGAGAACGGCCAGCTCGACGAGGCCTTCCATCTGTTCACGAGAATGCCGGATCGGAATGTAGTGTCCTGGAACACGATCGTGATTGCTATGACTCAATCTGGTCGCTTAGATGAAGCATATCGGCTGTTTGACCAAATGCCCGAGAGGGATGTGATATCGTGGACATCAATGGTTGCTGCCTTATCGCACAATGAGAGGGTTGATGAAGCTCGAGCTCTGTTCGATAGAATGCCCGAGAGAAATGTGGTTTCCTGGAATGCCATGATATCAGGTTACGTCCAAAATCTCAGACTTGATCAAGCTCTGGAGCTGTTTGCAAAGATGCCTGAGAGAGACATAGTTTCATGGAATACATTGATTACCGGGTTTATAAAGAATAAAGATTTGAGCAGGGCACGAGGTTTATTCGAGGAGATGAAAGAGAAGAATGTGGTCACTTGGACTGCCATGATCACAGGATGCGTCGAAGATCAACAGAATGAGGTGGCTTTGAAGATGTTCTTAGAGATGCTAACGGCCGGTGTCAAGCCAAACCAAGCAACATTTGTCAATGTTTTGGCTGCAGCAAGCAATTTAGCAGCATTTGCGGAAGGACAGCAAATCCATCAGATTGTTAGCAAAACCATTTTCCAGTTCGATCCTTGTGTTAATTCTGCTCTCATGAGTGTGTACGCCAAGTGCGGTGAGATTGCTATAGCTAGAAAATTGTTTGAGTTGCTGGGTCAAAAGGATTTGGTATGTTGGAACGGAATGATTGCAGCATATGCCCATCATGGGAATGGCCAAGAAGCACTGAACCTATTCAAAAATATGCACTTGGATGGATTCAAGCCTAACGATGTTACGTATGTGGGATTGCTCTCAGCATGTAGCCACTCTGGTTTGTTTGATGAGGGTCTTAATCTTTTCAAGTGCATGATGAATGATCCATCAATTGAGGTGCGAGAAGATCATTATGCTTCCTTAGTCGACCTATGCGGTCGAGCAGGGCGACTTAAGGAAGCTTCAAGTTTCATTAAAGGGTTAAATATTAACCCTTCATCACCCTCTGTTTGGGGGGCGCTTCTTGGAGGCTGTAACGTCCATGGGGATGTTAAAATTGGGAATTTAGCAGCTCAGAAGCTCAGGGAAGCAGAGCCCAACAATGCTGGCTCGTACATGTTGTTGTCGAACATCTATGCTTCGAAGGGTAGATGGAATGAAGCAGCAAAAATTAGGTTAAGGATGAAGGATAAAGGACTCAAGAAGCAACCAGGTTGTAGCTGGATTGAGGTCGGAAACAGAGTTCATGTTTTCATGGTACGCGATAAGTCTCACAGTGAGTCTGAGAAGATCTACACATTGTTGGATGATCTTCATAATAAAATGCAGAAAAGAGGGCATGTTAATGATCTGGATCTTATGTCAGTTGAAGATGATTCATAGCCATCGAAGTGGGACGAGTGACAATCCTTCAGGTCCCAGTGAGAGCACACTTTGAGAATTTTGATTCAGATATGTACTTCTTTTGCCTGAAGCAGTTCTGCAACTTACTGTGAGTAGACAATCGATTGTTGAGATTTATTCATTAGGTCTGTAATTGGTAGAGTGGAAAGGATTTCTGGTATGCTAAACAGGTGATGGGTGAGTGAAACTGACAAAGTAAACCAATGTCTTGGTCGAGGCGGCCTTGGAGGGTGCAGCCGCCGGGGATTGAGCGTGACGATGACCGACCGTTGCGCGGACAACGTCCGACTGGAACTGGCCGGTCCAAACGGCCTGAGAAGGGAGACAATGGTTCGTAGTCCAATCGCTGTTCTAAATTGTTGACTGGGAGACAGAACTCATTATCAGTTATTACAGTTACAGCTGCTTTTAAGTTGAATCTATCGAAAAAAAACATAATTTTGTATATGAGTAATGATACGTAACATGAATTTATAGTATGAAATTTAGCACGAATGATGTAACACTTTTTATATACACATCCGATTATCATTTAGACACTAACGGCGGCCTCCGGCCATCGTCCCGAACTAAACTATATTCTGGGGGGCATAATAAATTCGTCGGAGATCGTTGTAATTAGAATATCACGTTATTCATGTTAGATTTCATACTACAAATTTATACTGTATATTATTTTTCTTTATATATATATATATATATATATATATATATATATATATAAATTCTGATATATTTAAAAGTTTTAAAATGACAAAAATATGAAATCCTGCATCCCATCCATGAATCCCCTCTAAAATGTTAATACTGTAATCATTATTATAATCATTATAATTTCATAATTATTACGGACTACAATTATTACAATATAAATATTTTATTATTAAAAAAATAATATACTTATTGAAAAATTGGAAGAAAAAATTCAGTAAATGACATAACACTTTATATGTACTCGATCTCGACAGATTCACCATAGCCCCAAGATATAGTTTGATTCGGGACAGTGATGGGTTCAGACCGATCAGGATGGGTTCAAACCAATCAGGTTTCGTCCTGATCGATCCCCAACACTCAATCAGAAATCGCGATTTCTTTGGGACTCTCCTGGACCGATCACCAGACCGATCCCAGGTTGTGGATCGATCACCAGACCGATCCACCCCTTTGCCGGGCGATTTCTGAGTTTCGCAGTCTAAAACCTCCTGATCAGTTACCGAACCAATCAGGGAGCCTCCTGATCGGTCACCAGACCGATCAGGTCATGACCTGACCGATCAGACTCCGTCCTGATCGATCTTAGTGAGGAACTCGCGAAGCTGGATCGTTCTCCAGAATGATCTGCACAGTGATCCAGATCGGTCACCAGACCGATCAGGAGCAGATCAGCAGGGGAACTCAACCTCACTATGTGCTCCCTGATCGATCACCAGACCGATCAGGAGCCAAGCAGTGGGTGAAACGCATACTCCCTGATCGGTCACCAGACCGATCAGTCATCGCTGGATCGGTCACCAAACCGACCCACGAAGGAGCACCGTGCCAACTCCCTGATCGGTCACCAGACCGATCCAGGGGCTCCAACCTAGCCCTCCAAGCTAGGGTTTCATCCAACCTAGCCCTCCAAGCTAGGACCTGACCCTCCAAGCCAGGGTCTTTCATCTCCAGTTGGGACTTTTCACCTAACCCTCCAAGTTAGGACTTTTCACCTAGCCCTCCAAGCTAGGACTTTTCACCCAACCTTCCGAGTTAGGACTTTTCCACACCTAGCCCTCCAAGCTAGGATTTTTCACCTAACCCTCCATGTTGGGACTTTTCACCTAACCCTCCAAGTTAGGGCTTTTCACCTAGCCCTCCAAGCCAGGAATTTTCACCCAACCCCTCCGAATTAGGATTTTTCAACACCTAGCCCTCCAAGCTAGGATTTTCCATAACATGCCTAATCCCCGATCAGGACTTAACCATAATCATAATAATCATCAACCTAAACTAAAACCGATGTCAACACTAAAACAACAATCAGGGTCAAACTGCATCAACAATCTCCCTTTTTTGTTGTTTGACAATCCGATTTTAAGTTTAGGGATACTCAATCAATTTCTCAACTTTCAGAATCATAGGGGAATCAAGATCCTCCCCCTACAATATAATCATCCTAAACTTAACCAACCACACTCTCCCCCTTTGTCGAACACCGAAAAGGGTCTAGAGGGGCTGATAAGTTTAACCATACTCCCCCTCAACCCTAGGGGTATTCCAAATCAACAAAGATATGATTGATTTTTGAAACACATATGAACACATATGGCAAAAATAGAGCACGGCAAAATAAGCATATGTATCATATGAGCATGACATCAAAAACATCATCATAGCAAAATAGAATGAGGCATATAGACAGATAATAATCATGTAAACACATATAAGCCAACATCCTAAGCATGATAAGATAAATATAAAATACATACAATATATCAGATGCATCATATCGCATCAAAATCATAATCAAGTGCAGCAAAACCAAAAACCAAGCGGATGCATACCAATGCATCGAAGTTAAAGCAAGTGTGGCACGAGGCCATGAATGTCAAAGCACAGGGCATACAGCTCGAAAGTCATACAATCAGAAGGGCACATGTCAAGCAGACATAGAGTATATCAGTCATCAGCGGTGGGGTCAGCCTACATCGGATCGTCCAGCATATCATCATCGGCAGCAAAGGATCCAGGTGCAGCACTACCGGAAGGCGCATCCCCAGGAAACGTATGTCGGCGCCACTCACCGTACCAGGTCTGCTGCAGAGTGCGAACATCGGAGACAATCGACTCTACTGAGGTAAGTCGACGGTCGAATTTTCGGATCTCCGAGCGGACCTCCTCGCGATGGATCTCTCGGACCGCAATCGGACGTGTACATGTAAAATGTCACATTATTCACTAAGCGTTTCATTAAATTTTTTCATTCAACCGATCAGAATTCTATATTATTAAACAAAATAAATTCTATTTATATTAATTGTGGTTTAAACCATAATTACTATAATATTTATAACAGTTATAATTTTGGAATGACTATAATACCGACTTGTTTTATCAGTTTAAGATTGAATCTATGAGATAGGAATAATAATGTCAAATATTTGAGATCAAATGTTTATTTTAAATATTTTTGATAAAAAATAAAAAAAAGAGATGTATTATTGATTCTAATAAAAAATACCTTCTTTTAATTATTGCCTATTTAAAAGAATGCTCTAATTCAGTGTCGGGGAATTATATATTGTTTAAATTGAGTTGGTCAACAAGATAAATCGAGAAGCTTTCACGATTGAAGGTTGAGAAATTTGATATCCCATGATTATACGTCTAATTTAAAAAAAATTGTGTAAAAAAATTAATTCAGGAGGTAAAAATAATCTATCAGAGGCTTTAATAATGGCAAATAAAGTGATTCGTTAGTTTTTAGTGTCCATGTCAATTCGTCCTAGGATCAATACGGAGAAGATAAATTACAGGGGCTACTAGCCTGAATGTCGTGGCTAGTGCATAAGGAGGACGGGCATACTAACTTTGTCAGATTTTGACTCTCAGATTTCTTGTTGATAATACTCACGTATTAATCATCAATCTATCCCGTGAAAAATATCAGACGCTTTAATGAGTCTATTATAACCACCTCCCGTCATTTATGATCCATGTTCAATCGAACGGGACAACTAAAAAAGTATTTTGTATTTTGTCCAAAAATATTGTTCTATTTATACTTGATTTCCTCCTCTCAAGGCAGACATATTTAAAATTCGGCATTAATGTCTTTTTTTTTTTAATTTTCTAGAAAAGGAAATTTAAAATGAGAAATAAAACGAAAAAAAAAAAAACAGAAAGAAAAGAGAAGGTGATGGCAATTTGCCAACGATGCTTCTTTTATCTCTTCATCTTCTTCTCTAATGAGAGGCTGAGGGAGA